>VXBC01012149.1:515216-618549 GCA_013399945.1 Ploceus nigricollis
AAAGGAAAGACACTTAAATAGAGCAATTTTTATGGTTCTCAAGGATAATTCAGGTGCACACTGTAAGTGGCACCACCTCATAGTCCATTTAATGATAGCCTTTTACTTGAAAAGCTACATTCAGTGTCCTAAAATGTTAGTTATGAAAATGAAAATGGCTTCCAGAAAAGAGTCCATTGTTTGGAAAAAAACCATACAACATAAAATATCCCTCCTGGGAGTTCAAAATTTCTTCCTTGTGCCTGTCATTCTAGTAAAACAGAGATCTGCTTAACTAAGAATTAAAATAATTGGCAGCCTCTTTGCTTTCTCTAATTTACCAGCGATACCAAAACCAATGTGAGAATTTCAACCAGCCCATTTAGGATGAAGAAAGATGAGAATATGTGAAATATTCATCTAAAAGCTGCAGCAGCACCTCAGGTTGTATTTTTTTCAAAACTCAGCCCACTGCACACAGGGAGGTCTGTAACGGCTTGAAGTATGGACATGCAGTGCACATCCATCTACAAGAGCCTGGCAATATTTTATTTATGCACTGAGAAAACTATTGGCTATGTAGATGCTGTCAGAAATGGAGACTGAACATCAGAATAGATGTCATTTTCCAGAAGACATCCATCATTCTAGCAGGCAAAAACAAAGCCTCAAAGATAATGTAGTTTCTAAAACACGTCCCAGGAACTTCAAGATGATACTGAAAAATGTGGCTCTTGTTGAAATGGGAATTATCCAGACCAGCCCAGGCTTCCTCTGGGATATTTGGTAGGGCAACACAATTTCACTTCCTGGAATGAGGACAATGCATCACAGGAACATTATAAATTTCAGTTTCCTGACCTGATTGTTGACGTTTTAATTTTGAGAGTTAATCCAAACTTGTCCTTCAGTTTGACAGCTTTAGAGAGCCAGTCATGAGGATCAGTTTGTCAGGATCTCACAGCTTAAGCCACTCTCCAGTGCTGGTGAGGTGTCTGGAAAAAAAAAAAAAAGAAAAAAAATCACTATGCCATGAAATACAGTTTTCAACTCCTCTTGCAAGAGCTGCCTTCTTGTCTCTTCCCTTCCTTTCTCTCCCTCCCAAAATACTGAGATTCTCCAGCTCCCCAGTGGCTCCTCCATGGAACCTGGCAGGACTGATGCCACACTGAATGCCTGCTCTGCTCTCTCTGTTGAGAGCAGTGGATGCACAGGAGCAGCAAGTGGGAGCACAGGGAGAAGATCTGGGGGTGCTCTGCCCATCAGCAATGTCTGAATCACAAACCAGCTCTGGGGTCACATCACCCAGGCTTTGCCACTCATCCAGGTCTGCAGCAGTTTGGAAAGGAAGGGAAGGGTTTGGAAATAGAACACATTTACAGGAACACCTTCCAAGTGAGGGGCTCCAAAATAGCATTCTCCTTTATAACCTGATTGAAATAATCAGCACACAGTCAAGCACAGTTTGTTGGTTGCACTCAAAGCAAAACATGCTTCCAGCTGTGAGAGATAATTACTATTTATTGACTGGCTTTTGAGGACTTTTATGCTATATTTAGTTTTAGGGCTGTTTGGGGTTTTTATTTGCATCAGAGGCATTGATGAAAAAGGCTGCTGCTTAGAGCAGTCAGCTGCCTGCTCATGATTAACCTCTTATTTCACTTCAGAATATGTTTCACCTGCAAATGTGCTGGGAAATCAAAATTAATCCTGGGCAAATTCCCACAAGTGCCCCGTTGAACCAGTAACTGCATTCATCAGCATTACCCACTGATAGCCCTTTGTTCTTGTGTAGTGGTGGGGGTTTTATTTGAGTATCTTCCCAAACACCAGAAAGGACAGTTAATTATAACCATCTTGCTACAGAGGGGTGATTTTAGAAGGGGCTGTAGCAGCTGGAACCAGTGTTCTATCCAGTTAAGTGTTCCTACTGCCTTCAGTGACCAGCACAGTTGCTCTAGAGGCAGAATCAGAAACCAAAAAATAAGCCCAGAAGAGTTTTAACCCCTTCATCTCCAATAGTTACACAGTAGCTCTACATTCTTAAGCCAAGAATTTCTAAATCTCTTCCATGACAATTTTCTTGAATGCAATTTCTGTTAGCCTTTATCTTTATTTCATTTGGAGGTGGCTTCAAATGGGACTCAAGGTCTGTGAAAGCACTGAAGGAAACTGTCCATGCTCTGCTTTCAGTGTTGGCTTCCACTTTGGTGTGATGTGAGGACAGTGCAACCTGAACTATGCAAAAAATGCAGTGGCAAACAGGAAAGGTCAGCCTACAGCTCTAGTGCCACAACTTTGGCAGCTGCAGACACACAAAAGGGGAAAAGGCACAAAGAAGGAACAAAATAATTAAAAGGTTTTGCTAAAATATTCTTTCCTAAATCAAGATGTTTCTCTTTGGATCTGGGCCTGAAGTTTAAGTCACCTAAAACTGAAGCATTTCATTTTGAAGCAAACAATGTCGCAACTGAAGCACTGAAAACAAAATTTTTTTCCCCTTATTTTGTTTTGTTTTCACTGAATGGCTCCAAAGATGTCTTCAGACAAATCCAAAACAGTTCTCATCTCCCCCAGCCTGTTTAATATATTCATTAGGGTCCCAAATGGTCTCATCACAACATGCCAATTGCAAAACTCATCCCCTGTCTTTACAGGGAAGTTGTGGAGCACACATGACTGATCTCAGGATTAAAATAGCCAGAAAGAAGCAGCAAGATCAAGCAATAATGATGTTAACTGTTTGTAAAAGGTGCAGGACCACTGGGTACCAAAGAGGATTGAAAAGCTAAGATTGCCCATGATTTTAAAGATTATTGGAATCTACAGGAAGAGTCAGTGTAATATGTCCTCCTTGTGAATTTGGGGTGTGGATTCAGACAATATATGGTAAAAATACATCTTTAGAGAAATATTGCTATCAGTAACCTCACAACATGTGAGTCCACCACATGTTCTACATTCCCATCCCTGTATACAGCCAGGAAAACACAGAGAAATAATAAAGAGTCAATTTAGGACTACTATGAGAAGATTGGAGTCTTATATTATACAGGAGTTTTTTTTCTGCACTGAATGCAGAGATGGGAGCAATAAAGAGAAGAGTTACAAAACAGCATTCTTGCTCTTAAAAGTGAAAAATAAATTCATTTTGCAGAAGTTTTAAGCATCAGACAAGTAGGGACCTGAACTCTCCTTACCACTAAGACTGAGATCCAGACTGTCTCTGGGTTACTGTAGACAGAGAGGTTTATTATCAAATTAAAATCTCAACTGCATTTTCCCATCTGAGGGTCCAGGCAGCACGCCTGCCTACGAACCAGGTGCTGCTTTGAAAAAGGATTAAATTCTGTCTCCTCTTAAATTTAATGGAAGTTTTTTTTTAACTTCAGTGGGAGAAGGACTAGACCAATGATGAAAATCATATCCTGAGCCAGAGTGAGATCAAAAGAGTCTTAACAGTATGAAAATTAACATATATTAAAATTGCTGGAGAGTTCAGGTTGATTTGCAGGGTAAGGGCAGTCATTGAGTAAGGCATTCCAATGTTTGTAATTAAGGAGAATAAGCAGGCAATTTTAAGGCAGAACATGCCATTTAATAACAATCTTGTGTGAATGCAACCATACTTGCACAAGACACTGCCACCAAAGTAAGTAAGATGAAACTTGAGCTCAGTGGGGAGTTAGGACTCTTCCAGTGTGTCCCCTCCCAATAACATTTGCCACAGCAGAAGGAGGCAAAAGCCTTAAGGCATATTCTTAAAGACACTCCATAAAATTGACTCCAATTTGTTTTATCCCTCCTTAGCAAAACCTAAAAGAATAAGAGCAAAAGAAGTAGTCAGGGGGTTGGGTTTTCTCCCCTCTAGTGTCACAGCATTGTTCAGTGCTGGTTTTCTCACCATAACTGCTGGCATCAAAAGAAATGAGAAATAAGGTTATTAGCTGCGGCCCAAGGGAGTATATCAGGTGGAGTACTGCCTTCTCCACCCAGACAAAATGTGGTACTCATGGAGGGGCAAGATGCACTGCTGGGCTGAGAATAAAATGCTTCAGTATAACAAATTCATCCCACTGGTTCTCCATCTTTGATCACAGCCTCTGTTTTGCTCCCCACCTCTAAAATCTACAGCATAGGCATGCCCAAAAGGAAGCAATTTAAACACTATTAGAGTGATGGACTTGGCAGTGCTGGGGGGACTTGATGATCTAAGGGGTCTTTTCCAACCTAAATTATTCTAATTTTCTGTGATTATGAACATCACACCATAGAACTCCTTCAAACCAGAAAAAAAAAAAAATCACTTCAAAATACTCCATGATACATTCTGGTTTTCATTTGATAAAACTCATAGAGAAGAATTCATTATATTAATCCAGTTTTCAGCTGGAAGGTGTGCACCAGTAACCTCTTCTCAAATCACCATAAGATGAAAAGATCTGGAGAACAATCTGTTTTCATGATTAGAGGTCAAAGCTGAACTCACAAGTGAGAGTGCCTGTGTGTCTCTGTAGGAGGAACAAGAGAATGGAGAGTTGACTTTACTGCTTGTTCGTGCTGTATCTTGCCTTGAAATAAATGACTTGTTCTAATTCACAGTGAAGTCAACTAAACAACTCCCATTGTCTTAAATAATTAATCCAGTCCAGGAAATAATTTCAGAACTTTTCAGCACCACTAAATTAATTCAAGAAGATGAAGAAAGAAGATAGATTACCCAAGAAAAATATTAAAACTCAATTCCATCTTCTGGTTTCAATATAAATGCATAAGATGCTAGCCTGTGACTTTGAAACACTGGCTGCAGTTCCCTGGGCTCTTTAACTTAACAGAACTTAACTTTTAAAGGAGGAATAGAAATTTTCAATACATCAACTATGAGCTGGGGCAGTTTTTTCAAGAAAAGCACAGCTACAGCACATGGGTATGGTCCTGTGGGGAAGGGACTGCATCACATCACCATCAAAGGCTCTTTACCACGGCACTGTTGTGCAAACTGGAGTCACCATCCACTCCTTCTCCACACATTTTTCTCACGAATGCTGAGGCTGTCACTGCACTCCACATGGAGCTGATTCCAACAGATAAACCCTGGCTGAGTCCTGGCAGGAGCCAGGCCACAGAGGGAATGCACAACAGCAAATTCATCTTCCACAGCACAGCAGAAGTCACTCGGGACCTGCATTACTCCACATGAACAAAAAAATCTCCGCTTGCAAATGTGTCTGCAGGATTAGAAATGCAGGTCAGTCTTGGGTCTGGCCATCTAAATCTCCTCTCTGCCTTTTGAATTTATCAGGCCAGAGCTCAGCTTTACCCATAAGGAATGGAGATACTGTGATTTCCCAACATAACAGAAGTGCCACAGAGACAAACACACCAAAACCACTCCAAAATCTTGAAGTCCTGACATGCAAACAGGTGTTAAATTTATATCAGAGAGAGAAATAAACTTTAAAGGTGCACATCCCTGTTTCTGTGTGAACCTCCATGAACTTCCCCCTTGGATTATGCCTTTCTAGCTGTGTTTACAGGAAACTGAAAAATGACTGTATGGAAGAATACTACGGAAGAATACTATTTCTTAAGGGCTCAGTTTGCAGATATTATAATGGATAGCTTAACAGATATTTTAATGCCTCTCTGACTAATGCTGTATTTCCTAGTAAATGTATAAATATATCATTGTTAAATAAACAGTCCTCTAACTTCTTGTAATTACACACAGCTGCAAAAACCTGTTTGCTCAAATGTCAGGAAGCAATACAGAACTTTTTGCCTTTTCAGATTTTCCCATAACCCCAGGCAATTTATCCTGAAGCTTAACATGGCAAATATATTTTTTAGCTTTTTTTTTTTTAATAATTAGAAATCATTTTTTATTTTTAAGCTTTTATGGTGCATTGACTAACAATATACTTATGTTTTGGCCTTTCCTCAGAGATCTTTGACTAGACAAAGCTTTCACAAACATTTTACTCAAAGCAAAAATCGTTGGAGGTCAAGGCTGACAATCACAGGTGTCAGCTTCCCATGATATCCACAGGTTCATTATCTGCAAACAACTCTGCCATACTCTGCCAATTTAAATGATTGTGCTGCCTAAAGTGTCTGAAATGTATTGCGTTTCCAACAGAAAAAAAAAAAAAAACAAGGGTCATAAACCCACAGAAGTCATTTGGAATGAAAGATGGCCCTAAATTAAAGCCTTGATCCAGGCTCCTGACTGCAGCTGAAATTCAGATCCAAACCTATTCACTCAGAAACTAGTGATGAGAGCCATACAGATATTTTAATACATCTACAATATTTCTATACGCATAACTTCTTGTCTGGCTTCTTTCCTTGGAATGAATGAAATCAGAATCCCAAGTTCAAGCTCTCTATAAAATCTGGGAAATGTTTTATCCACCTCCAGACCCTGACAGCGTTACCCCCTGTTTGAATTCTATGCCAAATAAGTAAAACTCCTGTTTTCCAAGCAGCCCAAGATTTAAATACTCCAATGTCGTTGAAAGGAAAAGAAAATAAAGGAAAACCAAAGATCATAACCAAAACCCCCACTTCTTTAAACTCACTTCATTGTGTTAGAAGAGTTGCTGCTTATCTATTCATTGAATAAGACTAATGGGAAGTTTTATTTCTTACTACTCTGCAGGATAGACTCCATTATTAAAAAGGGGTTCATGTAATTAAATTCTGATAGCTCGTTTATAAGCATAAAATTTAGGAATAACAAAATCTGAAGACAAGGATAAGCTCTCATCTGTTTTAGTTAAGATGGTCTCTGGGATAAAAGGAAAAAGCTATAAATATTTTTAAGTTTAGTTGAGCTGTAGAGTTTTAATCTCACCTGATCAGGGCAAAGCTGTGAATTTTGTCTCAGAAGATACTCACATTTTAACTATACAGACCTGTCATTGCCTATCTCCAAACTAACATCTCTGCCACAGAAATGCAGACCTGGGAGGGGTCTGAAAGGAAAAGGGAACAGGAAGAAAAGCCTGAGAGACTGCTTGAGACTCTAATCCTGGAGCATCCTCTTTCACTAGCTCCAAAAGTTCATGCATAATGCTCTCTCCACACAGCCCAAGAGGATATGGCTGACAAATTCCAGGTGCAATGAAAACCTTTGGAAAGCATCTCAAAAAAAAGCAAATCCTTCCACAAACTCTGATTCTTGACCTCGGTCTTCCCTTGAGAAAGCTGAGCAATCACAGTAAGTACCTCACAAAAATTAATTAGGATTCATTCTCCTGGTGTAAATAGTGAGCAGTAGGAAAATTACAATGGTTTCCAGCAGCTGAAATACATTTTGATCACAGGGGTTTTCTGTAATAGATAAGCCAGGCACTGTTTTTGTCAGATGCATGGAGAACACAGTGGCTGAAACAAGTTCCAGCTTGTAATATTCACTAATACATTTCAACAAAATTCTTTCCTCTCTTTGCATTTTGTTTTCGAGAGCAGGCTGAACAGCATCTTTGTGCTAATATCCAGATTGTCAAATAGAGTTTTAAATAGAGCAGGGGAGCTGGATGCTAAAGCAGATGGGAGCCAACACCACTGTTAGAGAACAAGGCTGATGTTCCTGTTTCCTGACACACACATAGGAGGGCAGGCTGCAGCATTCTGCTCCTGCTGAAGGGCTGGGATTTGGGCCAGGCAGCTGCAAGAGTCAGGTTGAGAGGACAGATAGGCAAAATGATGCTGTGCAAGGGGAATATTGTGTGACTTCCACGAGCTGGGGCAAACACAGGAACAATGCTACTCCATTGCTATTTTCTACCAGAAAAGGAATTTCGGCTTCTTTCCCCAGATGCTGAACTTTTAGTCTTTCCCCTCTGCTTATCAAAGCTCCAGGGACCCAGGGCTGCCTACAGCTAGTGCAAGGTCTGCTATTTGCAATCCAGCAGTAACAGGATTTGAAGCTCAATGCATTAATGGGTCTGGTGAAATACAGAACATTACTACAATGGAAGTCCAAGCTCTTTTCCGTCATTCATTATTTTAATCACAACCACTTTCACTGAACAAGCTGGAGAAAAGGCTAAGGTTCCCTGCTCCAGGGCCAGTGTTTCAGTCCTAATTACCCCTTGCAGAAAATAACATCAGAGCCATGATGTGTTTCTGTGGATATCCATGCCAGCCATCTCATCGAGGCAGGACAAAAACAAGCTACCTCAAAAGTCTATTTTGTTCAGACACAGTTTGCATCAGGAAAGAATTTACTGGGCAGAAAGTTCCTGCAGCTAACACGGCCTGCAGTGCTCAGAAACCAACTCTGACACACTTCCCTTAACCTGGGGGCTCCCAGAGGAGCTTTGCTACCATCACACTTCTTTGCCATCTGCCTCGCAGACACATGAGCAATGCATGCTCCTCATCAGCCAAAAGCTCACAGCTTGATGAGGACCAGATGTTGCTGGGTCTCACAAGACCTCAGCCATGCAGGCACAGCTGGCAGGGCCCTAATTAGGCATGAACAGGTCTCATCTTCCCTTCATCTATTGACCAACTGGTCCATTCAGACACCTTAGAACTTTCAGCTGGCTACTTAACTTGCTCTGGAGTCAAGAAGAAGGTGGTGTTCATGTCACAATGTCCCTCCTGAAAGCATCTGACCTTTAGGATACATGCCAAGACCCCAAACACATCCCTTTGGCTCAGACCTACCCTACTCCATTAAAGCAATGCAGGTGTACATCAGCTTCTCCCAGCTCAACTTGGAGTTAGATTACCTTGTTAAAGATTTATTTCAGCGTGGTCTTACTGTGGATGCCACAAACATACGGAGTTCATCCTCAGAGCACACAGATGGGGCTGGGGCATGGCTGTGTGTCCCAGCAGGCCTGGACAAAGGCAGACAGAAGTTCTGTGAGCTACCACTGAGGAAATAAGCAGAATTCTATGTTTTATACAGTTCTAGGCACTCCCATCAGCTCCCTGGATCAGAGATTTTGATGTACCTTATCACTGCTGCTGCACTTCTGGGTGCCAATTGTGGCATTGAATTATTTCTGCTGTGTTAGGATCACCTGGAGAGTGCACCTTTCCCCTGAGCAGGGCAATCCTTGACATTGCTTATTCAAATTTTATTAAGTTCAAGATGAAATTGACACGGCCCACTTCTGTTTGAAGAGGTCCCTGAACTCCACCAGAAGCCTTCACAACTGCAGACCTCAGCCTTTCAGGTGAGGCAAGCTGCCATGAGTGCATAAAACATAAACTGATCTCCCTCCACAGGGTCACCTTAACCAAAATAATTTGGTGAAGCATTGCCTTATCTAGAATGCTGATTGTATCATTTCAGCTGCACTGAGAGTGCAAGAATCTGAGGGAGAAATGACTGCCCAGTCAATTCCCTATCACAAATAACTTGTTTTAAGAGTATGCCAACTGCCTAAGCACCCAGGAACAGCTCTGGAAATTTATCAGCAACCAGCCATGGGAGCAGTATGGCCACATTTTCTCCACTAACAGTGATGCCAAGAGACACAGCTTGCTGCTAGGAAGTCTCTAATTATTCTAACTTTACGTGTTCTGCTCGATTTTTACGCTGTGGAGAAATAGAGCATGAGCTCCCTAAGATGCCAGAAAACTTTGCTTAGATTTCAGAGCACCTGAGGACAGAGAGGGAAGGATAAGTGCTTTCCAGCTGACTGCAGAACTCAGGCTGTCCTGCCATTCCCTCCTGACATTCAAGCTTTTAACCAAACTCATCACAACTGGCACATGGTACACACCTAAGGTATCTGCAAACCAAACCAGCTGTCAGCAGATTCAATCCTTGATTTTCCTCCCTGCAATGGATTCTCAAAAATCTTCCAATATACTGTGTTCCCTTATCAAACGAATAGAACCTAGAAATTAGATTGAATAGATCTTGATTTTGAAGAATGATGAAAAACATCTTGGTTTCCTACTGCATCCCATCTCTCCCAGGTATTTATTCTATTGCTTTTACTGTTCTATTATTATTTCTATTGAGAAAAGTACAAAGAAAGGCATAAAAACCAAGCTGCAAAGCCTGTTGAACCCACTTCCAACAGGTGTAAATACCTGGGTGAAATTTAAGGAAGTGAAGAATCAGGACTGAAGTGTTCAAGTCCTGAATGAAACAGGGACCAGAGCTGGCTGGGGCTTGGCTGCAGGATGAACTCTTCAAAAACAGACAGTAACCTTAGCTGCATGCAGGTGCAGTTTCAACACCTCTGCATTTTCATCAAAACAGAAAATTCCATTGCTCAAATCCAGCGGGAAAAAAGAAACCCAAGCTCCTTGCTCTGTCACAAACATGGAGATATCAAATTTTCAAGGGATGAGTACACAGGAAATAACTTTTTTGTAGAAACCCCATAACTGGAGAGATTTGTTACCTGCTGCAAGCCACGTTTCAACCATGACAAGAAGAGAGGTGTGAAGTCAGAGCATGGGATGTAGGACAAAAGCAATTTGCCTGCTCGTGGCTCAGCTGTTCTGGATTTTCATCAGTGACCTGATGATCAGCCTGCCCAAATCCTCTTTGGCAGGATGAGAGCCAGTGCTGCTTGAGCTTTGAAGAAGATGTGATGAGAAAGAAGGACACGAAGCACCAAAATCAGTCAGCCTTCTGTAAGTGTAGCTGAGGAGTGACCCCGAACTCAAAAAAAAATTCACTTGTCAAGTGAAAAAGGTTTCTATTGTGTTAATTCAAACTTTGCAGGCAATTGCAGGCAATCTGAATTCTGTATGAAGGCTAGAGGAGCTTGAATAAACAATTATCCTATAAGAGAGATCAGAATAAACCTCATTTAGAGAACTTATGTACTTCTGATTGGAGAGAAGCCTGTTTTTTAATTGTGAACTGATGAACTGAATCCTGTGTCAGGTCATATTTTGAAATAAGATATGGAAAAACAATAAAGCAGACTTAGCAACCCTAGGATAAAACCCTCCTAAAATCTCAGAGCAAAAAGGAAAAAAAATAAATGGAAGTAACTTAGGTCATGTTTAGTGCATGGTGAGAATAGTGGAATACAAAAAAGTTTTTGTAGTATGTTTTCCTTCCACATTAAAGTAATCACCTCCTAATTAGCTCATGTGATGGGCTATTACCATCATGTGTGTCCACATCCCAGATTTATAGCTGGCAAAGAATTCTTCCTTCTCCTGTAACATTTGGAAAGTTGCATAAACACTGACTAATATGAATCTAGTATTGAAAGGGAGTCCTGGGTAATGGGAGGGGCTTGGAGAGGAAAAAGTGCTTGCCTTGAATGATGTTTGGGGAGAAGAAAATACTCCAGAAGCAATGAATCTGCTCCAGAGCCTCCAGAAATATTCTTCCATCTTCCTGCTGGACACTTGGCTAACAGAGACAGCAGAGATTACACTTCCCCTGCAAGACACAGAAGAGATTATTCCATGATAAGAAACTGCACCAGCTGAGGACCTTGTGGAGAGAGAGAAAACAAGAAAGCAGCAGAGTTGAGATCTCAAAACTAAACACCTTAATTTTGTAAAACCCTTCTGTGGTTATTGTTGTTGTTTCAAATCAGGAGTGCAGGGTGGAAACTGTGACCCAATTACTGGAAACGAAATGGTGGACTCGTGCTAAGGTTACAAAGGGGGATACATGCATTTTCTACTTTAATTTGGTATGGATTCAGTTTCTGGATTTACCAAACACAGTTTGCTTCCCCCTCATAAAAATGGTTTCCTATCTGCGTGTGCTTGAGCCCCCAGGGAGGGTGTGCTTATTTATTTCATGTTTCTGTGCAAGGGCTCAGCCTGATTTAGAACACACATGGGAGGCAGCCTAAATATTTTCATTCTGACCATTTCTGCTGTCATTAACCACTTGAAAACTTATAATTACAATGACAGACATCTGTCCAAATCGGATGCTATTTCCTTTTAGGAAGTTGTCCCACCACCAGAGGGAATACATCTAAATCAACTGAAAACATGTCTGCACAACAGACAGCAGCCAGCATCGTTGTCCTACCCCATCCCTGTAGTGGTGAAAAGCATCAGTGCAAAGATGCTTTTGCATCTTTGCCAGTCTTGCTGGACCCTTGCCTTCCCTCTGGGCCCAAGGGAGGTGTAAAACTCCACTGAGTTCCCAATGGGAA
Organism: Ploceus nigricollis; assembly: GCA_013399945.1. Taxonomy (NCBI): domain Eukaryota; kingdom Metazoa; phylum Chordata; class Aves; order Passeriformes; family Ploceidae; genus Ploceus; species Ploceus nigricollis. Next base: position 527,315 of record VXBC01012149.1, read on the forward strand.
GGCACTGCAATGTGGGCAGAGATGCCTGGGGTGGCTCCCCGTGGGAGCTGCTCACAGGCAGCACCTCTGCTTGGACGTGGAACTCTGGATGGGACACCCACTTAACCTCCACGTCTCTGTGCTGTACTCCCTTGCTTTGTGTGGATATGGAAAAGGAGAAACCCCCCTTCAAGTGCTGTCTTACCAGAGGGAGGGCTCAAATGGCATTCCCACCCCCCAGCTGGCCTTTGGGTGGAGATGTCTGTGGAGCAGGAGAGCGTGTCCTTGGAGGAGATGTTCCCTCAGGACATGAGATGAACCCCAGCTCTCCTGCCCTTAGAAATCCCTCTCATAAGGTATCATCTCACAGGTGGGAAGCACTGGCAGCTGGTGGTGAATAAATCACACCCTTTAATCTCTTTAATACAACCTTGCTCCTACCTCCTAATAAATGAAAACACTGTGTTGCCTTTAATAAGAAATGCATGAAAGTGTGCCATTCATAAAAAGATTCAATTAAACATATGAAGCATATCCTGCTGTGACCCACATCTCAGCAACAATATGGTCTTTTCTTTTGTGGCAGGGGGACTTGTTCAGGCAATTTTTGGTTTTGATTTTTTTAATTCTGTTTTTCTATTTAAAACACACAATTCATCCCATTCAGAAAACCTGTTCAGATCTTTGGGATTAATTTTGCAAACATAAAATAATTTTCTAGTGCAGAAGTAGAAACACAACTGCAAAGTAAATGCAACTATTTGTTTGAATAGAGGCTGCCAAATCATATTTTTTTCTCCCTGAAGCACAAAAATAAACTCATTTTTCTTCCTTTTAATGGCAAATATAGAGAAGTTTTGCTATAGGCCAATTAGCTCAAAAAGAATGGCAAAATGGTTCACAAGAGACAGATCTTTCTTCCCCAGGCTTTTATCTTTTAAATAATTATATTTAGGCCTGAATATAAAAGACTAAAATATTAGTTTAAGAGCTGATTTTTCAGAGGTATTTTAAATACCTTTTGCCACCTTTGATTTCAACAGTCTGAGACAGGAAAGTGAGCCAATGAAGGAAATTATTCACCCCAACAGCAGAGTCCAAAATCATTACCTTGAGAGGAAAGTCCACAAATGTACTTCCTCACCTTCATATTCATCTCTTGCACAGTTTGAAACCACAAAAGTAGTTATTGCACTGAAATGTGAAATGTGTTATCCTAAGCAAATAGATTTCACTGAAAATACTCAGAGCAATTACTGAACATTTATCTTTCTAATGCTTTTGCTGAAGGACAGGGACATTAATTAGGAAATTAGATTAAATCCTGGCTCACTGAAGTCAACGGGAGTCTGCTACTCACTCCACTGGTTTAATCTTCAGATTTCAAAAGGATTGCCTGACAGCTGAAACTTGAACAAGTCCTTCAGTGCACTGCTGCAGCAGGTCTTTAACCTCCAGTCTCTTCATCAAAAGATAAACAAAATGGATATTTATTATTTATTTCTTTATAAAGAAAATTGATATTTTCTTCATGTAGAGGCAAAGTTCAGCTGTGCAGGATGCTGAGTTTTCTGGAAGGATGGTCAAAAATCTCTCACAGAAGCTAAGGCAAGTCTTACCACAACCCAACCTGCGTTCAAAGCCAGCACCAAAGGCTTCTGTCCTTGCACTGCAAGTTCAGCACCAAAAAAAACTGCACCTGGGGAAAACATTTTAGGATTAAAGCACAACAAAGCCTTATGCCAGTGGGCATATGATTACTTGACATGCCTACAAGAAATAAAAACATTTACAGGACTAAAACATCGTTATTATGAAATACCTAATAGCACAAGTCTAGATACCACTGGTGTTAAAATGTATAATAAAAATAGATTTATTTCTAACAAAACTAAGCCAACATTACGATAAAATATGCCACCATGTTATTAAAAATGCATTAAATAGGGGTTTTTTTAAATCTATCAAGACTCATGGAAGTGAGATTTCAGTGGACATAGCCTAAGGTTCAACAATAAGAAAAGGTGAGGGGCAATTCAGTCTCAGACCATTCTTACAATGCCATGCTGTTGACACTGGGTGTTGCAAGCACATCTCAGCATTACCTTATTAGTTTTGTTCAGTGTTGCAGTGAATTAATTGAAAAGGTCAGCACAAAAGGACCTGTTACACATCTCAGTTGGACCAAGACATACGAGAAATGATTGCTGGAGTTTGTTTTCAAAAAAATGAGAATTTATAAAGTTAACGAGTGAGGTCTTGGAGAAAAATATTGTTTATTGCCCCCACAGGTCTGGAAAAATCTGCTGGAGGCAGACTGCATTCCCCAGCACCAGTCCATGAACAGTGTCCAAGGGCATGACAACCCAAAATCTGCCCAAGCAGTTACAGCACCATAATTACACACTGTGAAATTCGCTATCATAAATTTCAATTTTCAAAACCAATTCATTTAATTTTCACAGAATGGGAGAAATAGCTTAGTTTTGTTTGCTTCTGGGGTAAGCTGACATTCACCTTAAACTATATGAACACAAGCAATCCAAATTTAGGGTCTTTTATAATATTTTTATCATCTCTTTTAAACACAAGCACTCACAATCAGCCAGTTACAGCTACACATGTATGTGCAATTGCCACCCTACTCTTTGCTAGTCAGTATTTTAAGGTCATCTACAGCATTAATCCTGCTTCATATTTTATTAAACTACCATTCTCTTTCACCAAAAATGTTATGTTGATCTCCTAAACCCCTCTGGCTCCAGCTGTAATTCCCTTCCACCATGGATTTAGTCTGTTGCTGGTCATTGCAGCACCACTTGCTTTAATAAAAATAGGAATGAATTTGTTTTCAGTTAGCAATTGGACCAAAGGGCAAGGCAATGAATAGCTAAGTAGACATGAGTATGTAATCATTCATGTGAAAAGAATAGTGTGGACTATCTGCTTGAAATCCTTACTAAACTTTTGTTTTATCCAGCATCAACAGAACAAGGCAGAGTAGCCAAGTAACTTTTTGTGAGACTGATTTCTACCACAGGCTTAATGCAGGCCCTTAGCATTTCAAGGAAAAGCCACAATCCAAGTTTCAGAAACACAAAGAATTGCATTTGACTCCTTTGAGTGAGGGTTTGACTCGTGCCCAGGTGAAGGTACCAGGCAGTGCGGCACTTTGCAGGGGGTGACAAACCCCCCCGGGGCCAGGAGGAACAAAGAGCTGCTGCCCAAGCTGCAGACACAAGGTTTTCCACCTACAAGGCACCAGCTTTGACTCAGGAGCTGTAACTTTGCCTGGTTCTTCTCTGCTGTCTTTTATTGCCACTGCTGTCTCTACCAGAAAACACACAGCCCTGGATGGGCCTGGCCCAGTTATGTCATTCTTACTCCATCTGAATTTCATTGGGAAGCTCAGAATGTAGAAGAAACCCTACTTTTCTATATAATCACTAAGATGAGTCAACAGCAGCTCTCACCATGTACCTAAGGGTCTGCATCTTTATTCATTAGCCCTGTCTCCAGGGCCTGTCATGCTAAACCAAGAGTGATCATGGTGCCAATTAAGATTTTTCACTGCTGTATTGGGATTTTTACTGAGTCACACAGCACTGACATGAAAGCAGAGTGCCAGCCTAAACTCTGCATTGTGAATTCTGGTTAATTAAGACATAAGGTTGTGGCATCACGATCCCTAGCCAAGAGCAAGCATGGAACAGTAAACAATGCCCCACTGGAAATGCTCAGTATCAGTGAGAAAAGTAGCACGGCATCATTTAAAAACTCTGCACTGCACAGGGGACAGTGGCAGTAATAGGCCTTTGAGGTGACTCTTCTGTGCAGAAATGTCAGTTTGGTGTGTTCCAAAAAATATTGTAACACTTAAATATCTGCCTTGAAATGATGCCTCAGGTTTCAGCTTTTATATTTTTCAGATCCTGTGCTGCTTTAGTGTGCACTTCTGAGCTTAACATTAGGGGATGGTGAGCTCTCTGCACAGAGNCTTTAGCTCTGTCCAGCCTCTGCTCTAGGGCAGCCTTCTCAAGAGCTCTGTAAAGGTAGAGAAGGTGGCATTTCTAGAAGTCTAACTAAATGACACAGACTTATCATTGTCCAGCACAGTCTTTAGATAACTGAAAAATCTTGAATTAAAAAAAATGTTCTATAAAGCCATATTTAGATGTGTACTACATATTTTCTAAGAATGTGAATTAACTGCTGAGTTACTTTATTAAGACAAACTCAAAAGAGTATCTAAAACACAGACTATAAACTCAGCCTTCCTTTCTTCCTAATTTCAGCTGCCATTTTATTTCCTGATTAGCCAGGCTTCTCAGGTGCTTTCTCTATGTTCCACATCTTGCCCACAAATTTATTTCATATGCACATTTTTTCTCTCTTGTGCTCAGTTTAACAAGAATTAAACATATTTTATCAAAAATGGATAAGCTATAATCAAACACAAGGGGCCAAAAAAATCCTCCCCTTAATCTTTCATTGATCCTCAGCAATTTCATGTTCCAGAACTTTTTTAATTCATCCAGCACAAAGCCCACTGTTCCTCATCTGTGTCTGTTTGTGAATCCACACATACACTTATGAAAATTAAAAGCAGCCCTACCATCACAACTGAATAGAAAATATGTTTCAGAAACTTACAGATTCTTTTGCAAATCATTGTGGTCTCTGAATGAAAGCTTCTTTTTCCACCCATATCTAGGTGTTAGTGGCTTTTTGTCAGCTTTCCACTACTTCCAGCAGGTCTTTGAATTGAAGTTTACATATGTTATTATTCAAAGATCAGTTTTAGTATTTGATGAATCCTAAAGCCTTCTTAACAGAGGCTGTTTAAGAGTTGATTTTGACAAAAATGCCACATGCCTTCAGACAAAAGAAAGAACCAACCCAACCATGACAACTTATGCAAACATACATCTTGAAGCCTCAGCAGCCTAATCAGAACACATCATGCTATCACTCAAACACAGTAAGGGGAGAAAAACTTTGAAGAAAATCTTCCAAGAGAGAGATGTGGCAACTTGAGCCACAGCAATCAAAATTAAGGCTGCTGCAGTTTCCCTGGTTTGTAGTAAAAAGCCTGTGGATACCTTGGGTGTCACAAATTTGAGACACAAAATCCACTTTGATTAACCCAAGTTCCTAAAGGGTTGGCTCATGAAAGTATCTGAGCTTTTAATTCAATGGAGAAAAATTTATACATGCAGAAGAAGCTTCTGTACAGAATAATGGAGCATTCAACATGGGCAAAGAATTCTGCAGCTTCACCCATTATATGACAAAACATTTTTTTTTATTTTCTGCAGAAGGTGGTCAGAAGAAATTTGTCACTATAAGGCATCTTAAGCTTCCAAAAGTGAAGACTGAAAAAGAGTTCTGCCATGTCAGAAAAGAGGAGCTATTCCAGGAGAAAAAGTGCAACCCAACACCTGAAATTCTCAGGAGAGGCCAAACTTGATCCCTGTTCAGCTGCATCTCTTATCATCACAGACATGTCATTCTACAGAGGGATATCCCAGAGACTGAGAGCACCTGAGGCTGGGGCTTGGGGGATAGGGTGGATTTAGATTTTGGGGGATTTTTTGGTGTGGTTTTTTTGTTGCTGTTGTTTTAAAGTGGAACATTTGAAGTGATGTGCAATTCAGATTGGCTTGAATAAAAACATGACCCTGTAAAGCATTTAAAATTGGCAAGCAGGCTGGGGTGAGCATTCAGGCAGCACAGCTGGGTGCCTGAAAAAGGAGAATCCAATCAGCAGTGATTGCACGTGGATAAATCCTGTGAAGATGGGGGGGAAAAAAAGGATACTGGCAATTTTCTATCCTGCTTAGAACAGGGAAATAAAAACCTTGTGCTGACCTCAGGGAGAAGAGTAACATTTAGAGATTCAAACTTGAAAAGGGAAAATATTTCCTCTTATGTTTGGTGCTAGACTTCTCTCAAGAAGCATTTGGACATATGAACTGGAGAAAGGAATGAAAGCACAATTGGGAAAGCCTCAGCTTGTGCCCAACTGTGCACATCTGTGCCTATGCACACAGTTATGCACTGTCTCCTTTAGCCAAACCTCTTTTTGAAACTGAACATGAAGACCAAAGCAATACAAAGCCAGCCCAAAGTGGAGAGTTTCAAGTTCTCTAAAACCCAAAATAACAGGAGTTTCAAACCCAAAATAACACCAGGCATTGCCACGGGACAATCCTATTTGCTCTGTGTGCATTAGACACACAATTTGAGGCACACAGACAAAGGGCTCTGATCACACAAGAATGACAAGACAACAGCTCCTCCAGCCAGAAACATCCAAACAGGTCTTAGAGGGGCATTAAAAGTGTGTTTTAACATTATTCAGTTCTCTGGTTCTGTCCACTGGGAAACTAACAGGAAGACAGCATTGTCCAGCTGATCCAGTGCCTTAATGCATCAGAGCTATGTCACTTTTTAGGGTCAGGGTCTGGGGGGAGATTTGTATTAGCTGGCTGGAGTTACACTTATGCTGTTTCCAGGAAAAGTCCTTTCCTTTGAGTGCAAGGATGTTCAGTGAATGCAGGACTTTTCCCTTCAGTCCAAAGGCAGAACACAACTGCAGCAGCTCTGAGGGTCCTCCCTGCTACCTTTGCCATAGATGTTCTTCCTTCTTTATCAGATAATCTGACAAATATTTCCATCTTTATCAGAACCCATTATGTTCTGCTTCTTCTGTTGTCTCCATTGTCCTTGCAGCCAAGCTGAGTTTCTTCCCAAATCCCCAGAACACCTCGGTGCTATTATTTATATTTGGGGGCCTAAGCAGAGACCAAGTTTTGGTCATTTTTCAGTGTCTCACCAGTGAGTCAGACCATTTGGCTTTGTAAGCCAAAAAGCAAAAAGAGCTCAATGAACTATCCCAGCACCACAAGGGGGAAGGGAATTGAACTGAACTCCCTCAACCATCATTTCTCCTCCTGACAATATCCAAGTCTAATTGCAGATAACAGGCAGGTGGTGATAGATTGCACTATTTGATTCTCTTCTCCTCTCAGCTGAGCCTGTTCTCAGGTGAGCATTGCAGTGAGGTTTTGTGGCTTTCTCTAGGAGGCACCAATTTTTTCTCCTTCTTTGGAGAAACTCACTGTCCAGCAAACAGCAACAGAGGAAGAGCCCCATCCTCTGCAGAGCTTCCTTTCAGTAAGATCCTAGCCATAAACATTTAAAATAGTTCTGAAGCAAAGAAAAGGTTTCTTTTATATATAATTGATTGCTGATTTTGGTATCATTATAATGATTTTAAATGTCATGCAGTGAACTAGCAATTGGATGTTGAGTTCCCCTCTGCACTGTACACAGACATCAAGGGAATCCTGTTCCTTTCTCTAGCAGGAAAAGGGATTTTTTTGAAAGAGTCTGTTTCAGCTCAGTATCCAACATGACATATATATTGTATATAAATTATATATATTATTTCATTTGTATGTATATACTATATTTTTATAAGTTAGATATATCATATATTGCATTACATGAGGTGCTGAAAGGTGTCATGATCTGAAGAAAATCATTAGAGACAGAAGCAGGAGACACTTCAATTCGTAAGAGTTTTTGGGTTTCTACCTATGCCCAAGGTGTCATCTCTTGGCTTTTCTATTTATTCAGACTGGCAAAACTAGAAAACACTGCTCCCATAAGCAACCCTTCTTTTTATAAGACAACAAACACAAGGTTAAAAAAGAAAAGCATCAAACCTTCCCAACCTGTCTCCTAAGAAACAAGAGACTGACTGCCCAGGGCAAGGAATCAGCTTCCAGCATCTCAAACACCAGAGCTGCAGCAGTGTTACAGGATACAAAGCTCTAAAACTCTGAGCACATTGTTTTCATGCAGACAGCAAACCTGAACACAGAGGTGCAGCACTGAACTCCCCTGGAGGGTTTAAACCAGAGCAAGAAGTCACACTGCACCCCTGGGGAAGCAGTTTGCTGGGCAAACTCTTGAAGAACTCTGACAAAAACAGGCAAAGAAGAAATGTGATATTGGTAAAGCAAGTAATCTATCCAGTCACTGCAACAATGCAGTCATAAAATAAAGGAAAATGTGTTTTATGGTAACTCTTGCATTTATTCTCAATCATATTGTCTGAAGGTATTTTTCAAAGTTAATTTCTGTGCCTGGCTTTTTCTGGGCCTTCAATACCCCACCAAAACTAAACCTAAACCATCACTAATTGTATTGGTTTTTGTTGGACTCTACAGCACTCTCTGTTTAATGTGGGAAGCTGAACTTTCACGTAACAGTACAATCCCCAGCTGCTGCCCAAATGATGGCGTCCAACTGAGGTTATTCCAGCATTATCCTAACTGATTCTTCCTTTTTGTTTTGTAGATTTTATTACCAGCACCTGGTGCAAAGCCACCTGCCTCAACTGAAGAGCAAACACTCTTCACATCTATTTTAAATGAAGTTTTTGCTCTGTGCTGTTTGTATTGTCCCTATAATGCCCTTTTCACTTTCCCCACCACCAGCATAAATTTCTCTCTTTGGGTTACTCACCCCCCTTGATGTTTGCATTCAGTCTTTTCACACCAAAGAGGACTTGGAGGGACAGTCAACAAATAACCCCTCCTGCCTGACCAGTGTAGCAAAGGCCCATTCCAGAACATTTCTGTGATCTGGTTTGGTAAAGTTATGGAAAAGTTTTGTTCTACACTTTATCCATGGGGAGAAAAAAAAAGTTCTCTTTTTCAAAACTAGCAGAGCACAAAAATGTGAGATTGATGAAATTGCTCTCTTGCATTTCTTCATTAGCCATCTCAGAACAGTCCCAATTCTTCCAATGACAGCGAGGGCTGCCATGGGGCTTTTGTATCACCATGGCAGTGAAATGAATGTCAGATATTTGAAAGTCTTTGATGAAAAGAAGGCAGTGTTGGGTGAAATGTGAAGGTGCAGGTTCACATTTCAAACATGAATGGTGGGACACTGCCACAATGGATCTTACTTCAAAAACAACTTCAGTAAAATATTCCAAGGAGAATTTGTACTCTTGTCTGCAGCCAGAGGAGTAGTTCAGTCCCACATATACACAGAAATTATCTGGGGGAGAGGAGATGCTTAATCAAGAGACAAAGAAGAGAAATTCTTCCCCAAAACATCTTTCAGCCCTGGCACCTTGCCATGTGGCCAGAACTAAATCAGAGCTTTAAACAGATTTGTATAAACCATTTTTCTCAAACAAAGAGTTTTAAGTTGTCCAGTCAAATATTTTCTGTTAAAAGACTTTTTCAACTGAAGTTTCAGCTTTCCAGTAAATGCTGGGGAGGAGTAGTAGAGAAAGAAGTGTAGACTTGCTACAGAAAAATACATATTGCATCTCAAATTGGAAATCTCTTTTGATAACATGTTGCAGTTCAGGAACTTACTGTTGTTCACACTTCTGAACTGGGCTCCTCAAACAGATTACATCTAACTATGCAAAAATTTCGCAATTTTTATTATGAAATCTGTCCAGACAGACTGGGAACATAAGAAAACTGATCTACAACTTCCAACAGTTTCTTTCTGCAGTGTTTTGAAACCAAATTATTTAGTCCACAGGCAAATCTGTTCAGATTTTTCAGAAAAGACAGTTTTTCACCTTACCTTCTGTAAAAGACAATGACTTTCTATTAAAAAAAGGATTTGCAGATTAGTTTGTCCCACAGATGCCCAGCTGAAATCCATGCATTACTGGGAGTTAAACTCACAAAGATGTTTAAAGCAAAGTCCTAAAAGTAGTCAACCCCAGTCCCAGCCCAGCCTATGTTAATAATGTGCTTTTAATTAATTTAATCTTCCCTTTGCCTCAGTTCAAGGGTCCAGGCTAATCATCTACACCAAGTTGCTTATCACAATGAGCATTCATAATTTCAAGTATTTGGTGTTATGCAGCTGAGATCCTTGTAAGGATGGGCAGAAGGATAGGAAGCTACTTACACCAAAAATGCAAGTCTACAAAAAGGTTTTTTGTTGTTTGGGAGGGGCAGGGCTGTTTGTGATTTTTTTTTAATAGCTCATCCATATCTACTAAGCTGCTGTGATATTTCAGAGGCAATATTTTCAACATTGGCTAACAAACTCCACAGAGGTCTTTGAGTCTTTAAACTCATTTTATAATTTAATACATTAGAAATGTTTGCTCTCTACTTTTCAACAAAACCACTACATTTGATAAATATGGACCAAATATCTTCTTGTCCCAAAATATCAACTAAGCCTGAATATTTAACTCTTAAAGATGCAAGCCTTTTAAGATGCAAGTCTTTCATCCATTAAAGACAACCAACTTTAAAATAAAAATAAATTTGGTTGTGGTATGTTAAACCTTTTTGTAGAACTGTGTTTAAAGTTCATCTAGAGAAAATATTTTCCCTACCTGCAATTTTGCTTTGATTTCACAAGCTTCCTGCAGCCATATATTGAAGCATGCATAATTAACATATGGAAGGTCTCAGAACATATTACCACATATTCTAAATATAATCAGTCATTGTGTATGATGTCATCTGAAACTAATTCAGGCCCCTCACAGCAAGCCTGCACTTTGAGCTCACACCATACTGGCCATGGGTGTTCAATCTGTCCCCATCTCCTGCCTCCTCCTCCAAAGGCTCACAGAAGCCTCTGTGTCACCTCCTGTGCCACCCCTCCTGCACAGGGCACAGAGCCCAGGTGCCCCAGCCAAGTGACCTTCCCCAGGCAGTGCTTGCTGTCCCTGCTGCCTGTGGGATGGGAAGAGTTGAGGTACAACACCCCATCCACCAGAGGAACAGGCACCTTCTCCAGCTGACTCCTCTTTCTCCTCCTGCCCTCATTACCTTCCTGTCTGTATCACACAGTTCTGGGGTTTTGTGCTATTTTAGATCAGGGAGCAGGCTCATTTGGGCCAGAACCCCCAGTCTGAATACTTGGCTTGTTTCTGACCGCAGGCACAGATTACCTTGAACAAAACCAGCCTAATGATTATGGCACTGTTCTTAGTTATTTCCTTTGCTACCAGTTCTGCTGGTATTAATAGCAGCTGGTGAGTACTTGACACTTTTAAAAAGCAATTGTCCTTATTAAGTAAATAAATATCAAGTGAGCAACTTATCTTTAGGGACTCATTTTTTTGTAAACCTTGGCCTTGCTCTGGCTGCTTTTGTTTTTCAAGCTAAATGAATTACAAGTATTATCCCACTGTTAATATCTACACCACTGAATGCCAGCATCAACAGATTCCATTGACAAGCTGTGTTTGGGTTTCCCCCCTCCCTGTATCAAATGTGCCAGTGCTTTAAAAATGTCCCCAAGTAATTGGAATTACTCATTCTAAATGGAACTGCTGTAAACTTCCCTCTGTGTCGCAGATAATTAGTTCTGGGCATCTCGTTCATTTTGCCTTTGGGCATTTTCTGCAGATGCCACCTAAAATTCCAGAAGATGTGCTTTTCAGTGAAGAATCAGAGCAAGCAGTCATGCCAGGAGCAGTAACAAGGCTGCTGACAGCTTCACAACTCTCCTTCATTCAAAGCAGCCCCGTGTTTTTTCAGCAGAGTTTTTTCTCTGAATACATTTCTCTTCCCACAAATCATGGCTTTGGAGAACTCAGCCTTGATAAACAGAATCCAAACCCCCTTTAACAACACGTGGAAGAAATGTTAACCCATCTCTAAAGCTTTTCCCTCTCATTCTCAAAAATATTATGCTGGTATAAATGAACAGTAGTTTTATCACAGCACCTTTTATTTTATTTCCTACCTCCTCCCATTGCAGCAGGCAGCAATAAATGGAATACAAAAACAGCATTTTGCTTCTTAGGCAAGGAAGAATATTAAGTTTTAATGCTTTTTGGCACAACCAGATAAGGCTGAGCACAACTTAAAATAAATTCAGTGTTATCCAGCCCAAGGCAACCCTCTTGTGCTAGTGGCTATAGGAGCTACATCATTTTATAACATCACAGCAATCACTGAAAATAAACTGTATCATAACTAACTTTGCTGATGTTGCATTCTGACAGTGCCGAGGTTGAAAAAAACCCAGAAACATATTTTATATTATAAATAAAGTATCAGCTCTTTAGAGATGCCAGCAAAGGTTAGGGCTCCATCCTATTAGGCAGCTTGTAGACACCAAGACACAGATTTTATCCCACCCAGGTTACACTCTGAAGTTACACGAGAGAAATTTTTGGAGATAGAACACATAACTGTGATTTTACAGGCAAAAAAAGGTCATGTATGGATCAGCAAATACAATTAGCAGCTTTAAACCTGGATGAATAGACACAACTATCTGTATCTGGACATTAATACAAAACTTTGGTAAATCCAACACCATTTATTCCCCTAAAAATGAATCTAGGTGCCACTGAAAGAAATTTAGTTACTTTTTCAGCGTACCAGGTTTTGTCTGGGGTTGAAAGAGGGATGTTGGCAATATTTTGTGCTTGTGACACAAGCACAAAGTCATTTCTGCTCCCTGCAGTGAGTTTATTAGGGGTTTTTTTGTGCTCAGACAAAGGCTGTTTAGCCTTTTACTAACAGCTCTTAAAACTCCTTTGCTTTGCTGTTCACAACTTCTATTCAGCATGAGTGGATGGAAGATAAATTGATTTAGAATTTGAACTGTTGGCAGGAAACAAATCTATATTTTATTGCTCTAATCCATTCTAGACTACATTGGAAGCAACCTAATCCACCTTTCACCTGCAAATCCTAACCTGGAGACTCCCACAGCAGCCAAGGATGCTTAAAAGAGGAGCTCTAACAAGATAGTGGTTTTGTTAGACAGGGACTTGTCATCATGAAGAGGTGCTTGTTCCCCAGGAACAGACTTGTTAATGGAAAATGTGAAAATCTCCTCTACTGGTCTGCTCTGCGTGGGGATCATACATCTACAACAGATCAAATGAAAAAGATCCAACCCTCCAAAAACCCAACCACACTCATGTAAGTTTAAAAAGCCAAATTTAAGATAAGTCTGAAGGGGAAAAAAAAATCCAAACAAAGAACCCTTGAAATAGAAATGCAGATCAGGCAGAAGATACCACACTAAAGACAAGGCAAAACCATAAAGACATAGGGAATCCTTTCCTGTTAATAAAATTTACTGAGTTTAACATTGCCAATCTCCAAAACAAATGAAGTAATAAAGAATATAGGTGAAGAAGCACAGAAGGAAAATTAGGCCACACTTTAAAAAGAGTATCCAGATCAGTTATCTCTAGTAAATAATTTCTTATGTTATGGGAAGCCCTAGCAGAGTGTTCTCATGGAATACTGTCAAAACTATTCTACTAATAATGTTTATGACATGCAATTAGTCATGAAGTCAAGGAGACACACAATATATAGTCCCAAACCACAGCACACTGTCTGGAACAAAATGTCAGATGGAGAGATTGGTAAGATTCAGGACTGGCTTTAAAGACTCATCTTGGCAGCCATGAATACCACTGGCAAGAGGGAAACACAGAAGGAAGGCCACTATTGTTCTAGTTTATTGAACTTTTTAGCACTGATGCTTGAAATGTCTCAGAAGAGGCTTACAAGAATAGCAAGAGGAAAGGAAAAAAGCCCAGTTTACTGCAGCTGAAGGATTTTTCCATAAAAGGCAGAAAGAGGTATAAGAGAATGGGATGGTGTTGCCACAAAAGACACGAAAAGGAGTGACAAACTTCTAAGCCAAAGTGGCAAAAAAATAAGGTAGAACCTGAGGAATAGTGGTTTAAACTCGATATTAAGTTTGGAAGGAAATCCTGCAGCTTGTTGAGGGACTTGGAACTTGGCACAGCCAAGCTGGGATCAATTTCCACAGTTCCTGAGCCCACAGAAGGCTCCTGAACAACTCTGTAAGAGTACTCTCCTGCCTCAGCTTGCTGCAGCTGTCCAGGCACACAGTGCTCACTGGAAATCTTGGCAGAGTGCTTTTTTGGGAGCCACAGAAGGGAACTGAAAACAGACTCAGAAATTCTTCTTCTTCTTTTTTTTTTTTTAATAATATTTGTTATTTTGGATTCAGGTTCAGTGAGAAGAGCAACAAGCAGAAATCAAGTTTCAAGGAAACAGCCTGAACTGGGGAGAAAATACAACACAGCTTCCAAAGAAACTATATCAACAACCTTTCTGTTTCATATATTTGGATGGATTTCACTGAGAGCTGGAGCAGAAAGGCATTCTTCAAAAGCCTTAACCCAATTCTCTCCAAATTTGGTCAAAAAGGTTCTTTAATTGAATCACATTCAAAGGGAAAAAAAAAAAGGAAATAGAAAAAAACCTCCCATAAACTCAATTACCACTACCACACATTTCAAAGTCAGCTATCTAGGCTGCATGTTTAGTTTTTCATTTTGCAGCACAGTGGCATTTACACTATCAAAGCCAGAATCAACAGTGGTTGTTGTTGGCTGTATTTTTTTCTCCTCTTCCTCCCTCCCCTAAAAACAGGGTCTGTGCTGGTCAAAGTCTGCAATGCAGGCTGTGAATCAGTCTGTGAATCCATCCTCCAAAGGCAAAAAAGGAAGGGATGGAAAACAGAGGAAATAGAGGAAGGGATGGCAACTGGAGGAAACAGAGCTGCTATTTCAAAATGAACCCAAGAAGACAAGGCTGCAGGGCAGCAGAGCTGCTGCAAGCAGTGGCTGTGCACAGAGCTCCAGCCCAGAGGCACAGGCAGTGCTCGTGTCCAGCAGCACTGCACAGGGACAGGGCAGAAAGGTCCTGATTCTCCCAGGGCACACATCTAAGGCAGCTCAGCACAGCAGGATCTTGTCACCATGGGATGAGGACTCAGAGTAGGGCTGTGCTGTCTTATCTAGCAAGTCTCCTTTCTGGCTGACAGAGCTGCCCTTCAGGGTCTCCAAAGACGCAAGTCCTTTGATTTGCAAAACTGTAAATGCTTGCTCTAATCTCAGCTTGTTTGAAAAATAAGCATATTTCTCTCCCTGGTCTATCCTCTATCTTTCAAAATAATCTTGACAACACATACTGCCTGATAGAGTTGAAAGTGTCATAAATGTTTTTTTACAATCGAGTTATTTTCACAGTCAGGACAAACAACTACCCAGAGCTGACCTCAGAGATCTCTCCCAAGTTTTTTAAAGGATCTCTGTTCATTTCAGCTGTGAAGAATAGCTCTGCCCTGGCTGCCAGGGCCAACAGCAATTGCTCACAGCTGTAACAACTCCAGTGTGCGAGCAGTGTGAAAGCAAACCACTAATCCCAGGCCAGGGCTGTGGACTGAAAGCAGGGCATAGAGGGAACCTTGCAGGAGTCTCATTCCTCTGAAGAAAGTACTAATAACTTAACTAGGCCCAGCAGGAGCCAAAGAAAAGAAAGCACTGATCACAACTCCTGCTGCTGCTGCTTCTCTCCCTGTCTCCAAATCACGGGCAAGCCCCTCACGTTCTGCAGAGAGCAGCACTCCTGGCTGGAGCATTCCCAAGGAGTCTGCAGGGTCAGCTGTGCTGGGACTCCAACAACTCCTGCTGAAAAGTGTGGATGCCAGTGGAATGAAAAGAAAAATCACCTCTAACAAATAATCTCTTTTACCTTTTCTGCTAATCAGCATTCAAGCACTGGCACTGCTGCTTGTCCAGCCCCACTCTTTCCTAGCCAGGACTGCCATGGGAAGCAATAGGTAACAGATTATTTCTAAGGCTGATAATGAGAATATCAAGGGCCCTAATGAGCTGAGGAGTGAAGCACATGAAGAGGAACCCATAAAGAGAACAACTGGATGCCCAGCAAGTGCTTCAATTTTCCACTTTTCGTAGCTGAGCTTTAAAAATTGACCCTGCTCCAGACTAAGTGGATCTACCAAAACTCAGACAGTTTCTTGAATTAATCAGAACATTAACTATTATTGCCTTTTCCTTGTATCTGGATGTCAATGCCATTAACAGATTAGCAGATTTATGTGCAAAGCAGGTTAATTTTTTAAAGTGCAAAACCACCTTGCCCTTACAGGGGTGCACCACACAGAGCAGCCCTGACTTTCAGCACCAGCACACACACTGAGGGAACAGCTCATGTCTGAAAGGGCAAAAATTATGAGGACAGCTAAAAAACCACCTCAGGAAGGTATGTCTCTACAGGATGGGAGGTATATTTTCCTCCATGACATCTTGCATCTACTGCAGTTACAGGATTCTTCCAGAAAATGATTTTACTCACCCACCAAACCCCTTCCATTTACCTCTGAACACTAGGAGAGCAAAACCAATCCTCTGAATCAACCTGCCCACCCACATCCCACCAACACAAAGGACTCTCTGCCTTCAAGTAGCAAATCATTTGTTCCATAACCCAAACTCCACCCTTGCATTGCTTACAGAAAATCAGTTTTAATATTTACCTATTTGACCACTGTGATTGCATTATCCCTACATGCTCTTATCTACAGTGACAGTCTGCCAGAGCTCTTTTTGTTTGTAAGTACTATTATTTTATTTGCAATGTGGGAGAACTGAAGAGCTGCTGTAATAGGTTCACATTATGCCAGACACAGAAAAGAACAATAAAAACAGCCTCTGTCCTAAAGATTTCCCAGGTCCAAGTAATTTGCCCAATCCTTCCTTTGGGTTCAATTTTTGCCATTGATGAAACCCATTTATTTCACCCTTTCCAGATACTCAGATTTTTGTGTCTTCCACTATAGTTTCCTTTTTCTCTAGAAATGTACCTTTTGTGAATTGACCATACAAGGTCCCTTACTTCAAAACTGTCAGAAATATATAAAATTAAGGTCTCTAAACCACTTACCTCAGCTCAGTAACTGGTAACAACAATCAAAGCACGTTCTTCATGAAGGATGGAAACCCTTAATCTCATCCCTTTTAAATCCATTAATGGTTCCAAATATTTCCCCAGATATTATCATTACTTCTGTGTTGGTCAGAGAATGCCAATCATGACTGTATTTGCACTCTTGCCTGGTGCTCTCAAGAAGGAATGAGCAACATGGAGAGGGAGTTTTTGCCAGGAGATGTAGTGGTGGGACAAGGGGGAATGGTTTAAACTGACAGGGAGTAGGTTTAGATTGGATATTAGGAAGAAAATCTTCCCTGTGAGGCCCTGGCATAGGGTGCCCAGAGCAGCTGTGGCTGCCCCTGGATCCCTGGAATGTCCAAGGCCAGGTTGGACAGGGCTTGGAGCAACCTGGGACAGTGAAATGTGTCCCTGCCATGGCAGGAGGATGGAACTGAATGACCTTCAAGGTCCTTTTCATCCCAAACCATTCTGTGATTCTATGATTCATTCCATAATTCTGGAACAGTACAGAACTCTTATCAGACCTTCAGTCCAGCTACAACCAATTTGCTATAAAACAAAAGCCAAGAGACCAGGTACAAGATCTTCTCATTGTTCTGAAAGACATTATTTGGTAAGGTATGTGAAGCCACCAATTAGTTTGTAATTGCCAGCAGAGCAAAATACCAGAACTATCTGTCTCATAATAGAGAAGTGCCAGCCTCACCTTCTCAGGATTCTCAGAATTCAATCTGTACAACAATTATGATGTACAAAAGAAAAGGAAGCCATCTCCCACACAGTACATGGGGTCACACCTCTTCTATTTCAAGTGGTTCTGTTACAGGGAATCCTCAAAGATCCTTGATGACTCAGTCTTTTAGAGTGTCTGAAAAATTCCTGCTGATTAAAAGAAACATGCAGAGGTACTGAGACATCTTGGGGCAGAATGCAGAAGGGACCCAGGCAAAGTGAAGGGCTGTCTTCTCACTTCTTGTTTATTAGTTACTTGCATTTATATACTATTATCCACCTGCATGACTAATTAACCCACGAGGAAGGGAGAAGAAAACTCCACAGACCAGCCAAGGGTTCAGGTTTTTGAGAGACACTTATGTGTGAGCAAGCTCTCCAAGCGGTTCAGAGCTCCTGAATTAGAAGGCTGTTCAGATGAGTTTCCCCCTCGAGCACTGAGTCACTGAAGGAGGTGAACTGATGGGATTGGAACAGCAGGGCAGACACTTCACATCTTTCAGGTACACAAACCAGCACGAGGGTGAAATGTACGTCATCACCCAAAATTTGAAAGCGCAAACGGCGTAAAACACTGGCAACCCTGGGTGTGTCTGCAGTCCCTTGGCTCCTTTGAAAGTATCAGGGATGAAAGACAAACCTCTGCACTTTAAAAGAGCCTCCATCAAAGGTCCAAACACAGATGATGACTAACTTCCTCCTGTGAAGAGAATCTTAAAAAGAAACCAGAAAAAGAGAGAGAAAAAACAGCCAAAGGGCTTGCAGGACTAAGCTGCGTAGATTTGTCTGACCCTTATAAAAGCAAAGATCGATAGGTCTGACAGAACTTCACAAAATGAAGGTGAAATCGTCCTCAGATCTTAAGAACAGTAGAATGGAAAAATAGTGCAAAATTATCCTAGTGTTGTCAGCAAAACCTGCTACCTGTGGGAAGCCTCATCCAAAGCACAGGGTGCCTTTTGTGGCTCTGCCACATTAA
Organism: Ploceus nigricollis; assembly: GCA_013399945.1. Taxonomy (NCBI): domain Eukaryota; kingdom Metazoa; phylum Chordata; class Aves; order Passeriformes; family Ploceidae; genus Ploceus; species Ploceus nigricollis. Next base: position 545,783 of record VXBC01012149.1, read on the forward strand.
ATGTGTGAGTCTTAGTGGCTGGTGATGTGTTTAGCACCACACTAAAATATGCTCCTTGTCACAAGTTTTCTGTTGTTTTGGTTTGGTTTCTGAGGCATCCTGACACAGAAGCCCTGCAGAACTTGCCTGAGAGCATGTTATGATGTAGAAGGCATCACACACACCACTGATAAAGACAATCTCAGACAGATGTCCTCAATTGTTACATTGATCGCTCAGAGGATTCCTGAATGCTAAACTCAGGATGGCATCCATGAAAAGTCATTGCATATGTTGGAGTGCCAGCTGTGTTTAGTGTAACCCAGAGAGAAATAAGGCAGGGAGATAACTTGGTTGGAGCTGTAGGGAGTTCAGCAGGAGCTACACAGGTAGATTTTCTGATGAAAATGTTATCACCTAATCGACCTCTAACATTTTTTAAAGTGCAGGATGAACACACTCATACCAAATGCCTCAAGGATGTCTTTTCTCCACAGAGAGTATCAAGGGTGGATCTACTTGGTTCTCTCAAGCACTGCAGTCAGGCACAGGAGCAAGAAAACATGTTAAAAAAAGCTTTTGCAGGAGCTTGATGTCTTCTTTCTGCTTTTCTTGGACATGGCCAAGGTCTATACAGGTGTATGCCAGATGGGCATGGCTACACTGCTTGTGTTGACAAGCACAATATTTCCAAGAGTTTTCTTGTTTTTCTTGGACAACCTTCTAGAGAATGCCTAAGATTTCTGCCTAAGATTCATTAAATTCTGGAAAATTTTAAACTTCCCTGTAGAAGCCAGGAGAAGATGAGAATATTGCAGCTGGGGCTGAATGTTGTTCTGCTGGACTTTGAGGTTTTTCTCCATTCTGTCAGATAGCTGGGGTTGGAGAAACAGACTTGTGTGAGGAGATTTAATGTACCCTTTGAAAGTGAAGAGCTGTTCTCTGGAGGCAGTGGGCATAGCTGGCTTTGGGGGCTAACAGGGAGCAGTGAGAGGTGATGGCAGGTCAGCCAGGGCCAGAAACACAAGAAACTGCATGAGGCAACACAGGAAATGAGATGAGCTCCTGTGCTGCTCTTGCTGCAACCTCTGGGCTCTTTTCTGGAAGCTAGGCTGCAGGGAGAGAAAACTCTGGAAAAAGGAAAGCCAAAAGGTGCACTCAACAAGCAGGAGAGCAATAATTTTTTTGTGATATGCTGGGACCACCACCCTGAGGTCAATTCTCCACAGTCCAAAAGCCCTTTTGTCCCAGTTGTGCACTGCCTTGCTGGTTTATTTCTAGGCATCTCCAGACACATAAATGAAGTGCAAGGTATTAAATTCAACATTCCTTATCCTTCTTGGTCCAGGTTTGGTGGCAGATTTCAGGAGTAACATCCAGTCCAGCCTTCACAGTTGGCTCTATTTCCCAGACACCCAGCACTTGTTTGGGAGTTCTTTGTACATCATATTCTGCCAAAAAAACATATAGAGAAATAGATGTAGAGGCAAACAATTTGAATACAAACTAAAACCCCAGAGGTCTGAACCAGCATCAAGATTGATTTGCTCTAGAGGAAAGTGCCACAGGAAGGAAGGTACTGTCTGTGCCTGTGTATCAACACAGGCAAGCCAGACCAGAGCTTATTCCTTGCAGCGGGAAATGAGCCTGTTCTTGCAATGACCCTTCTGTCTCTTCCCATACCTGGCAGAAGCCACCCACATCTTTAATACACAATTTTTTAAGCTCCAAGCTGGCATTGTCACAAATGGAAGACGAGGATCATTTGCCTGTGCTTATCACTAGCTAAAGAGAACTGAGGCCTCACTGGCAGAGGTGAGGATCCTTAAGCAGCAAACTCAAGTTATTTTAAAAGTTCTCCTCAGAATCCACCAAATTTTCTAGCAAAAAAATCATCCTTGTCTCTCAGCAGGGCATTGAGAACGTTCACAGCTGAGCAGCACTGTTCTACACATGAAACAAGTGGTTTATTTAAACCACAGAGAAAAAAGCTTCTACTTACACATTTAATCTTCAGTTCCCAGGATATCAGAGTTGCCTGGTATAGAATTTAGTTCTCATTGTGCATATATTTTAAAAGACATACCAAGAATCTCTGTAAATGTAGATAACTGTGTGTTTGCCAGCTTTAAAATTCAGTGTATTAAATATCACTGTTCATAAAGAAATATTCACCAAGTTTCTCCATATTGAGCCTTTTTTCCAGTGTCCCAGAGAATATTTCTTCCACTTTCTGATTAGTACCTCTGGATGCCTTTTAGATTCCTTGGTCTCTTTTGTATTATTTGGCAATTACTCAATTACTTAAGACTTTAAAAGTAGACACTCTTTCTCAACAGTTTTCCAACCTCTTCTCTTAAACATTTCTTCCAACCTAAGGGGCAGTTGACAGTTGTTGAATCCCTGCATTTCTTAGAAATTTATTGTAGCAATTCGCAGTTTTTAGATCTCCTCCTGCACTTTTAAAAGTCCTAAAACTTTCAAATACATTTATTAAAATGGAATACTGACAACTCTGTGATTCACTTTAAAGTGCAGATTTCCCAAAAACAAATCTTAAGCTGCCAAATCCAGCCCTGCCTTAGCCAGCCTCTGACGTTTTCATGAGGATATGACTGCCAAGATATGTAAATTGAGTCATTTTATTCTGTCTTTGTCTTCTAGAGTTCAGATTCTGATTTCCCACTAAATTTATTTGTAGGGCTCTCCTCTGGAAAAAAAAAAAAAAAAGAAGAAGAAAAAATAAAGATGACCAACTCCCTTTTTTTTAGATGGTTCCCTTGTGTTTACTTGTTCCTGACTGAACTGTCACATCAAAGATATTCACAAGCTACATGCAATTATTCCAGTATCTCGTTATCAAACCACGTAATGACTCAGGGTATATCTGTGAGTTTCCTCATCATGAAGTCATTAACAATGCTATTTACTGGAGGTGAGAGAATGCATTTCATCTGGATGCTGACATCTACAATGGATCAGTTGTTGGAGCAGATAATTAAGACTAGCCTCAGACCTTTGTGCTATTTTTCTTGGCACATGACACTGCACAGCGTTCCTCAGTGGATTATGGTAGAAGTTTCTAAAGAAAACCTGCAAGTGTATGACTGGTTTCCTCTCCCTTCTGCTCTGATGCCTGTGCAGGGATTCTTACAGGAGAAATTTATGCAATTTATGCTCTTCCAGGCAGAAACTTAGGTCAATGCTTCTTTGGAAGGTTGTGCAACGTCACACGAGTATTTGCCATAGCTCACTTTGGTACATTTTGGTAACATCTATTTAACCACAGACCCCTCCTGGTCCCTGGCTTCTCTCAAGTCAGTGATTTTATCACACATTTTGTCTTCAGATGCTTCTGTCCTTCACAGTTGCCTGGTCTTCAGCCACAGCTTTCTCACATGCATGAGCTCTGTTTCTCTTGTCGTGCTCTTGGACTCTTCCCACTTCCTTTTGTCAGTGTGCTGGAGAAAAAACACCTGAAGGCAGCACCACCTGAAGGCTTTGACACTCCTCCCCTGCATCCAAACCTTTCCCTGCTCACCCCTGGTGAACATTCCAGCTCCCACAGCCTCCACAGAGGGGATTTTTCCAGAGGTATGGCAGAAACATCACTGTCTCCAGCAGCAGCAGTTTCACCTTCAGGGCTGGTTTGTCCTTGTGCTTCCTCCCACCTCATCTTCCACAGTGTATTATTGTAACAGCACCAACTCACAGCCATGCCACTGGAACAGCACAGCCCGCCAGAGACCCAGCCAGGGACTTTGCCTCACAGCAGCAGCTTCCAAGGACAGCTCAGAGGGAGTTTGACAATTCTGATTTCATGTCCACAAGGCACCTACAAGGCTTAGACAGCTCACACACACAAGGCAGCTGTGCTCCAGGTCACCTCCTTGGAATCCACCTCTCTCAAAGCAAACTCAAACACTGCCATTCCTTTTGTAGTTTCTACCTTCTCTCCAAGAGGAGAGCATTTTCCCCCTCCTCTCTTCTCTTTAAGATCCATGCTCCATAAAGGCTTTTCCTTTCTGTTAAGAAAAGTGATTTTTCTAATACTATTTTCACTGAAGTTGGGTAAAATTACCCAGATTCCCACAAAGCCAAACAGTGTATTGATAAAATAGGTACATTGAACATTAATATTGCCTACCTGTAAAACTTTGAGATATCTTGAAATAACATGTTTGCACTGCTTTACTATCAAAATAAGCAAGATATCAATATTTTTATCTTTGCAGCACATTAATTTTATCCCTTGTAAGTCTCATGAAACACATGTGGTATTTTCCTTGTTGTCTTAGGCAGAATATCTGAACTTCCCAAGATTCTCCATCTTAAAGTAGCTTGTACAATATTCAGCTGTGACTTAGTGCCTTCTCCAAAAGCTCTTTTAAAAAGCACCTAACATTTTCAGAGCACAGAAGTGACATGGAAAGCTAAGCCCTGTTTTCAGAAATGTCTGGAGCATTCAGAGGCTGCTGGAAGACAGCAGTTCTTACCCACCTAAACAGCTCAGGCACATTTGCATTGCTCCTGTCCTCAACACCCTGTGCCAGACAAGAGTTTTATCTGTGCCAAATTGTAATTGCTCATTGCTTTATGAATGTCATTGTAATTATTACATTCACTCTGCATTTTAACCTCCATGGTGAATGGAGAGATGCAGTTTCTGCTGAAAACTGGTTGTGGTTTGACAATATCTGTCAATTCTGATGCCTTGGTTGTGCATTTCACGTGCTTGGAAGAAGACAACCAGATGAGAATCACTCAAGCCAACATTTAAGTCTCCTTCACTGGACCTACAAGCAACTAAAATCCTGTTGTTGATTTGAATAGCTTTCTGCTGAGCAATTGGGTAAGGCTGGGTCAGGGAGTGGCAAGACATTGGCAGAGGTGAGAGAAAACTTATTTTCAAGAAATGACTGCTTTTGAGAGCACCAGCCCAGACCACCAGCAGAGCCCACATGACAAGGACAGCTGCCAGGCTCAAGGATGCTGAACCAAGCCTCTGGGATGAGGTCAGGCAGGGGCAGAGCATTCAGGTCCATTTCTTGTTTTCCAAAGGGCTGCTGGGATCTCTAAAACTTTCCAGGCTACAGTCAAAAAATTCATTTTGCTAATCCTACTGTCTTGCTCTCCAGTCCCATCATTCCTAAGGATTTTTCTGGTCGACTCCCACAGTCAAGGTATTTTTCTGTGCTGAAAGGATAGGAAAGGCATCACACTTACTCCAGAACCTGTAGTTTTTCACACTCTGGAGTCCACAGTCCAAGAAAAGAAGGAGACATTGAGTCAGCACCCAGGAGTCCTTCTGCCAGTAAAGCAAGTTCTGGGGGAAGAGAAGAGCAGAGGGAAGTATTGCACAGGTTCACCTTCAGCAGGTTCATATGGTGTCCAAACAGCTTCTGTGAACAGGGCCTGGTTAAAACAGCTCCCACAGCCCACCTAAGAGAGACCAGAGCTCCTCTTTGCTCTTATGTGGCCCAGGAGACAGAATTCAAAGCCTGTGATTTATCAAAGCCAGGGCTTATCAGGGTTTTTGTGACTTAGCCTGGCCTGTCAAGTCTGACACACACTCTTTTCATTTTCTCTGATCTTGGGCTGCCTGGTATTTTCTTTTTATTTTTTTTTTCTCTTGCTTATTACACAATGATTCTATTATGGAGCTCACTGTTGAGTGAGGTTTTTCCTGGCACTACAGCACAGGGGTGTAAATTCTCAGTGCACTTGTCATCCCTGCTGCTGCTACAGCCTGACTCCAGAAAGCCAAGTGGCACCAGGTCCCTCAAAGCCACTCTGCTTTACACCTCTTTACCTTGCTTTTACACCTGGCAGTTTTGAATTACCACTGCTCCTGCCTCACACTTTGATTTAGAATCTTGGGCTGAATATTTACACTCATTCAGAAAAAGCAGAAGTATGTATTTTTTTATTTTCTTTTACCCAGGAGTGCACAGCCTCATCTCTCACTGTGGCACTGCCTCCTGTCTATTACTTGTTCTGCATTCACTTTTCACCATCTGCCCACTGCTAACCTATTCCTAATCTGTGCATCATCACCACCCTCTCAGCTGAAAAATATAAAAGATCTGCTTGAATTCATTTCATTAGGAGCTGCACCAAAAATAACTTGATTTATGAGCTGGCAGTTAAAGTAGCCCCTTAGCAGCACTTAACAACTGCTGCTGATGCAAGATGTCTCTACTGATTCAGGGCCATGCAGGTTTGAGCTACCATCAGGTAGCTCCATTTCACAGGCATCAGAGTGGCAGTTCACATTTGAGGAATAAACCTGAAACATAGTTTTATGGGAAAATCAAGTTAAGAGACACAGAAAAAATTTACTGTCAAATCTCTGTCTAGAAAAAAACCCACCCCACATCCACAGTTCTATTACCATTTTTGCATTAAATGCCAAGCAAGGGTAGTAAAATTAAATATCTTCACTCTGTACACTTTGTACTCACTTTTCCCTGTTGATATCCTGAATTATGGGATAGATGGAATATATTATTTTCACTGTTTTAAACCCAACTTGGTGAACTGGTAGCTGTTTCCAGGACAGCCCCTGCAGCTGCTTTAAGTTGCAGGAGAGTCAGGAACAACTTTGGCTTGTCACTTTCAGATGGTGCTTGCCCAATATGATCCTTTGCCACAATGAAAAACAAAAGCAACCCATGGGAGATGCTGGGTGGTGACACAAAGAGCAGAGGATGAAATTCCACTTTCACTCTGGTGATTCCTCCATCATCAAGTCAGTCAGGGTTACACCTAATAAAGTACATCAGGAAAGAGTAATCAATCCCATTTTTATTTCTGCACACCTCCCCAGTGCACATCCCTGCTTTCAAGGGCAGGAGCAGGGTCCCTGGAGAAGTGGGGTTACTAATATGGGAAAGGAATGGGCAACTATAGAAATTCTTATTTTCATATCTGCAGAGCTCAAGGCTGGGCAGGAACCTTCTGCTGCTGCCATGCCTCTAAGCAGGGGTGGGAAGAATCCAGTAAAAGAAAGAGTCCACTCAGGGACAAGATGAGATTCCAAAAGCTCTAGCACAACCCTGGAGGGCCACAAGCCACTCTAAATGAATTAGATGATTTTGAAAGGTCTAAATAAAAAAAAAAAAATCCCAAACTATAATGACACATTTACAGGCAAGATATATCCTATAAAATCTGAAAGCACAAAGACATATAAATTTTGGGATGGGATGTCCTTGTAAATGTGGAAATAATAGCAGCCCTATGCCCAATGGGCAATAAAACACATTATGGAGCAAGGCACCAAGGAGCTACAGTGACTTGGTTGATCAGGGGAGTGAAAGAGATGAGTGAAAATGTCACTAGGTATGAATAGAAACATCTGAGCACTCTGAGGCTTCCATAATTTGTTAACCAAAGATGCTGGAAGAATGGATACTGGAGAAAACAGGGGCAGAGAAATAGAGAGCAGCAGGAGAAAGAAAATACAGTGACTGAGTAAATCTCCTTAAACATAAAAGACCAGAGGCAGGGGGAGGGGGTGTTGTACAGCTTTAAATCCCATAAAAATAGGCATCAATGCTGCGCTGCTTGTAGCTGGGCCAGCAGCAAACACATCTGAGGGAGCCGAGGCCGCGTGACTGGGCCATGCACGTGTGCTGTGCTGAGGGAGATGTCATGTAGAGCACAGATAACTCCTCTGATGTGGCATTTGCTCGGGTAGCCATGCAATTCTCTGTGCACAGCAAACTAAGGAACCGTGCAAAACCCACAGTTCATTGCTCTCTTCTTCCCTGAGGTTGAATCAACTTTTGTATTTTTTTATTAATGCAGTATTTAGCTCTTTGAGCCATTCATATTTCTCCCTCTCTTTTTTTTTCAGCTGCTCTCCCATTTATGAATTTGTACCACATATGAATGGTCACTGCAATTCATTCATACACTCTGCATTCATAGGGGTGCAGGAATGACAGGCACATTTATGGATACACAGCTCCAACAGTGTGACAGACACAAAGGTGGCCACCTTAGGGCTCTGAAGGAGTGCAGAGACAGCCTTTCTGAAAAGCCTTCTGGGTGGGGACTTGTGGCATTCACATTCTCTGAACAGAGAGACATAATTCTCCCTCTCAGGATTTTTGCTGGAGAAGCACAGAGAGAAGGAGAGAAAACAATCCTCATCTCTGCTCCTGTGTTTTCCCCATGTGGAATGTGTTTGGAAATTGTTTACCTAAAGTGATTGATTGGATGATGCTGGCGGTGGTGTTGGGATCCAATGACCAATGGAATCCAGCTGTGTCAGGACTCTCAGCAGAGAGTCACAGGTTTTGCTAGTTAGTGATAGTTAGTAAGTAAGTATGATATAGTAATTATATACTATAGTATCTCTTTAAAACAGTGTATTAATGTAATATAGTATAGTTTTAATAAAGCCATCCTTCAGCCTTCTGATCTGGAACCAGACATCGTTTCTCCCCTGAGTCGGGGCTCGCCTGTTTTTGCGATAGGAGCTGCCATCCTGTAACTCACCAAGGAAAGCTTTGCAGGCAGAATCCCCACTTCCAGGCTAACTGGCTGTGCCATGCCTGGTTTTGGGCAGGAAGCTGATGTTCCCCGAGAGGTTGGTACCTTTGTGCTGGCCACGCTGCACTGCACCTGCTCTCTCCACCTCTCTCTTTGGGATCCTCTCTGCCAGACACAGGTTTCCAGCTCTCCTGCCAGGTTACAGATTTAGGATGAGTTGTGCTGGTTTTTTTCCCCATGAACGTTCTGTAATTCAGTGAGTTTAAAACTGAAATTAGGACTAAAAAAACCTCCATTGTTGACTGGACAAATTTAAGATTTTATAACAACATGGTGCTACCTTTCAATTGCTTTTCACATCATAGCTTATGGTTTTAAGTGCATAGGCACAAAACACAGAGTGTGGCAGATTAACACCACTCTTGGATTTATGAAGTTTTCCTGACTTGAATGTCAGTTTGTTTCTTATTTAAATATATACATACAGAGGCCTCTGAGGCTTTTAAAGGGTATTATCTATGACCACACACATACAGAGATGTTTGAATTCAGTGTTTTTAAATGTTTGCTTACCAGGTGGTCTTATTTTCTCTCTCTCAAGAAACAAGGCACATGCACACACAAAATTGTCTCACATAAATTATAGTGAAGTTAGTTGTTTTGTTGTTTTTTTTTAATGTAAGGAATTAGCTCACATGCTCTTTCCTTGTGCAAAAAAAAAGAAATAGGTGTGCACATGTCAAAGATTTCCAAGATGAGTATCCTATAGGAAAACATTGCATCTGGGAAGCAGCAGGAAACAGAACAGACCAAACATCTGTTTGGTTTGTTCTTTTTTTTTTATTATTTTCCAGTGCAGCAGCTATGCATTTGTCTGATTACTTTGACTCTCAAAACAAGAGCTCTGCATCTTTACAGTAATTCACTGAATTCTAACTTGTTGTCAGGGAAGGGCTGAATGGAATGGTGTTCATAAAAACAGTGATCCGCTGTGGGATGGGGCTGGAGGAAGGTGTTCCTGTCCCTGGCAGGGGGCTGGAACTGGATGAGCTCTAAGTCCCTTCCAACCCAAACCATTCTATGATTCTAAGTCCTGCACATGAAACATGACACTGCAGGGCTACAGGATGTTCCAACAGGATGCCTCTGAGCAATTTCCCCCAGAGATAATTCAGTGAGAAAGCACTGATCAGGAGCATTGCTCTAAAAACAATGCTGAGGGATCCCAGTGAGCAGTTCTGAATGGAGCTGTGCATGAAACCTCCCACAAGAGGTACATAACCACCCAGTCTGAATGCTGGCAGACCAGAGAGTGTTTCATACCCAGCAAAATGTGCTGGAATTCCTCTTGCAGTGAAGTAACTCCACAGACTTCAGCTCCTGTTAGACCCTGTATGATCCAAGTACATTTGGAGGTGCTGCCCCTGCACTGCAGCAATTCCAAGCCCTGATGGTGATTGTTCCAGGACACACATTCTGTGAAATCCCATTTGAAATGGGTCAGAGCAGGGAAAAGTCAGATCTCTCAGTTCCCATCTGCAAGGGCTCAGCCACAGATTAAATTTAGTTTAAAAACATGACTAATTTGTGTGCCAACAGGACTTCAGAATTTTACAGCAGCACTGATGAAATAAAAAGCAATTTGGCTTTGCACAGGACAGACCCCCAAGCATAGATAGGCCTCTGCAGTAACAAAAACTTCCTGTCTCTAGAACTTGATTTGGTTTGCTCTCTTTCCTACTGACTGGATGCCTTGACAACACAACAAACCTTTATTTCATTTTGAAGGTTCAGCTTGTCATATAACAATAACCAGATCACTCCCCCTAATACACAGAAAAACAAAATTGCTCAGAAGAAAAATCCCATTTCTGTTGTTTGGCACCGATTATTCACCATTTGAATTACTCTGGAAAGCCTTTAAGCTCAAAACCCAGAATATTCATCAGTATCCGTGAAATTATTCCACAGGTATCAATTATTTGTCTTGAGATACAAGTTGAACTAGTGATTTCCTCCCCCAGTGAAGCCCAAAAATTTTTGTCCTGACATTCATGAGAAGCAACCTACACTTAAAATGGAATGAAATACAGGAAAACAAAGCATACAACGTGAAACTAGGACATGGAGATCAGTGGGGACAGAAGAGGGAGAGCTTGCAGAATTAACTTGGATTGAAAACCCCAAGATTCTCATTCGGTGGAGAGTAGCAGCTACCAAAACTGTTTTAAGCATGGAATCCAGCAGAAAGGTACAACTTCTGTACACACAGATAAATAAGCAGAAGGTTATGTACTATCCATGTTATGACTCAGAAAAAAAAAAAAAACACTTCCTTTCTGGTACCTTTAAAAGAAAATATTTTAAAAACCCAACACCTAAGGCTCCACTTCAATAGATTTTTGCCAGCAGATTCTAGAATCCCCTAGACTCTTTGGGGAATTCTCTAGAAGCAATTGAGATGTAGGGAAATGCATGAACATAAAAGTTCCATCTGGGCAAAGTTTGTTAAAGGAGTGGGATCCTAAGTTGCCCACACACTGTTGCTGTACCCATTAATATTCTGTTTGCAACATGTAGTATCAAATGATTCACAGATGTTTTAATAATTGGCTTACAAGCCTATATAACAAACGCTGTTTCTGTAAACTCTCAGGATATGCTAGATAACCACTTTTAACTGTTTTTTAAATGAAAGCTTAACAGCAATTCTAATCTTTAATTTTTACATCCAGATAATAAAACTACTAAAACAATTATAGTTTTAGAAACCCTGATTTCAAATGAAATCCAAAACTGAACTCCAGGGTTTGGGTTTCTATTTCCCAAATGCTAAGAACAAATTTTTTCCCCATGTTGTCTGAAACAAGCAGATTTTTCCTGCCTTCAAACAAGGCAGTCTGAGGGCTCAGAGGGGAAGAGATGGATTAAATGTTGACTGAAACATTTAAGGTCCTTCAGGAAGAAACACAAATGCCAGGTGCTGACCTAAGGTTCCAAAAGCCTGTAACCAGTACACAATAAAATTGAAATATTTCAAAGCCTCCTACCCTTTGACAGATGTTGCAATCATGTTGTTTCATTTTTCTGGTTTCAACACTCACATTCTTGTCCTTTGGACATTCCTCATATTAAGCTCATGCTTCTATCTGTTGTTTGCAGCAAGTCTCTAAGGCAACCACGGGGTTGGGCAAATAGTTTCACTTTGTGCAAGATAATAGGTAATTCAAAACATCTATTTTTTCAAAGCAAACTGAAGTCATCTACACATCAAACACTGCAGCTGATTAAGAGTCCAAGAAAAACCAATCAACGTGGCCAGTTAGACAATAACAACTCAATCCCAAAGTGCTGCAGCTCCCGTTAACTTCCAGGGTCAGGGCTGAAATTCAGGGGTGTGTAAAGCACAGCCTGCTGCCAAACATCCACCCACTGCAGCCACAGGGTGAGGAAAAGACTGATTAACTGGGAGCTTTATTGCCAGAGGATACACAGATCATGTAGGTGAAATTCACTTCAGCCCAAAGAGTCCTTCTGGCACCTACAAACACAGCAGGTGCTTCTCAGCCAGGCTCCAAGAGCCAGAGGAGAGACCACTCAAATAAAGCACATATTAATGAACAACTATCATCCCCACTGGGCTAAAGTGGGGCCCCGTTTTCCCCTCCATACAAGTCAAAAAGCAAGGGCTTCATCCTGCTGAGACAGGGGCACTTGTCAAGTTCCCTAAGACAGAGACAAGAGACATGTCAAGCCCTGAGCTTGGCACAATGAGGTTAACTCCCCAACATGAAAACAGGGATCTGCCTGCTGTCCTTTTGGATGCAGGGAAAGAGAGGAAATGACACTGATCTAACTCAACTGCCTGCACTCCTATTTGCCAGGAGAAGAGCAGCTCTGCTTCGAAATTTCCTGTTATTCTACAATTGCCCAAAGATCAGAAAGCAGAATTAGACTAAGGCTCTCAGGGCCTTAACAAATGAAACCCTAAAGGGCTTATGTACCTGGGGCCCTGCAGAGAGACCTGAAACAAGAACACAGAGCTGGGCCAAGCTCAGAAGGAAGGCTGAAAGCAGGAGTGTGCTTCCAGGGCTGTGGCCAGCACCCATCTCCTTGTGCAGCACCTTGAGGACTGCAAAGGGTGTTGATGCCATCACCCACCCCAGAGCATCTACCAGACATTTCAGGGCTGGGACCCAGCCACAGGGTTTAGATTTATAGTCCTGGCAAAGCTTTACTTACCACCTCCATTGCTGCCCAAATTTCAGTGATCTCACTGCTTTATGGCTTGCCCACTGTGTAGCCATAAGGTCTCCAGCCAATATTGCTGCCCTGAGCTCCTCTGCGCAAGAGTATGTGAAGAAAAGGGATAGCTTATTTTAAAAAATAAAAAGCTCAAATTGATTGACATGTTTTGCTTGGACAAAGGGGGTGTTTGCTCAGCCTCACACCCTGCAGGCCCAGGTACCACCCACAGTTCTGCAGGCAGTTTTTCCCTGTGATCCTCACTGGCAGCAGTGCCTGGAGCACAACCCCACAGCACATGGCCACTCTGGAACAGAACAGCCCAAACCAGTGCCCTCTCAAAGCTCTGAATGTGCTCTTGGACAGCTCAGGACTTGATCCTGCAAGCACCTCACCTGCCAAACAAGACCCCCACTGGAACTGGCTTACATCCCAGACTCAGAAGGATCAGGCCTGTGACATTTTCTTCCATCTCAGAATTTCCTTGCCTTCTGTGTACTCAGGTGTTACTAATTTTTAACTCAGCTGATGGCTACGCTTAAAACTAAGACAGTGATCCCAGAAACAGCTGAGAAATAGGATAACAGCAGCTTTGCAGGCCAGTTGCAACAATGTAAGTAAATCCTGTGGACCCCTTAAAAGATCCTATTGTCTCTGAACTCCAGTAGTCTGAAATCAAAACACACAGTGCCCCAAGTGTTTGCAGAGTAAGGAAAGGTCACTTAACTTACCAGCAATAACACAGAGCAGAGCCAGCATAGATCTCACCACCAATGTTTGTCCCTCACACAGGGGAAGCCCAGAATCTGTGGAGAACTCTTGTCCATCACGTGGAGAACACACGTCCTCCTCTGTCTCCTCCCATGAAAGAGGCACCAAGGGTGCAACCTGATTCCTCTGTTATTAAACTTCACTGTGGTTGCAAGTGCAAGAGCAGGGGCAGAAACTTCTCAAACCATCACCATTTACTGGGGCACAGACCCCAGAGATCCCTCAGAGTCAGGGGAACCTTGCACAGTTAAAGGCAGATGGAAGATGCAATCGTGGATGGATGATCTGATCCAGCAGCACAGATTGTTTAATCCCACAGAGATGCTCAACATATCATTCTACACATCTGATATCAGCCCTTCACAGAAGTACACCAAGAACACCACCCAAGTCTGATGGAGAGAGCTGCACAAACCACCAAGAATACAGAGCTCCCAAAATATTTGAGCAGTGTCCAGTGGGAGTAGACATGGTTTCAGAGGCTGCACACCAGAACTTGCTGAGGAGCTGTACTTCAGCTGTGTTACACAGAAGACCACAGAAGTGCTCGAGAGCTTGCACAAGCTTTCCAGTTGGTGCCCCCTAATGTTCTGGAGCACATTATGGTCACAAAAGCCAACCCCACTTTGGACATCAGCAGTGTTGAGGTGTCACATTCAGTGCCACAAGGAACAACACCAGGTTGTGCTTACACCATTGTATTAACAAGACAGTTTGGAAGAGAATAACCAGGCCAAATCCAAGCTCTACTGCTATTTACAAATCCTGAAGTCTGAAAAGCAGATGGATTAGTAAGGAAAGACCAGATTGTTGCAGTCACAGCTGATAGCACTACTTTAGATAATGGTTGTAATGGGAATAAACCATTGTTGGCTGATTTTCTTCTGTTTCCCATTGTGCAGTTCCCTCACACCACAGAACAAACATCAGCTTACTGCAGATTCCTGAGGATATTTCTAAACCATGGGCTAAGCAGGGTGGTTCCTTTTGCTCAGGTCTGGACAAATTCTTACAGACTCCTGGAGAGTCAAGGTCTGAGTGTGAATTATTTCCTCCCCACATACTGGTTTTCTTTCAGGAAGATAGCTGGTGAAAAAAACAGAGAAGGAGCTGTAACAGGTGAGAGAATTGCTTTCTCAACTTACACAGCACCTGAGACACAAGCAGGTGAGAACCAATTCATCTAATTTAATTTCACATTGTAATATGCTGCCAACCACCTGCTCTTGTAGCTGCAGATAGACACTTTGTTATAATAATTTTGCTCTCTGATAAGTTGTAGCTGTGTCATTGTAAAATATATGCATTTCCGGGAAGCTCAGAGTAAAAAAACATTTCTGAGGATAAGTGATATGACTGTACCTGTATCTTCAGTCAGATATACACATGTATGAATTTAAATATATATGTTCAGTGTGCATATAATCTCCTCCTGTGGAATCTCCCTCTGAAATGAAGCAAAACTGCCATTTTTGAGGAAAACAACATTTAAAAGCAGAGAGAAAGGAATCAGACTCCTCCAGAGCATGGAAAAACAGAATAGTCAGGTACAAATACTACATCTTCTTCCCATGGGAAGGAGAACAGTTTCCAAATCAGTTCTGGCATGGGCTTCTCATCCATCCCACACTGCCTCTGGAAAGGGACAGCACACTGGGAGCAGGGAGAAGAGAAAGAAAGGATGAGCAGCCACTCCTCCATGGGGAAGTGAGAGGTAAAACACTTTATTACATATCCTCTTGGGGCCAACACCTGGCAGCACAGAGGCAATGCTGTGAGCCGTGTCCTCAAGTCATTCAACAAGGGAAGCATCTCATCCATCACACTAGTGAGGTTCCTAGAAGAAGTTCCTTCTGTTCCTAGAGAGTGTTCCTCCATCCTCAGCTCTCTTTCTTCCTTTACAACCCTTCCTCTATAACCCTAGATGTCATCAGGGGACAAGTTTTGGTGACAAAACTCAGGTGACATGAAATTCTAGGCATTGTAGCATGACCCACATGGTTTCAGCCATTGTCACAGAAGGAGCAAAGTCTCCTACAGGATCTGCACTACCTTTATGCAAATACCCTACAGATTAGAAAATGGCAATATTTAGGTAGGTGGCTGCTCCCCAGATGACTTCTGTAGCCACAGTTGGAATCATTATTCATTTTAGCTTTTTTACAAATATTTACGTTTTCTCTAGACACTGTAGCAGCACAAACAGGAACACGTGAGCCTGTTTTAGGAGCAGGGAGTACAAACTTCTCTCCACCCTGGGAGGTGGTGCATAATGAATGTAGTGCTTTCTTTGGTATCTCACTCTCTGTACCCCTGTTTCTCTGGAGTACTTGGAATTAAAAAACAAACAAACAAAAAACCAAACAAAACCCACAAACCAAACAAACAACAACAAAAACAAACACAAAACCCCAACAAAAGCAAACAAACAAACAAACCACCCAAATCAACCAAATAAAACTCAAGAAGTTTGAGGAAGAAACAAAGAGCAGCAGAGGAGAGACTCAGACTCTCCAGCTTGTTGTCAGGAGCGCTGGGGTCAAAAATAAAGGTCTCAAATCCTGCCCAGAAGCACAGGGAGACAAATGCACTCCAAAGGACGTCAATATTCAGAAGACCACAATACAACACTACTGCAGTTGGGGCTTCTGCACACCTACACCAATTTCTACTTGAATAACTGCTTTTCTTGAAAATTCTCTTTTGTGCATCTGAAGAATGGAATTATTGGCATGTCCTGTTAGAAGGAAACAGAGTTATCATTGTCATGGAGCTGCTTTAAAAAAAAAAATTATTCCTAGACTGAAAGACAAACAACTGGATCAAGAGCAACCAAAGTTCTTGGACTTGCATCCACTATGGAGGTGAATTGGAATAAACTTCCCATTCCACAGAGCTCTGGCAATCTCCTGGGAGCAACACTCACCTCCAAAGCTGTAAATATATAAATAAATAAACAAATAAATAAATAAAAGCAGCAAGCCAAGACCTCCCACACCATCATATTTGACATAACAGCCCACACTTGGGTGGCCCAATTTGTAAACCAGCCTTATTTTTATGACAGTAGAAAGCACTAAATCATGCTCATGAAAAGTGGATAAAGATCCCAAAAAGATAGGAAAAAGAAACAGAACATGAGCAAGAGTGAAAGCAAGTGCAGTACTCAAGAAGGAAGGAGCTGAATGAAAGAAGACATTTAAATTTAAACTTGCTCTGGGCAAAGGAGCATACCCCAGAGCATTTTGATTCTTTTTGGCACTTGCCCCTTCTATTTTTTAAAAGATCCAAGCCCACAGTAATATTGGCCAGGACATTCTCCTGCTCCTCATTAGAGAATCTCAATTACTGCACATTTGCAAGTGTCAAACACCTGGCATACTCTGGAAAAGAGATTTGCTGCTGACAGAGTACCAGAAAAATGGCTGTGGCTGAGGGGAGGTGCCAAAGGCTGCAGTGATCCTGCTCCTCAGGCTTACCCTCATGCTCAGGCTGCAGGCAGGCTTCATTGTGATGATTTCATTATCACCCTTGTTTGAACAAGGGCTTGTAGTCCTCCCTGGAATAACCCACACCTGCAGCAGGACAGCCCAAAATCAGAGCATCCCTGAGACACGTAAGAACAAACATTTACACCTAGAGAACTCTGCCTATGGTTCCATGCAATTCTTTTTGGAATCTGTACCACACTCTTGACAAAGCCCAGAACACAGGCAGGTCCTAAACACTCAGTTCTCTGCTGATGTCCCACATATAACTGGTGATACATTTAAAAATTAATAAATCATACACTGCTTTAGGAACAAAATTGGCAACATCCTTCTTTTGAGCCTACTTCCAGAGCTCCCTGGAGCACATTTCTCACTGCAGGGCTAGAAGCTCACCTCCCACTACCACAGCTAAAAACTGTAACATCTCAGAACAAAACCTAATCCCAGAGCATTGCAGAAGATGGATTAAGTTACTCAGATAAAACAGGAACAACAGATTTAATGTTCAGACCTTGACTTGCAAATTAAGCTGGATTTATAAGAGCAGCTCTTAGGGTTACACAGAGCTCATCTCTCACATTAACTCATGTTAGACTAAATGCCATGAGCCTGCCAATTCCACCTTTTCTGCTGTACCCCTGGTCTGGAATAAACCTTGTCCATTTGTCATTACAATTGCTTTCAGCTGCTTCAACTTATCACCCATCAGAGAGAGAATTCTGGTGGATCTCATTTCCACCTCCCCTTCCTCACCCACACAATCCTGGGAAGATCCTGCTGTTCCACAGGTCCTGGCCTATCCTAAGGCCTCATTTCAGATTAGGTCTCAGGTGCCTATGAGAAAAGCCTCTTCTCCACACAAATTCCCAAAAAAAACCACCTGGGTACAATCATATCAGCTGCAACTAATAAAATTACATCATTCAAAAAAATAAATAAAACATCACTAATGAAGCTGCACAGAAAAAAAAAAAATCATAAAAATCAAACTTCTGGTATTCCACCAGACAAATAAGTACTTTTTATCCAAGACATCACATCATGCCACCTCCTTAATTTACAAACATTAATCTTGCTCCTTTTTACAGAACAATGACTTTACATTTTGGAAAATAGGAAAATCAGGAAGGACATGGACTCTAACCAGTAAGGATTGCATCTAGGCTGGGGCTGAGCAGCCTGACACACAACTGCAGCTTGTGGCTCTCTGAAAGCAACTCAGCAGACACAATGAGAGAGGAAAACTCCAGTAAACAAGGTTTTCATGGCAAGAGGCTTCACAACAAATTAGACAGCTGTGGACTACTAATGCTGAAAAAGCTCTGTTACACTGTTAACTTTAATTTGATCATATTTAGGAACAGAACTGTTCCAACAGCACCCAGTAGTATGTAAGATGTCTACGCTAAACTACAGTCACAAAAAAAAAAATTCAAACCAAAACCGTAAATTTAAAAAATCTCAAACAAACCCACAGCCCCTTAATAAATAAGGATTATGAAAAGTCAAACATACAAAATTTGGTTTTCCTTTGTAGCACAGCTGACTCTCCTGCAGTGACAAGTTTACAACTGTATTTTTTTTAAATTTCTCATTGATTTTCTGAATTTCTCCATATTATGACATACATAGGATGCTGCTATCAAAGTGCTGAAAAGACACTGATAAGCACAGCATATGCATTCTGTATAGATAATGGATATATGTGCTGTATTGTATGTAAATAAATACAGAATATCCTGTTCTCTATTCTATCAACCATATTCCATCACACAGTGAAGCTAAAGAGACCCATACCTTTAACTGTTAGCAGTTTAAAGGATTCATGGCTGTTTTGGAAACCCCAGTAGTGTACAGCACATCTGATATTCAATTAAATAACACATAATCTCACCTCACTGGGGGGATGATGAAACCTAGCTACCTGAAAACACTTTCCTCGGTTTACCTCTTGACTTCAAAAACGTTCATGTGACATCCAACTATCTCCAGTCTCACACTGTGTCCTTTTCAGGCACTATTCTGCACCAGCTCCTCATATTTTGTCTACAGTATAAGGAGCAGCTGGAGCTTGATGCTTGCCACAAGGTGAGGTGCACAAAATTCGAGCTGGATGCATGAATTCTCTGTAGCAGGATTAGTGTGCCTGCACCTTCCAAAAACACTTACCCTGTGCCTCCTTCTAAGAACCTAGACACAAAGACAAGCTCTGTGTTGTGCTTTCAGAGCAAGCAGTAAGGCAGGAATCACTGGGAGGGAGGGACAGACATTTCTCACACAGCAGCATGCTGAAGTGTAGCTTCTCTTTTGCAGCCTGGCTTCAAACCTTATTTGACCTTGTGGTTTGGTGTACTACAGGCAGATGCAATTTCCAGTGCCTCATGTTTTATTGCTGTGTTACAACCAGGAGCAGCCTGCTGGCCATTACTACATGTACTCTTACTCATGCATGAGAGCCTGCTGTCTCTCATTTACACACACACTCCAGGCTAAGCCTAGTTAATCTATCACTATCTCAAGGCTGCAAAACAAAGCCTGAGCTGAAAAAAAATCTTACAGAATTTTTTCCTTTCACGTAATCATCTCAAAGGCAGCTGCCTGATAAAACAGGCGTAGCACAGTGAATACTTTGTTAATTTAGAAATACTAGTGCAGCTAACTCAAGCATCAGCCCTAGACATGCTGTACTCTCTGCTGCTAAAACAGGACTTCCCGATAACTTGTGTTTACTGAAGGACTTGCTTAATGCATCAGCCCCTGGATTTCTCATGGAACCTTGCTAATAATAGTGAACAGGTCCAGAAGACTGGAGTCATTTGGGGTCGTTTATCTAACAGTATTAAACAGACCAGGAATGCAGCAAAACCAGCAATCATGCCAGAAACCAGAAGTTCATGCAGAGGTAACCAGGAGTCCCCTGACTAGCAGGACAAACGAGGGGCAGAACAAGGCATTAACAGCAGGACAAGTTGGCTTTTTAATGTGGTTCGTGGGCATGTTTCCCACTCAGTGATCGTGAGGGGGAATTTATCCAGTGATGAAGAAATCAAAGACTTTTTTTTAGGCTTTAGACCTTTACTGTTTTCTCCTTTAACTCTAAAAGTATTCTTTTTTAAAAATATCTACGCATCCAAACAAGACATCCAATATAGTTTGGTGTAATACATTAGAACTACAAGCTGACTTCACACTGACAAAAACAGAGCCTGTCTCCATAACAAGCACAAAGGGATCTGTATCTTTATCCCAGCCACTTCCCAGTGTGGCATCATGTCCTTTTTCAGATACACCTGGCTGAGGAAAAGCCCTGGTGCCACTGCAGAAAATTGACTATGAAGAATTCACATCTTGCATCAGTGTAAGACCTTGGGAAAATTCACTCTTTTAGACCCAGAAGAACCAACAAAAGAGGTCCATCTTCAGAGACTACCTGTCCAACAAATTCACCAGAGAGCACCCAGATGGTTGCACATTAATTCTCTCACATAGGATTAGATTAATCTGAACAGTTAAGATAGTTGGGTCTGATGTACACAGCAGATACACTTTATATCTGTCTTGGAAAAAACCCTAAGTTTCTCTAGTGACTTCTTGATAAAACTCATTTGAACAGTAAATAAAAATACCCTTTCCTTCATAGAAAACTTAAGATAAAATGGATTTTCTTTTACCAAAATGTTTTAGAAAATAGAGGAGGGAAAAGCTGCGTATGCTAATCAATAGAAATAAAAATTATCAGATGTAGACCATCGGAACAATATCCAAGTGTTGGGTCTCAATTTACTTTTTATATAGATTTTTGAAGTCAATTGTGCATCAAGTCACACAAATCCCCACATCACACTTCTGTGGCATTTCAATACCTGTTAAGTGTGTGTGGCTACTTTTTTGTAACAATTTTTTAAAGCAGCAGGGAGTCTTTCTGATCATTATAGCGTAACACTTGTGCTGGTATGGAACAGAAGCTTGAAAACACATTTTTATATTCAGTGTTGATCAGCAGAATTAACATTTCAAGCAGTTATGAAGAAGGCTGTAAGAAATACATTCCTTCACTCCTCCTTTCTCCCCATTCTCAGTTGGTGATGTTAATCTCAGGACCAAATTCCATCAACTTTGGCCAACATGTCGTGCTTAGGTGAGGTGTCCTTATGACTGCCAACACTAGGAAAAGGTACAAACATACTGCTGATGCCTCAGGTTTTACCATTTATATTTTTCAGATTCTGTGCTGCTTTAGTGTGTAGTTCTGAGCTTCATATTAGGGGATGGTGAGCTCTCTGCACAGAGCAGGGAGACAAAACAATTCCTTCTCTAGCTGGGGACCAAGGACGAATGATCCAAATGATCCAAATCTCAGGCCCAAGAACACAAACATTGTGGACTGAAGAGAGGAAAACAAGCAGGATGGGACTGCATGGGCTAAAGCTGGAACGGGACAATGAACTCCAAGATGCAAATGGAGCAGAACTGATCCAAGTGAGAGACCCCGTGAGCGGCCGTGCATTTTGGGACCATTTTGGTTCATCTTGGGTGCAGCCCTGGCTGGGCTCTTGTGCTGCCCAAGGTGCATCCATTGAGGAGACCCTTTTAATAAATCCCTGCTTTATTCTTTAGCTCTGTCCAGCCTCTGCTCTAGGTCAGCCTTCACAAGGCATCACTGCCAGCAAGTTTATTAAACCCTGCAGTAACAGAGCACCTCTTTGCCTCCAAACCCCTCGTGCTCACTGGTGTCCTGGGAAGCTTCAGCACAAGCTAGCCCCAGAGAAAGGGAGTCAGAGGAAACACAGAGGACTGCAGCTGCAGGGCAAAAATGGAAAATTGCGGAGTAGATGTTGAATCATGACAACCCACACAGAAGAAATTGCTGGACACTAACAGAGGGTGCATATGAAATGATTTTTCTGTTCTACCACCACCCCAGATTTGTCCTGAAAAGCCTTCAGATAAGGATGATGTTTAAGCACTGGAAATCTAACAAAGGTCAGAGTAGAAGCAAACTGGCAATGCCAGAGCACCTTTCATGCTTTTTCCCTGTGAACCATTTGTTCCTTTCCTGCCCCTTTTCTGTTAAAAAAAAAAAACCCAAACCAACCAACAAAAAAGCCCCAAACCAAAACCAAATCAGCATGGCTTCTTCTGTGGTGTGACCACAAAAAAAGCTCCCAAACTGAAGCCAACTCATTTTCAAAAGAGGAAAGAGGAAGAAAGTGCAAGGATGAACAGAAGGATATGTTGATTTTTGGATTTATACTTTTAAAATATACAATCACTCAAAACACACATCATCTCTCTCACTGACAGCTAAAACTCTGTCCCTTGTTATAAAAGAAACTGATGAAGTGCAGATGGCAGCTTGTGTATTGAGTTGGCTGCTTCATAAACTGTAATTACGGTGGATATGAAATGGATCACCTCATCCATCTGGAATAAAAAAATGGGATTATCACTTGGCAATTTTTTTTTCTTTATAGGACTGCAAAATATCTTGCCTGTCGCTACTCTTTGGCATGGCTCGAGTATAACAATGAAATACAAAAGAATGCAGAGTTCAGATTATCTTTTATTTACAGAAGTGATAAATTAACCACTGGAAAGATAAAACCTGCCCAAGAAATCATTTCTCCTCACTGACCTCATGCTTAGGCACTGCTTGGAATGAAATCAGCTTTGGAAAAAGTTATCCATAATTGAAAACAAATGGTGACCATGCACAAAAAAGATACACCAATAACTGACTTGTAATTACAAGAGTTTCCTAAGCTCCATGAAAGCCTGAACCTTTCCTAAGTAGGCAGCCAGAATCTGGTGACATACTCGCCACCACCTGCCAGATTACTGTCATGTGTACAGCATGACAACCAGTGGATTTGTTTGTGAAAAGAAAAAAGTAATAGGAAAAACGTGCTCCTTTTGGCTGTGCAAACCACAAAACAACAGATCTCACTATAAAGTTGACAGTGCGTCCTATGAAACACACAAAGTACCATGGAACACACATTATTGTGACTCTAATCACCCCTTACATAGGCTGACCTTTGGCTTTGTGGTACACAGGCAGTCTGTGACTTTGTTACTCAGCATTTGTGTTCTCACCTTCAGGAGGCACTTCAGGGATGAACTGAGATAGCTACCCAAGTTATAGAACTCAAACCCTAAGGATTATTAGGTGATGCCACTGCTGTTGGGGGCAGGGAGGAAATCCACATGGAGAGTAAATGCACCTTTCACTTAGACAAAGATGCTGATTAGAAAGCTTGTAGATAAAGAAAAAACAACTTGCACCACAGATTACAAACAAGACAATCTGATTTCTTCTGCAACTTCTGATGAGCACCTTGCCAATATGAAAAAAACCCTCAAAACCACATGGATCATTTGAAAACAACTTACTTTGCACAAATGTGGGGAAAAAAATTGTGTCACCGCAAAAAATCCCCCAGAACATCTCAGTCCAGTTTTCAACTGTGACTCATTTACCCCTATCCCATGATTTCTAGATTCATAATCATCCCTTGCCTTTCACATGATGGCAGAACAAGGAAATAAATTCTATACTTCTGCTTTGGCAGTGTTTTGCACCCGTTTTGGATAACTACTGAGCTGAACAACAACACTGAATTTTGCTCAATAAATTCTTACATAGCTGAGATGTTTGCCAACGCTCCCCACCAAGCCCCCAGCAAACACATGTCCACTCCCCATCAAATCAAGAACTGGATCTGCAGGCAGAGAAAAGAGGCTGTGTAAGAAACCTTCCTCTTATCACCTTCCCCCTTCAAGTCCTCGCCATAGCAAGAGTGAGATTTAAGTCTAGATTGAGGGGTTGCCTGTGTTTCACACTTATCTGCCATTAATGTCACGTATTTTTAGCCTTCATTGTTGTCCAGAAACTGGAAATTATCACCCCGCTGCACACAGTGTACTGAGCTCTACCTGAAAGTGCAAAGAGCCCAAGACTAACCACGAGTGCACCAGAAACTTGGCAATGACATCACTGGAATCCCTAGAAAGCCACAGAGGGTGGTGAGAACCTGGCCACTTTCCAGGCAACTGCTCAATGACACAATGAGAGCACCAGCCAGAGGGTTTGGGATGAGAGAAGGCTCAGGGTCTGCAGTTCCTGGGTTAGATGTGGGGCACAGCTTATCCACTGCTGTGTCCTCCCTCTTGTAACCATGCAAGACAGTTTTGCAGGTGTCAGCTTGAATTTCAGGCTTTAAGCATAAGCAAGAGAGACACAACACAACAGAAACATGGAACAATTAGGGTTGGAAAAGATCTCTAAGATCCAACTGTTAATGCAGAGATGCCTTGTTCATCACTAAACCATGCCCCAAGTAATACATCCACGTTTTTGAACACTTCCAAGGATGGTGAGCAATGCAAACCAACTCCCTTCCTCACTGGGAACAGAACCACGTGCCACCAGCTCTCACTCACTGAAGGATAAAGATTGTGTAGGTCATTGCTGCAAAACAGCAGATGCACAGCAAAGTGTTGGGGCATCAAAAGCCATTAGAGACCTCAGAACAATCAAGAAATACAGCAGAAAGCAAACCAAGTAACACCACTTTTTGGAAAATGTTTTTTTTCCACAGAGTTCTACAAATACTATTAGACAATTCTAAGGGCAATTGCAGTTGTGAGTTTTGGAAGTTGCCTTTAATCCTGCCTCGAACATGGTTATCCATCTTACAGAAAAAATTCATTTTCCTCTGAAAGGATTACTCAGATACAGAAGAAACCATAGTTCTGATTCCAGCAGCATTTTTCATGAAGTGGATAGTAATCTGAAAAGCTTTGCAATTTACTGGAACATAAAAGTTGTTTGGTTTGTGTCTGTTTGTTTTTAGCTCATGCTGAAATTGCCCAATTTTTCATTTTGGGAGGGAAAAATGCCCAACCACCAATAATCTGATTACCTAAACAATTGCATTCGATATGCAACCTACTTGAACAAAAAATACAGAATTCATGCCATGCCCCTTTAGGAAAATAATCAGGCAGTCAAATGTGCAATCTTGGGCATCACTGGCAAAGAAAAGGTAATCAGAGAATAAAGTGCCCAAGCACCATAATTACCCAGACACGTTTTACAAAATGTAAAATGTTCAATCTTTTCAGTACTTGGGTAATAACATAACTTCTTTCAAGAATTTTCAGTCTTGGGAGTCAGTTTTATTAAAAGATAAGGACGTTTCTCTTCTCCTCTGCAACATCTGAGAGACACAGACCAAGCAGAAAAGCACTGAGGAGAGCTGTAGTTAATTAACACACAACTGCATCCTGTATCAACAAACCAAACTGCACACAAGGAGGCTGGTTTACAAAAGCAACTAAACACCTTCAGCAGTCTCAGCACCAAGGGATATATTAATTTCTGCACAGTTTAATGTGGTAGGCTGCTGCCACCTTTTGGTTACAAACTGTTGTAAAATTAGATTTGACCGTAAAACACTCACACAGTGGAAATGTGTGACATGTAGGATCTGAGCACCTGGGAGAACAGTGGGGTGGGACAGGAACATAATTTGTACTTTCTGTAAACGGCACAGTGTGTGGCTGCATGTCTTGGTATTTACTTGATATTTACTGTCTTCCAGCTTAAAATATCTTTGAATCCTCTGCTGCTGAAATCAGCTCCCACTGGAATGCATGTAATAGTTATTAAACAATGAAATACCTTCTAAGATTAAAATTAACAAATATTTTAGCCAAGAAAAAAAAAAAGGGGGGGTCGAAGGAGATAAATACATCAGTAACTACTGTGAACAGTTTGTACAGCTTGTAGTAATTACCCAGATGAGGCACCAGCCAAGGTAAGCTTTTGTTTGCACCTTTCCTCCACAGCAACTCACTTCTGAACAAAAAGAAATGCAGCTTATTTTAAAACAGAGGCCTCAAACCAGATTTCTAAAATTTTTACAGCATACACACAACATTTATCTGCATCTGCCCATTTTAAAAGCTATTTGTAACTAGTCAATGAGAAGCAAACCACACAAAGAACTACCACCACCATGGATTTGACCTGTAGAGCCTATGTTACCCCTCCAGCAGCAAATCCACACAGCTCTGCCCATGAGGAAAGTCTGTCCACACTCTGAGCTGTGACTGCAACATAAATCTTCAGTCTCCAAATCAATGGCAAACTCTCAACAACTGCAGAGGGAACAGCTACAACAAAACTACCAGATGAGCACAGATTATTAGAAAACCTTCAGATCTATCTTCAGATCTTTCTTAAGGCCATAGAACCCCATCAAATGTTACTTGACTGAGGCAGCACAGGTGTCTGGGCAGCAAGGACATGGAATTAATGGATGGCTGTACAGCACAATGAAAAGGCAGCAACACCACATGATGGCTCTGAGGACAGAGGCAGAGGAAAATTTTTAATAAGTAATTACACATGAACTTGCTCACTGTCAGCAGAATGTCTCCTGACATCCTTTTCTGCTTTCCTACCTCCTCACTTGTTTTAAAAGAAAGAATCCAGCTGCAGGCAACTGCTAATTAAATACTTGGGCTTTCAGCTACAGTTGCTGTATGCACACATCTGCTCTGCAATAAACAGTTTTAAGTGTAATTGACTTATTTTCCATGCTCTAGGAGAGAATATTTATGGCAAGAAGAAAGAAAAAGCAAGCAGGGTCCAAGCCCCTGCCTCATTTTCACTAGGAAGTAAAAGCTGCTAAGTGTTTAAAATTAGAACTATTTAAAATGCCTTTATTGATTAGGGGCAGTCTTGAATTGCACATACCAAGGCTTTGCTCCCAAAACAATACATTTACTAATTTTTTGGTCTTGAAATTATGTAAATCCAAACATATATTTCAGTGCCTATACACATTTAAGTGGCTCATGTTGAACATTTTGGCTTAAACGAATCATGAGCAACTTCACATTCCGTTCCCCCTGATTTCACAATCTGGGTTTCAGACAGGAGATCTGAACAGAGGTAGACAAGTCAAATATCCATAATGATGTCCTCCTAAAATCAACGAGGCACTGGTGAGACTCCATGTCTGTGAAAATCCTACTGAGCAACATGAGCGTAGACACGATGTTTCCCGGATGAAACAAGCCAAAAAACATGACTGAGCAATGACATTGAGAAAAAGATCTCAGAGTCTGGATGGGGCATTCAATTTCTAGTCCCAGATCCTTCCTTGTTTTGGTTGGGATGGAGTTCATTTTCTCCCTAGTAGCTGGTACAGTGCTGTTTTGGATTTAGGATGACAAATGTGCTGGTATCACACTGATTTTTTACTTTTTGCTGAGCAGAGCTTACACTCAGTCAAGGACTTGTCAGCTTGTCATGATGCCCGCCAGGGAATGGGCTGGGGGTGCCCACGACAGAACCAGGGCAGCTGACCCAACTGACCACAGGATATTCTTTTATCATTTCACAAGGTCTCCCAGTTTATCTTTTTCTCCAAGCCTCACCCTTTGAGACAGACAGTAGCCCTTGATTAGTCAGAAGGGCTACTGACTGTCTCAAATCAGAGGCAGTTCTTCACAGTAAATCATTGTGGGGATCTCTCATCCTCCACTGAGGCTACAAACACAGGCAAAACACCAAGACTAAAGGATATTAAAATCTGACAATTCTTTTGAACAGCATCCAACAGACAAGACTCAAATCTCCTGTACACAAGCCAAGCCAAGGGGATGTTATCAGCAATTATCTCTCATTTGGGAAGAAATAAACAGATTTATCATATTACTTAGTATTTGTTGCTTTACTACCGCGGAGGATTTACAAAAGTTCAAAGGGCCAGTTTTAGAATTAGGAAAAACAAATCATGTAGCATCAATCAGAGCACATTAATCATCACAAACAACTGCAGGACTTGAATTCATCCACAACTGGCTGACAACCAACAGCCCACTTTTTGTATGTAACCAACACAATTTTATTGTCTTTACTCTTAGAACTGCATTTCCTTAGTCCACCGTAAGTTACATTATGACATCAGACACATCCTGATTTTAACTCTTCTCTAGGTCAGAGTTAGAGGTAAGTGCAGGGATGTATGTGGGAGAGGAGGGGAAATGAGTCTTAAATCTCTAGACCACAGTTCCTTCCAGCCTACAGCTGAGCACAGTATCATGAATTCTCAACCTTCCAACAGCCACCAAACTCACAAGCAGCATCTCCTTCCCTTCTTTATCCAAGTCTGCACCCAAGATAACACTGACTCCTGGGCTGGGTCACTCCATGAAGACAGCTCAGCACCAGGAGCCGTGTGAATAACAACAGCTAACTCCCAGTCCTGCCACCACCCCTGAAAGGACAGCAAGCTGCTATGTATCAGAACTGGTACCTATTTTTAAGTAATTTCAGAAATTACAAACTAAACAACTTTAAGGTTTTCTGTTTCTCACAGCAGTAGTGCAGGTGGTGCTTATCTCCTCCTTCCCCAAAACATAATACAGAATTCTTAATAAAAGTTGATTCAACGAAGTTTACCAGAATATTCTTCGCTTGGAATAAACACCAAGGGCTGAAAGTAGCCATACATTCAGCTGCTTTCTTAAAATGCCAACTTTCCTACTATAAGATTTCTTTCTGCTGTCTTTGTCATACATTTGTTGGAATTCATCCCCATATGGGCCACCAATTGTTGGCATCAGTGCTTGGCACCAGTCAATGGTGGATGGGAACTGACTGTCACCATTAGTTTGTTACCTTACTGTAAGACTTGCATACCTTCTCTCTGTGAGTTCTCATGGGCAGCTCCTCACAACACTGACTCCTTTTCTCTCTCTTCTGCACAGCTGGCTGACTTCTACCTGTCCCTAACACAAACACCCGACCCTATCTGTCCCTAGCAGCACACACTAACCCTCACTGTCCCTGACACAAACACCTGACCCCAGGTCTTCTCAGCAGCACAGCCAACTGACTCCAACTCCCTGACCCTCCTCTCAACCTGCTGACCCACTCTTTTATAACACCCATCCTTATTGGACACAGCTGTGCCCTATTAAGGACAGGCCTTATTGGACATAGCTGTGACCTATTAAAGGCAAAGCTGCTCCTACTCTTTGGTAATTAGTACAGCTGCAACTCCTCAGGGGTGAGATTGACTTCAGCACTATCTCTATTCTCCTACAATCCATCCTCTCACATACATTAATATGACAAGAGGAATATTTAGGATAGGTTCACCTACAAATTTAAAATGTCAAGGCAGGAAGCATTAAGTGAGAGTAAACCATCAATTTTAGATGAAGTATTAAACAAGACCAGTCTTCTGCACTAATTAATTCATACACAGTACTGAAAAGCTGAAGAGAAATCAACCACTTGAATTTCAGTTATTAAAAACACTGTTCAAACAATGCATGTTTGAACACAATTCACCTGTTTGTTCCAAATGAAGCTAGTCCAGAATCAATGTGCAATTCAATTTGAAATTCAATTTGATATAATTACTTCATGGACTGTAGAGGAAAAATACAGTGCAACCTATTGCAGATTTTGGCCAAAATCTGAAAGACCCACAGTAACTTGAGAAAATGATATTCAAAGTAAGTGTAAGAAAAAAACCAGTTTGTTTCTCCTGCCTTTAGTAAACAGATTATTAGAGTGCCTTCACAAACAGAGTAAGATCTCAAATCAAACAATCAGCTGTGTGCTATGCCCAAATGCCAGCAAGTTTTCCCAGACAAGAATTTCCATCCACTTAAGCAACAGACAGAGCTGGTCTTCGAGCCCAAAACACAATCCCTTACTCAAAAATCCTGTTATTCCATTTTAGAAAACTGTACAATTCAAGCCAACACATTCCAAAATAATGGGAATTTGAACACAGGTATTTGTGTGCACTGCAACTCCTAAAAAGTGTGACTTTCAAGGAGCTGACATTTCTCTACAAAGAAAATAAACACTCAAGCTGGGAGGGAATGCAATCTGTAGACGTCTGGAAAACCTAACATTAAAAAATGTTCTTAAGAAAGACAGGGAGAAACCTTTAAATGTTACATCCCAAAACAAAGCACATGGAATTACTTATAAGGGGAGAGGCCAATTATTTCAGAAACACTTTTCAAGAGTAAGAATAAGATTATTTTCAGAACAAAAACATGACCAGTGCCCCCCAGCACACAGTGGCAGTTCCACCTACCTGGTATTCCAACAAAAGTGAAATCTACCCAGGGGCACACAAAAAACTGCAGCAGAGCTTTAGAGAACAGACTGGTATTTGAAACAGAACACCACCAAGTAATTTCAAAATTTGTAGAATGCAAATAACTTTCAAGCATAAATAGTTTTAGCAATTCACTTCCATAACTACAAGGTAAAAACCAGCCAAATGTCCACTTACCTTCTGAGTATTATGGAAAGTTTAATTAACTACAGTGTATCCATTTCTTCACAGATGTTTGTTATTTAAACTGATTTCTCCTTCTAAAGCAGAAACTTTGCCGTGAGAACACCAGGTAATAATAGTTTTCTCAAACCCAGAAAAAGTCACATTTTACATGAACACCACATTACTTGAATCCATTAATTCCCCCTTCTGTAAAGGTGTGTGTTACAACTTACATTGGAAACAACTTTGTTTTTATATTTGTTTTTGAAAACTCCATTGAAATCTTACAATTTTGAAGCTTATGAGGTTTGTTTGCTTTGTTTTATTAGAAAAAATACTCAGGCAAGGTCTACAATCATCTGTCAATTATAAATGACTTACAAGAAACTCATGAAGCAATAAAATTAAAAAAATACAAATACAAACTATATCTGAAACACTTCTATTTGGCAATTTTATAACAAATTCAAAAAAAAGAAACAAAGATTACGGATTACTTTATAGGTACAGAAAAAGCAGTAGGTGAAGTGCTCAAGCAAAAAAATAAAAAACCAAAACACTGCATTTCTTCCAAAAATAAAGTCACGTCACTACAGATTTTATGAATAATACCCTTATTAAACAACCATTCCAGAACATCTTATATTAGTGGTGCTTTTAATCTGCACTTCATATCGTTGATAAGATTATTTTTTTGTGTATATAAGTAACATTTTTAACCCACTGGAGCTAAGCAAGACTCGTGTCAGTACCAATGCAGAACGCATTTGTATTACATTAGGATATGCTCACTTCTGCAACCAAAGGGTTACTTTAAGTCTTAATCTATTTAATAAAAATTTAGTGTAAAAACTGCTGGTTATTAGTTTCACTGTAGTAAATTCCTCCCCAATAAGGAGGACTAACTCTGCAGTTTGACTGCATATATCCATACAAATTTTACATATTAGTTCCTTCCGACAGTAGAGGAAAAAACTAATTCTGTGTTTACTATTAGAAAGGAGTGCCATGAATTAATTATGGGTACTATTCATCCCTCTAAGATTTCTGGGAAGGATGTTCAATGTATTTTTGTTCTTACAACAGATACTAACAGTAGTATATAGTCCCTTAGGTATGTAAAAGAAGGTTTTTTTTACTGTTAAGGAAGGTGCTTTTTTTAAACAATTCTTCTGGCAGCACTAGTGAATTACAATATCCTTCAATATTATTTCTACCGTAATATATACATTTTAACTTTCATGCCTCTAGAAAAACATCTACAGTACATTTCATAATATAAAAATATATTACAAATCTGCTGAAATATTTACAAGCAATGTCCTATTATCTATATGCAACATTTTTGTCTCCATACAAAGACTAACAGGTTAGACGCATCTCTATTTGTCAGTTAAAAAAAATCCATGGCTCCTTGCTTATTAAGCAAGAAAATGATTTTACTTTCCTTTTCAAAGCCAACTTTGGTGCATAAAGGATTGAATTTCTAGATTAATTTTTTTTTAAAAAATACCATTTTCTTTACATCTAGAAAACATTAGGCCAAATAAAGTATACTTTACAAGTGAATGGGGATCCTAGAGGGTCAAAAAAGCAAAATAAATCACCAGTAACACTGACTGCTTACATCGAGGTTTCCCAAACCCGTCCATTGATACAGATCACACCAAAGCAGATCTGATGAACACACTACACTACTCCTGCAAAAGGGTCAGACAGACTGCAACACTCTGAACATCCTGCCACCGTACTATATGTATTCAGAGTTGACTGGAAAAGACAAGCATTCCATCAACATTTGTTTCAACACCATAATCCAACATATTTTAGGGATCTGCAAAAGGACACAAGATCACAAATGACGAATGATTACTATCCACCATACTCAAAGGGCAACAGGATAATCCCTTGGTAGCTGTTCTATTGTCTGGCATGTGTTAGGTTTAGTTAACATTGACAGGAAGCCCAATAGCTTGTTAACAGTTCTCCTGGGAATCGGGAGGAAATGGTGATGGTTACTTTTTCTTTTCATCAAATATAGACTACTGTATTCACTAAAGAAAAAAGCAGCTTAAAGAAGCAAGCATGCAAAGCCTTTTAGTTGTTCCACTAAGTTGCCAGAAGAGTGTTTGCTCAGTCTCCCACTGTACCATTCCATGAAAATGTGGATATACAGTAATATATTAATATATTCCACGGAAGCATCAACTTCATTCACAGAATGTTTACACTAAGCATAAATATTTCTCTAAAAAAAAAAAAAAAAAAAAAAAAAAAAAAAAAGGAAAAAAAAGAGAAAAAAACAAAAGAAAAAGAAAAAAAAAGATGGGATTTGACTAATGTGCAACTTTATTTCTAAATCCATTGTCAGTGACTAAGACTGCAGGTGTCCCCACTTGCTTGGTTTTTACCTCTTCAATCTCTTCTGGGGCATTGTTCTGTAAAAGAAGATGGTACAGCTTTACATTAAGAGTCTGTGATGTATACGTTGGTCAGCTGAATGCACTATGAAATCATGACTATATAAAATCTACTTCCATTTAATTAAAACCAAGAGCCATTTCAGATGATCTCACAAAAGTGTACATTTCAGATAATTATTTCAATCTTTCTATTAAAGCACGACATTTTAGCATGACATTAATAGCTGCCACTGCATTTCTTTAACTACTCTTTCCTCTTGAGAAGAGGTTTTGGTTTTTAAAGTTTGGTTTTGAAGTTTTGGTTTTTAAATTTACATCATTAATCTCCCTCAGCTGGTCCTAAAAGCTCATTTCAATCACAGACTGATCCATACTGCTAAAAATAGAGTACAACATTATATGTGAGGACCTTAATTTTATCTGGGAGAGATAGAAAGGTTTGCTAATTTTTCTCCAAGGGCTTAATCCAGAGATCATTACATTTTTATTTTAAAAGGTTATTCTTTTCTTTTCAAAGCAAACTAATCTATCAAGCTCGGCAAAGGTAATCAATGTAAAATTATTAACACTTCAATTAGATAATAAAAGTCACTGTGTTAAGCAGTTTTAAAACACACAATCCAATCTCGCCATAACATTTTTATGATTTTACCATTAATAGCAATGATTCATAGCCCAAGGTAAGTACTTAAAACACATTTACAAAGATAGCAAATACAGTAGGATTGGTTTTCATATCGTAAAGCAAGATTTCATTAATTTGATTAGTGAAATACACTGAGTATTAAAGGTGAACTGAAAGGCTTATTGCATGAAAAGACCTCAGATTAGTGTTTTATTTACTCCTTGAGACTCTTGGTCACTGGAGGTTAAGGAAGAAATATCGGAACACTGAACTTCTGTTATGACAAACTTTCTTTCCAAAAGCCATTTTCATGGATTTTTAATATAATCACATATGGATCTATGGATGCTCAAAATTTCAGAATGAATTAAGCATTTCAGATTACCTTTAAAAACTGTACACACAGAATTGTGGGTACTGACAATCATGGGAGAGCAGTAATAAAGGGGTGGGAGGAGAATCAGGAAATTATTAGAAACCAGATGGATTAGAAGCCAATCTGAGGGCCTAAAAACAGAAATGTGAAAGTAGCTTAAAGGCAAGTAACATGGATTGTTCCCTTTTGTCCCCCTATCAGAATCTTGTAATAAAAAATAACAGTACTTGAATACAAGTACCAGTTTCAAGGTAATACTGCATGTATTACAGCTGAATATAATATGGAAAGATAAATTTGGACTTTAAAAAAATTGGTATACAAACCAGTATGTGATCTTAACAGAAGTGATCTTTCAGGATTCCACTGTATGTACCTCCTTTACTAGAATTTCTGTACACCAAGCACAAAAAAGTAAAATACACTTGGTAAATACACACATTCCCCGTTTCTCAGTCACTAGAGTTTAGTTCAAGAAGTAATTCTGAAATAACTTAAGACCTCAGAACTTAACTCCTGGACGTTTACAGTACCAAGGCTCCCTGATCTGGTGAATAATACATTAGCAATCCTGATTTTCCAACGTCAAAAAGTTAAGTGAGGCTTAAGATTACATTAAAGTAAAGAAAGTTTTAAGATTAAGATGTTACCTGTAAATGTTTGGGTCCAGAAGCAAGGCAGTATCTTTTGGTAGTTTTGATAAATGAACTACTTTAGTTTTTAACTGATGTCGCTCACTTTCATTTACCCACACATCAGGCAGACTATGAATAAATAAATAAAATAAAAATATTCAAAAAAGATCAACTGTTTTTCTTACCATAACATTATGTGGTAAACTAGTACATATGAAGCAAATTTCACATTTCCCTGGTTAAAAAGCATCTTCACCAGAGTGAGGAAAGGCAGCCAATCTTTACTCATTATACTTTAAAGTTTTTCAGGTTCTCAGTTTGAAAAGACACTGAAGAGAATTTAGAATATTCCAGAAGTATATTCCAAGTGTACAGTGATAATGGCAATACATTCTCCACTGTAACAATTTAATGCGAAAATGGGTAACAGAAAAAACAACCAGACCTTCAAAAATAATTTATTTTACTAGGCAGAAATTCTTTGATTCTGTTCAATTAAAGGACAGGTTACACTGCAGGCACTGAGCTTTGAGTTACACTAATTTGCTTGCTCCAAGCTCAAAGGTTTCAAAGACCAAATGCTCCAACTTTGCTGAAGTTAATTGTTTGATTATCGTCTTTGGGTTTTTGGTGGGGTTTTAAAAATTTTCTACATGACCTAGAAGCTAAAGATAAACTTCAGGTTGGGGGAGGAGTTTGCAATCAAGGTGTCTAAGTCTTTGAAACAGGTTTCAAATTGAGAAGCCCAACACTTAAAACTAATAGTAGTGGCTCTTCCTCTGCAAAGCCAAATTACACAGACTTTTGCAAATTATTTCACTGAATCTGTATTTTGCAAAAATTTCACTTTGCATGAAAGTTAGCTGCAACTCAAATTCAATTTTTTGAATAAGCTATTTAAAACATGAAATGAAACCCAGAGCCTCTAACCCAGCAGGAAAAGGAGTTTCTCCAATTAAACCTTTCAGACGAAGGAGGAAGAAAAAAATTAAAATCAACAGGGCATAGGGGGAGGGAGAACAACCCAGCAGGCAATCCATTTATTCACTGAGTCTCATGGATCATGAAAGGTGGAAAAACATCATAGAAGTTTTTTCAAATAAAGCCAAAAATCAG
The DNA here is from genome assembly GCA_013399945.1 of Ploceus nigricollis. Classification (NCBI taxonomy): domain Eukaryota; kingdom Metazoa; phylum Chordata; class Aves; order Passeriformes; family Ploceidae; genus Ploceus; species Ploceus nigricollis. The sequence continues at coordinate 581,274 of VXBC01012149.1, forward strand.
TTTTTGGATAGCCAACATTGGGAAGACATTTTCAATAGCAACTGTATGCTCAAGACACAAACAGCAAAAAAGAAAACTTTTCACATGCAGAGACTTGAAATGTACAGAAAGACAACAAGTCAGTAAGCTGATTTACTAGCACCAAAAATAAATTCCTGCTCTTAACAAAAACAATCCTGACCCTCCTAGCCCACTAGAAGTTATTTCCTTCTTGCAGAGGAAACAACTTAAAAGACTTTATTTACTTTTCCTGACCAAAACCCTAAACACATGGACATCCTGGAGAACTTGTGCAGTTCTCAAAAGCACTCAGTGTAGAAGCTAAATCACTACTCCCAGCTCCATGGGGAAGGCTGATGAACAGCTCAGGGCAGTGCAAAGGAATCACCCTGAGTGCATTTCACTTTCTGAAGTGTGAGTGCCCTGACAGTGTAAAACAGACTGATGGTGTGTGCCAGGGTACCTTGGCACTTCCTCTGCTTACATGGAATAATCAAGATGAACTGAATACTCAGTAATTCAAAACTACATCATCCAGTGCCTGAAATACACACTCTATCTAACCTATCCAACCCAACCAAGATGCAACAAACAGCAATATAAAGCATGTTTTTCCTCTGACCCAACCAACCAAATCTAAATTCCCTTGGGAATGTCTTAACATTACTGAATAACCTGTCTTCTCCAATGCAGAGATTCTAATACTGAATTCATCTGCATGAGCAAAAAAAAAAAAAATCATTCAACTCTGTATTTAAAAAAAAAAAAAGAAAATTACTCTTTTATTTATTTTTCATGTTCCCAGTGTTGCTACTTCTTAATGCTTCTCTTAAAACAAAATTAACTGTCTTTATCTGTAACATTTTAAAAAGAAAAATTTCAGAATGCTGTTAGATATAATATTACCATGTGTCCTAAAAGGAATCCAAAACCTGACTATTTTATAAGAATATTTTAGCTTTCGTCTCTCAAGATTAATTAAAACTTGTGACAAAATGCATTAAAAATACAGATTACAAATTTAACTGAACTGGTATTAGAGCCCAAAGGCTTGAAAGTGAAAGTAAAAAGCAATAAACTAATTGTTTATTAATTTCTAAACTTCTAAATTACTTTTTGAAAAGCATTTTTAAAATATTAACTTTAACTCAAATTTTGAAAGGCACAAAATAATTTAGTAACAATTCATTGATCCCACTGTAAATCCTTCCCCATTTAAAAGGTATCACTAGCAATATACTTACATGTCCTCTGGTGTCCAATGAAGCAAGAGTTTTATTTTGCCAGAATCTTCTTTTCTTTTAGCTATTACCTATAATAATTACAAAATCATAATTAAAACCAAATTACAGATTTTTTTTTACTCAGAAGTTGTTGTTCTTCATATCCTACTAGACATTCATAGAAAGCAAACTGTTCTACTCCTTGAAAGTTGTGTGTCTGCAATAAATACGCTCTCAAGACTTAAAACTGTTTTGCAAAGAACTTAAGTCCATTTAGGTTTTTAAGTGAAAACCACAATTCAGCCAGAAGATTTCCACTTAATACAGCTTTATTTGGAAATATTCTTACTACACTCTCTACATTTCCTGCACTGTCCCAGAAACAAAATGGAAATTCAAAGCAAACGTGCATCAAAGTGGTCTCAAATCAGACGTGGAGTTTTGCTGACCTCTTCTGGAACAAGAAAACAATTTCACACTGTAAATTGGGAGGCATCTCACTGCAGTCATTTACTGTCTTACAGGGTTTCAATATATTGAAACAATGTAACTAACTAGTTAAAATACATGTGGCCACTGAACTGTAATACCTGAAAAAGCTAAAACCAGGGAAGAGTTTAGTGTTCAAATGTTTTAGAGAATCAATTCAAGCACTTCAAAGGTTGGGGGTGGCATGACAGGGTAACCTATAAGTTACATTTTTTATTCAATGTAATACCTGTTCCTTAGTTTAATTAGACATGTTTGGCTTTTTCCATCTAACAATTCAGACAATTAAAATACAAAGAATTTGAATCAATTAAAAAAAGGAAGCAGAAAAAAACCCCATCATAATCCAGACAAAGGTGTATTCTGAATGGCAAGCACATTTCGTCGAAAAGGTTTTATTAATAACTGCATTCTAAATCTCACCATATCTACAAAGAAAAGGTTGTGTTAAAAAAGTATATATAAATGAAAGTGTGTGCCTTTTCAGAGAACATGAAAGGTATCTACAGTGACTGCTTAGAAATTCTTTATATTAGAATATCTGCCCTGAAATATACTGCATTTTGCTGACATTATTCTTATGCTGACTAAAACAATAAAGCCACATCATTTATGTCTGTTTTCAGACAGCATGGCAATTTCATCTTCCTATTTTCCACCTTTCAAATGAATGTCTCTGATAATACACATTTTCTCTTCATCTGAAGGTGGACCACACAAACTTATTATGCTATTTAGCCAGTCACCACTCAAGTCTCATGTCCTAATGCCTTTAAGTGATGGAAAATGAGTAAGTGTTTCTATCTGAGGTATTGTTAGCTCAGTGTAACAGTCCACAAAACAGCTCCTTGCCTACCTTCTCTTTTTAAAGCTGATTTTAGGCTGAGTCTTATCAACAAAGCTGATGTCCAGCACAAGCCAGCACCCCAAAATACAACAGCCAGCTGCAGCATGGGGCTGGAATCCTAGAGCAGCTCTCCCACTGGTACAACTTCTCCCACAACTGAGGTGTAAGCAATTCCAGATCTAATCAACCTCCTACCATCTCGAGTGACACATGCATGGATGAGCTAAAAGGACTTTCACCACTTCCTTCAAGTTAATGTGAAGCAGTTTTAGAGCAGATTCCTCCCTCTAATTCCATCTCCTTATGAATTATTCCAATAGCCAGAGCTGTTCTTCCACAACTGAGCAGCAGACTGCCCGGATAACCTTTCAGATTGAAGCAAGCTGTGAATTGGAAAAGAATTTGCTTTTCTCACAGCACTGTAAAATCCACGTTGGCCAGGGAAACTAGAATGAGATTTAAATGCAGTAATGGCTAAGCCACCTGCAATCTCCACTTGCATCTGGTGCACAATGTACATAAAGTTCAGCAGAAATAACTTGGAAAAGATTTCCAATACAGGCCACAGGCATTTAGAACAATCCTCAGTCTTGCAGAACAAGGTGAAATAAGCTTCATGCACACAAAAGCATCTTTTATTTATGGAAAGAGACTGATAGTTCAAGAGTTTGAATCCCATACTAAGATTAAGCTGTAACTGAAGACGTGTCAGCCAGCACTCCTTGTTTGGACTATTCTATCAATTTAAAACCATCCCTCCCCTTTTTGTCCCATCTCTTACTTCTTTTCTTCAGCCAGGTCTCCACCTTTTACATGCCCTCATCTCCTAACATGCTTAAGAAAACCTGAGGTTATTCAACTTTTTTAACTTCTGATCCTTCTACCCCAATAGAGTATTTTATCCCTGCTTTGAACTCTTCTAAATTAATACTGATGTCTTTCCTATCCAAACACAAGTTCCCCACTTGGTTCTTGCCTCCTTCCAGCAATTCACCAATATTTTGGTGGTAAATTTATTCAAAGAAAAAATGGGGACAGGAATAAATTAATTCGGGATTATATCTTTTAAACTACAGAAAAAAAAAGGAATAAACACATATTTCAGATCAGCATCTTTACATATTCAATTATACACCAAAAACACTTCTTGTGATAAATGACCATTGTCACTCATGACCACGGAAACGCCATCTGAACTCTGTTCTTATTTACAAGATAGAACCATTTTTCCTCTGCAACATGAAGTTGCTGTTAGATATTCCCCAACTGGATCAGACAGGAAATGTTGCAATCCACTCAATCTGTGAGCTAGAACAACTACCACCAATACCTCTTAAAAGTTCATTTACTAACAATAGTGGACAACTCAACAATACAAAAGAGCCACTATTGCTTATTTCTGATTAAATGTCTGCAGCAGTAAGGGGAAAACAGAAATCTTTCTGAAAGATTAGATTTTTTAGACACAAAGATAAACAGAATTCATCATACATATACTTACAGTACTATGAAATACAACACTGTGGCCTTTTCCTAAACTTTCTATATGTGCTGAGAGGTTAAAGCAGATGGCTCGATGTCTTATAGCATCCAGTGTTTGTGCATCAAAGAAGTCATGAGGTCTTGCTGGAAAAAAGGAAAAGAGATCCTTAGTGTTCAACACACTGAAAGCATTCAAACACATTCAAGCATGTAAATAGGTCTGAAGTGCCATTAGTAAATCATTTATCCTTATGTCAGCAGCACTGTCTTGTCAGAGAACTGCAAACGTTAATTTCACTGAGAGGGAGAAATTATTCCTAGAGAAGCACAATTCAAGTTTGGTCAAAACACACTCCCTGTGAATGAAACAGCTCTTTCCAAAAATGCAACCACATCCACTCATTTCAGTTTCAATAATGCTGAATAGTCAGGTGAAAAACTCCACACTACTACACATTTCTTGCTATATACAAGTTGTCATTCCATGTTCTTGGACTATTAGTAAACATTTTTTACCCGAGAAGCACAAGCTGCATGCATCACATATTAACCTTCAGTTTATAATGAGTACAGCACAACTAACACCCATCTGAGATTTTACAACCAGTATAAAAGCAGCAGGCATTATAAAGACCTTTTCCTTTCAGAAAAGGATTTTTATAGTTAAATGTTTCTTGAACAGTAGGAAGATTATTGAATTTTGATTTAGGGTGTAAAAGAAAGTCCATCAATTCTACATTAAAAGTACTTAAACTAAATAATAATTGCTATTAAGAACATATTTGCATGGTATTAGAAATATTTCAGAGAAAAGTTTTAAATATACTATATAAAACTGTAACTACATTACATTAGCAAAAAAGTCTGAATGAAAATATTCACATTTTTAAGCCTTACTTAAGAGCAGCAATTTATTAAATAACACATTGAAATGAAAACTAAGAATAGGAACTGGTATTGCATTATCAATTATGTATTATCCCAAAATCTGCACAACGATTCAAACTTCTGCTGTCTCATTTAAAGCAGTTTCTATATTCCTGTATCCATTATTTCAAAATGAACTACAAATTCCACTTGGAGCTAGCACTTGCTGCACTGCTGGGGCTGACTGTTGGTAAGCATTCATCTGTATATTCTGTTCTGTCCCTTCTCCATCTCAGTTGGACACTGCCAATTAGGCAATCATCTCCCTGCAATGTGTTCTCACTCTAAGTGGCAATGTAGGACCACAGCTCGTGCTGCAGGTGCTTAGTGATGCAAGCATATAAATATTTGATAAATAAATCTGAGGGAGGAAAGGAGGGAGGATGGAAAGAAGGAAAAAAAAAAACCCAACAAATTTTTGCTTACAGGTTTATGCAACAAAATTCTCCAGGATTTACAGTGGAAAACATTCAGCAGACTGAGAGGAATGAGCACAGTGTTTCAAAAGTGTATGAATTATTTAATTTATTCTTAAGTGTTAATATTTTCTATGCGTCTTTACCCCAAAATGATTTTGAGGAAATGGATTTAAGTATCTTCCTTCGTGCTTAATAATGCAAGTTCCATGTACTCATCAGTTCCTTAAGTCATATAAATTACATCATCTCATCAGAAACCCACCAAATGAAAATCCAAGCCCTACATAAGTAACAGTCTCACTGTAAATTTCATGAACAGTAAGCTTCCTTATCTCTCATATTCCTCCTGTGAACTCGATTATCATGCTTGTTAATAACTACACTGTCACCTTTGCAATGAAAAAGCAAGTGACAGTATTGTAGTCAAGGCAGCTTCAGAACAGCAATACTGTGACCTATTTTACAGGTACACACTTTCAATATATTTGGTTCTAAAAGCCACTCTGCATGAATGAGGGAACAAGTAAAAGGCCACCCAGAAAAGAAAGCAAGCCACAGACTCTAATCCTGAATGATTCTACATCAAAATTTCTAAGACAAATAAGATCTCTATAGCACCATTAATGTAACCAGTTACAAGGGTGCCACCAGTAAAGCAAGCTTTTATGAGAAAAGACTGATTTTCAAACTTAATAAGAACATAAAAACATAAGACAGGACAAAAGAAACATAAAACACTTCAAAATGGCAAGATCTTAAAAACCAATGAAGTAACAGTAAAAATTCTCTTTAAAAATTCTAAGTTAGAAGAGTGTAGTGTCATCACATACAGCCACAGTAAAGTCTCCTTTTTGATTATACAGTCTCCCACAGAAGGGTGCTACCTTCAGATATAAAACAGAGGAAGCAAATGCATAAATTTGCTGTACTTAAACTATTAAGAATTTATACATGAGGGTGCTTCAGTTACAGCATGTATCAGCCATTAATTGTCAATAAATATTTAGTAATCCACTTACACCTTTAAAAAAATCCAGGGTCTCATAAAACCATGAGGTAGAAAAAACATACTGACAACATCTTTTTCCAGAGACAAATTGTTTTGTGCTGAAAACGGCCAGCTTTTGTCAAATTATTATCTGCAGGTGATTTAAACAGACTGTCCACTATCAAATGGCATTTTCTTTACATCCATATCATTAAGCCCTTGTAACTGTACTTGCAGAGAACCTGGTACGTGTGTTAAACATCTCTCCTTTTGGGCACTTACAAATATCTAAATATAAATCTTTCTTAAGTACTTAGCTTTATACACTCTAGACTGAAAATACTTAATGATGTTAATTGTGTTATTTTGGCTTCTTAGATAAGGGTTTTGCCTTCCCCCATTCTTCTTGTAAAGACAAAACACACAAACTTGCACACTTCATTCTTTAACTAAAACTAAGCTAAGAAACAGAAATACAAGTAAAATTGCATCAGCCCTTTGTCACATTCACTTCACCAACAATATTCCGCACAAAGTTTGAAAGGAAAGCTGCCAATACTCAGCATTTTCAGAAAATGCCATCAACTTTGGATACATTTCTGGGTCACATACCCTCTGGAGAAATACACTAGAGTAGTCAGTTCCCAATTCAGTTAGAGATGATTTCTGCCTTAAGGCAAAAGTCTACAGCCAGCATTGCATTTGTCTCAAGAGGCAAGAAGATAAGAAATTGCTCAAGCAGCTGTCATTTTTCTTCCTGTGCAACACTTGATCAAGACAGCAGACCATTCAAATACTGCAGTTTGGTCTTTAACATTCCCACAATATTTATTATTTCCATTTTTTTGCCATAAATGCATTCATAACTTCTGCAGCAAATTCTTATTACAACTAAAGCATATTAACAGGTGATTTGAAGTTTTAATTATGAAGCTCTGATTTGAAATTTGTAAGTCAAATAATATAATATGATGTTTATCAATTACTAATAAAATGCCAACCTGAAAAACTACTTCTGCATATAGTGGGAGTGAAAATTAATTAAGATGCATTAAATCAGCCACCTAACAAAATCAATATGGAGAAGCAAGCTAACATGCAACTCAGGAACTTCTGAAAATGAGATCTTTCAATTGACCAGTCTCAGACATTTATATTTTGAGTAGAACAGTCAACAAATCATGATGGTCCTTTAGAACCTGTGATTATCTCAAGATATCTCTCTCATTACATCTAAGATGCAAAAAAATACTGCAAAGTGAGCCCATAACCCTTCACCGATCAGCCTTCCCTTCTGCAACCTTCTCATTTACACAGATTTCCACAGTGAAAGGGAAAGCTCTTTGAAAATCAAATCCTGAAAAGGACAGAAACAGTTTTCTAATTTCTTCAGATGTTGAACCAAAACCAGAGGAATTCTTGGAATCTCTACTTTTAAGATGTGTTTCACAATACAGTTTGCTCATATCTATTTTAAGAATAATAAGAATTTTTAAGGAAACTTTTCAGAATTCCAGAGGATAATGTAACTTCCCAGGACATGCTCGTCTGCATGCAAGGCAGACACATGACCACTGCTTCATAAATTTCCATAAAGTTCCTTAAAACACAGGTGAGGCATTAAGAATAAATCACAATCATGTGATAAAGAGTAATCACCTAAGATCACTAGTATGTGAATCCACTGTTGCAGTAGCATTTGAATAACTGGTAACTGTATTTCTTCACAGGGAGAGAAGGATGGATACAGTTACATGTTCTGCTACAGAAGAGTTTTGGAGAAATAAAACTGTGGAATAAAACTTAAAAAACGTACCTTGTGCTACTTTCCAATACTGTAAGATGGATTTTGCACCACAAGTAAAAATTCATGTCATTTTTTCTTCAGCTGTTGACATATCAGCAGAAAAAAATGTAAATGGGTTTTTTAATGTCTCTGCCAAAATGCAGGTGGCAGAGTAACACTTGAATATTAGCAAATGATCAGTTTGGTACTGGAGAGTTGCATCCAAAGCAATTATAACCCAAAGTAAAATATTTTGACAATTGCCTAATCTTTCCTAACTATTCCTGTAGATTAGAAACTCTATAGAAATTTGATGTTTTATTAGTCTAATGCTAGGACAACTCAAGAATCAAACTACCAGATCCAAATGGACTAGAAGAGGTACTGGGTAAGTGCTTATTTCTTGCTAGAGGAAACAGTTCTCACTTTAAATGACAAATCACACCTCTCAGCACATTGGTTCATATAAAATTAATGAACATCAACAATATGGAGACAGATTTAAAAAACATAGCAAGTCAATTCTGCCCAAAATTAGATCTTGGTTATGCTCATAAAACTGTCATTAACATAATGAAATGTTGTGCTCAAAAAAGAGCTTATATAACATGCATTTATCTCTAATTTATATGAATCTGCAATCTCTGTCTGAACTTCAGATCTCATTAGCACTAAACAGAACCCTTTCCAACAGTAATAGTCAGTAAACAAAAAGCAACTCTGAAATGAAAAGCTTCTTTCAATTGGCAACTCCAATTGTTGCTCACAGGAAACGATCTTTTTTCCTTGACACATAGAGATTTACCCTGAAAAGGAACACAAACAGAATCTGGAATTGTTTTCTTCCCATCACAAGGAATGCCAACCCTACCAGATTCAAATATGCAGAGAAACCACCAGAGTGAGGAGGAATTTTCACTCTAAGACAAACTTTTCAAGAACTTCTACTTCTGCAAAACACTTACGTAGTGATCGTCGTCTCTTGTTCTTCAATTTTCTTCTTTTATTCATTCCAGCTTTAGATGGAGATTCCTCTTTGGCCTTTGGCTGGCTGGCAACTTTTGAAGAGTTCTGCTGGCTGAAGTGTGTGGGCACATGACGGGCAAGTCCTCCCTGAGATGCAAAGCTGGCATTGCACCCACCAACTACACACTAGTGAGAAAAAACAGAACAACTGCATCAGTGCCTGTGTGCCACAGGAGCATCAGAGACCTTGGTTTGACTTTTCTGCCTCAACTTCCAACACACTAAAGCAAAACCAAATTCTTAATGACCATGCAATTCTTGAAAATAAAAACATATTCTGAAATACATTTGTTTGAAGTTTTTAACTGTCAATAATTATTTCATGATACAATATTTTTTATGCCATACTATATTTTATATTATATAGCATAAAAATAATCTCAAACAATGCACTGGCAAACTTTCCACAGAAAACATGTTTCTGAAGAACTTCCCTCTTCATAGACCAACATTCCCTTGCCTTTCAAAATACAGCACTGTTACTGTTTCTCAACACCTCTCCAATGCTCTGCATTTGGTAACAGTAACATCTTCTAACATCCTCCTTTCTTGTGACAAGGCAAGTAACAAATACATCCTTACCCACATGACATTTGAAACTGCTTAATGCTCTGTATAAATGCTATAAAAAGTCAATGAAGAGCTGCCTTACAGTTCTGTCTAAAACTAACTTCAGTGAAGTTGTAGCAACAATTATTTATACATTCATTTTGGGATGCTGCTATTACTTCAGGAGCATTTAAGCTAGTTCCCATTTAAAGGAAATGTCCTCTCTCAACAGAAAAATAAGATCCAACAATAATCAAGCAGAAACATACAAACTGAATGACAGCAGCAACTAAGCTTGTACTGGCTACAAGTACTGGTATTTTTATAAGTATCTGATTCATATTTACAATTATTTCATTTGCAAAATAAGTATTTAAATTATACCACTGGAGAGGGAAGCACAGCCCTCTTCTATTGTGCTCTGAGCTTCCATGGATAATAGGAAAGTGATTTTAGAATATGCATTTAATCACTGGCTGCAACTAGTTGTTTATCCATATGATTGATTTTTCTTCTGGATTGGAAGACAAGAAAATAGCTTTAGAACTCCACTTGTCCCACTTTTTGCTCCTAAAGCCCAACTGTGTTGTTTTCTAACAGTGGTTGCAGAACTGAAAAGTCTATTTCTGCCTCAGACTTAGCAAATGGTTTTCCATGATCAGTAGTAAAATACAGTGTCCATGAAGAGAAAAAATTGTGCTTAATACTTGCTATAGGACTAAAAGTATGTACACAGATTTCAAGACAGTAAAAGGCAAAAAATGAATGGATGTTTTAAAATTTTTAGTGTGTGTTTGCTGTGTTTTTTTTCAAAGGGAAGAATTCTTAGAGGGAGTTAGATAAAGTTCTCTAAGTAATGAACTAACTCAAATGTAAAAAGCTTGAGGAACTGTATTTGTTCCTCCCTGTCTCCCCCATCAATAAGCATCTTAAGAATTGTGAAGATTTCTACCAAAATCCCCCCTATGCCTTTTAATCTTGCCCTAAGATTTCCCATGTTCAGACAACAGCAATATTGTCTACTTAGATTACAGGGACTTCCAATGGAAGAAATCCCAGCACACCTGTGAGTCCCAACACACTCTGGATGCTGATCTCATTACGCTGTGGTAACTCCAACATAATTTTCCTTACTTTAAATTCATTAATTTAAAGTATGAACAATGAATATATTGTTTATAAATTGAAACATTAAAATTTACATTGAATTTTAATGTTCACTGAACATTAAAATTTACACTTACAGAATCACAGAGTGGTTTGGGTTGGAAGGATCCCTTAAAAGTCATTCAGTTCCAAGCCCCCTGCTGTGGGTAAGGCCAGAATCTACTAAATTAGATTGCTGAACCCCTCAACCTGACCTTGAACCCAAACCACTTGTTTTTATGAAAAATTATTTAACTCACAATCAACAGATAAGTCTACAATGCATGTGTGCATTAGTTTAAACATTTTTTGCTCTCCTTTTTTTTTGTCCTTGAAATTGCTGTCTTGCACATAAAAGCAGCTTCATAAAACTAAGCCACAAAATCTAAATTTAGGATTAACTTTCAGTAATGTGCTCCTGACTTCAGATTCCAGCTCTTTCTAATCATACAAACACTGTCAGAAAAAAAAAAATAGCTCAAAACCAGCCCATATCTTGAAATTCAGTCACACTGAGAAATTAAAATTTTAGTTTTACTAATGCCTGCTAGAGGTCAAAAATAACCTCAAGCCTTGGTACAGTGCATGCATTACCATATTACAAAGGCAACAAAAAGGCAACACCTTTGGGGAAAAAAGCACAAACTATATGTCAGGCACTTTTCTAAAACTTTTCAAACCATAACTGTACTTCTTGTCAGATGGGAAACATTGTTTTATGACAAATTGCAGGTTGACTCAGGATGTCATAACTTAACTTTTTTCTTGTCATGTACAGAGCAAACAATCCCAAATACTCTATATGGATCATCTACAGAAGCTTCCCCTAACTTTTCTTGCTCTACCTAACTTTTACTTTCAAAATGCCCAAACCAACATCCTTAGATCCTCAATATCTGCTACTTGCAACTAGAAATGTCTTTTTCCAGGAAGGGTATTAATAGTCTACAGCTACAGTACAAAATATTTGCATAAATTATTACATTCAGATTTTGTGTACTTTGAGACTACCTGATCATGTCTTCACATAATCAACAGCTGATAGATCAAAGATTACAGAGAATGCCTTTGCAGTAGACAGGAAATAGTAGAAGAGGAGAATGAAAAAATCTTACCTGTTTGTTCCTTTTTTTCTCTAAAATAATATATCCAGCAATCCGTTACTAATGGGTAAAGTCTCTTCTCTCCAAAGATAAAGGAGCAGTTCAGGCTGTCACTTCAGGATCTCTGGACGGTAAGTCACACCAAATCAGCTTCCCACCAGATAATTATATAGCTCTAGAGGGCTTCTAATAAATCAAACTCAACTATTATGCACAACTTTGAACCAATCTTTTCATTTTTCCCCCAAAACCTAAATCTCAAAATTTTGCATTGAATTTGAAATACAACAGATTGGGTCCGGATTGGTGGATATGTTACTTCAAGAGAAAGTAAGTAAACATGTAAGAAGTTTAATTTCTCCAGTGTACCCATACCCACCATTATTAATGGGCAGTAATGACCAGTGACTTTAACAAACAGGATATAAAAGTATCTAGCAATGCAGGTTTTTGTTTTAAATTCAAAATAACCCAATCTCCTATTTGGGTTATTCAACGTGTAATTTTTTCTAGTAAATCTAACAGAGATAGTTTAGACATCTGGATAAACTTTCTTATTGTCTCAACATCTGAGTGTTTGGGCAGGGTGCCTTTACATTTTACATCTGCAATGCCCTAATGGACAGAAAATATTCTGCCAAGAGAGTAACAGACATGAATTGCCAATAAAGACTGGAGCTGCTCACCTGTGCTTTCTACATTTCACCAAGCATTACTCTACTGAGAGTTGTATTAAATGCACTCACTCCTTCATGAATTCTGGAAGCTACAGGGAGCACCAAACTTCATTTTTAATACTACTTTCTTCTCCCATTTTAAGGAGAAGCCTGCAGTGAACCTGTGCACTACCATTCGTTGTCACTAGAAACATTTACCCCACAGGAGCAAACCTGGCATGACTGCTCTTGAACATGAAGAGCATATCCACTGGAATCCACGGTGAAAGCAGCTGCTAGCACTCCCACATGCATCCTTATAGATTCATTTAGGTTGGAAGAGACCTTTGAGATCATCAACCCCAATCCTAATGCTATATGGAATTATTATTATTATTTTATTAATTTTTATTATTTTTATCATTATTTTATGCAATTATTTTGCAGAAAATCTCCCACTATTTTGTGCTCATTTACCATTTGCACTTTCATTGTGCTCAACATCTAAGAGCTCATTTGATGTGTCTTCAAGTAACCTTCAGTGCCAAGTAATACTTGATTAATTTAATTTTGCCCCTGCACACCAGAAACCATGCTGGAAAATGCAGGTTGTCACAACTCCTTTAATTATTCCAATACTTATTACATGTAGCAGCCAAATTTAGGACAAGAAAGGTGGAATATCTTATTATTCACTTCTTTTCAACTTGCCAAGGGCAGTTTGTTGAAACCAGGCTGTTTTCTGACTCAGCAGATTATTCCTCTACATCCTGTCTATAAGGTCTGAGAGCCAAGTTGCTGAAGCCCCAACAGGACCAACCCTGCATGCTGATGATAATCCACAATATTCCACTGGTTTCTAAGAAGCTGCAAAATTGTGCACTAAGAGATATAAAAAATAATAATGTTGAGGGTTTACTCTCTTAACTCTGTCTGTAAAATCATACACAAAGATGAGCATACTAAATGTCTCTGGAGAGAATACCTATATTCAATGAATGTCTACAATGACAAAAAAATATGAAAAGGACTGGCTAAAATCAGACTGTGAAGGAAATGACTCAGAGAGGAGCTGGATGTACACTACCAAGATATTGCCCCACAGAAAAAAGGAGCTAGCATAATAACAGTCTCAAAAATAGGTATCCGTAAGGAAATTTACCTTTTCTGTGACACAGGTACTGCAATATTCATGATGAGAGGGACACACTAAGCCACATAACCAGGAAAAAAAAGGATAAACTTATGAAAATATGAACCATTTTGCTTTTGCAATTTAGAAGTGGGTTCATTTCTGTGCCAAATGAAATGCACAGTCACATGGTTGATAGGAATGAATGGAAAGGGCAGGTAAAACCCACAAAGACCTTTCAATAGGAAAGCAGAACAGCTCATTTAGAGCTGAATGGAGCTTTTAGTCAAAGGACAACTCCATGTGTATCACAAAAAGAGATAATTAAACCCAAAATGTGCAACTACATAAAATGAGCCCATTTGCAAGCAAAAGGGGAGCTGGACAGGGATATATTCTTCAATGCAAAAGAGAGTTATGTTTGAGACAGTCCCCAATGCTTTTCAAGAAACTACATTTCTCTCTTCTTTTCACTAGAAATGTAAGAATATATCAATCTGTGATATACTTATTACTCTCTTCTGGTCACTGTTTGATTTATCTTTCCAAAAGTAAGATTTCCACACTTTTCGTTGTTGTTTTCCTAGCTAAGATTTTTTGTTTTTCTTTAAAACATTTTAAATAGCAGTTCTTCAGACAACAGCATAGAGTTGTACTATTTCCACTACTGCTTCTTACAGCTTTCCTCAAAAATTCCAACATTATTTTTTAACTAAAACACTGAATGACTACTTTCTGCAAGTTTTCTAAAATGACAGATTCCTTCCTTTTATGTTAGAATTCAAGTATATTCTCATGAGCCAACTGAAGTTTCATTTGCAATTTAGGTTTTGGGAGATATTTTGTCTGTAGTAATTATCAAGAACAGGTCTTTAAACCAACTCTGACTTCAAAAAAACTGGCTTTCTCTGAAAGGTGAGCAATTAAGATTTATGATAGAAGCTAAATGCACAAAATGGACAGGTTGGCTCCATTTTTGACTGGCTGCCACAAAACAATTAATAAAAGGCTGTTCTTGGACTGGTCAAGACTAATATCCAACACTTCAAGTGTTTATTTCTAAAGTCAGCATAAAAAAAAGAAGCAGCAAATGAAGGAAAGGAGCCAGTTAATTAATAGATTGCCATCACTGACACTCACATACTTGGCTACCTCATGTGAGCCCTGAAGCTTATTTCACCATAAATGACAGGGGAACAAAAGATGTTACAAAATTCTACTCAGACCACAATTATCCTCCATTCAAAGCTCCCAGGAACAGATTGAGAAATACAGGGATAAAAAACAAACAGAGGGACTAGAGACAACAGTATGAAAAAATGCTGCAGTGACACACATTGAGCCAGGATGATTAACTACTGCAACCCTTGAATGTTTTGTTCTCTCCCTCAGTAGGACCAGAAAGTACAGAAAATCAGCTGGTGAAACAACAGATACTGAACACAAGATGATTATTATCAGAAACAATTGTTGACAATTTTAGGGCTCTAGCTGTAACCAGCCTAGCCAAAAAAACCTAGGGTACCAACTGCCTTTGCTAGGTAAGCCTGACAGACTCAAAAGTACTACTGGTGTTTCTGAGCTAGGCCCACCTCTTCAACTCAAGGGCTCTAAAATTGAGTTTCTTTGATCTAGACCAAATAAGAACACAGATTAAGCTATTAAAAGACTTTCATCCAAGAACAAAGCTTGCCATTATACTTTGAGGTAGACAAAATATTTAATTCCAAAATAGAGAAAACCTAAGGTACAAGTTTCCTCTGGTAACTGGGGGTTGCTTTCTTTACTACTACTACTACTGTTATTATTAATAATAATAATCAGAGATTAAGATTGAAGATTAGATCAGTTCCTGGAACAACATATCTGCAAACTTGCAGGGATCTATGATACCTATGCTATCCTTCCAAGAGCATGCTAAACTCATTCCTTCAAACACAGGGTATGATAACCTTAAAACTCATTTTCCTGAGGTTACTTTGAGTCAGAAATTTTCAGTCTAAACTACACAGTTTGGTATGGAAAAAAATCTGTTTGTTAAAAAAAAAATCTTTTTCACATGCAATGCACTATTTTTACTCTCTTGGTTTTGAGTTTAATTTAGTTTTGTTTTCTGTCATAGCTACTATTAAAACCTATATAGAAAATATAACTACGGAAAGACACCCCTGTAACAGAAAAGTATTTTTAGCAATAAAGCTGCCTTAAAATAAATTCTTTTTAAAGTGGAAGATATTACCTGAGGAGAAAGAGAAGAGAGGGAAGACAGGGATTAAAACTTGGTGGGGTTGGGGGTGGGAGAGAAGGAGGTATAAAATGCTACCTAAACTCAAAGAAAACCCCAAATCCTATTTCATTTTCATATCCTACATGGAAGAACTTCAGTCTGAAGTAGTGTGGGTGGGACTTACCATCAAGTGATCCAGGACTGACAGCTATGAACTGCCCCAACTGTATCCATAAGAGGATGAAGCAACTCATTAATAACGGATTGGTGGATATGGGAATGATAAACACTACTATACCTAGAATTGCAGGTACAGATTAAGGGGAGAAAGAAAGAGAAAGTTAGAAAATACTGTGCAAGAAATACAGCCAGGTCAATGGTCCTGCATTCCTGACTTCCTTATTCTGTTCAGAGAAGTGAACCATAAATAGTCACTGCCAGTGCTTCTAGTGAATTTAACAAAAGCAGCTCTTACTCAAGGACGGAATGTGCACCATCAGCCATGATCCAAAACTCAAAGTGGAAGTGTAAAGTATGAGAGAAAATATCTCACTGTTACAGTGTAAGCAGCTCAACCTCAAAATGCACAAACCCCCTAAACTTTAGCACTATTGACTTTTACACTCCCTGCCATTTATAGATTAAAAGAAACAGGGATAGAGAAGCAATAAGAGTTTCTTCACCTGATTTTGTAAAAGAACAGGACCTTTGGGCACTATTACTGCAAAGAAGAAGGCTCAGCTCACTTTTTAAGAAATCCTCCAGTGATGGTATTTTTCAATTGACATATTGTATTAGGAAAAATAAAGAGAACTTTTCTAAAAATGAGAGATAATGTATGTTACAATGAGCCTTACCTTGAAAGGTTTGTCCCCACTGTGTGTCAGCATATGCCTCTGCAACCAACTTTGACTTGTTGAAGGTGTATTATATACTTTGCAACCTTTCCACAAGCAAACAAACACCTAATAGAGTAAAAACGTGGTAAGTTTACACAAGTCAGAGAGAACAGTAAATAAAAAGCTCATTAGCAAAAAAGGCTGTTTTTACAACATCTCACAACACTTCAAAGAATTCTGAACAATAACCATTTTTTTTGAAACACACTTCTCATATCTCACCAAGGAAAAAATAATTACAAGGCCAAGTATTCAATAAAAACAGGTCACTGGAAGAAAATACCAACAGACAGATGCTCCTGCAGATACACACAATCAAGAGCAACAGGATCTGCTGTATTTGTGTTTGCACTCAGTATCTGTATCCACCAGATATGGAGACAGAACATTTTTAAATGAAAAACTTGCATTTTCTGGGTAGTAGTTATAGAAATAAAATTATTTGCTCTCATAAGCAATTAATTGTATTTCTTGAGCATGAAAAAGTAAAAACTCTTAACTGCAATTCAGTCTATATACTGGAGTTTTGTATTCTGGAATACCAGATACCTCTAGTTAGGGCCTTACATTCAATTCCTGATGAAGGAAGCTACCATTTCTCATAGGATTCAAAATCTATGGGTGTTTTGTGATTCCAGTGTACAGAACAATCACATGCACAATAGTGCATTAAGGGGAGCAGAACTCACTCATGCTGCTTTTCTCTCTCCTCTCATTGTGTTTATCTGTAACTGAGGGAATAAAAAAGCTCAATGAACTTGCCTTTCATTAGAATTTCCTCAACAGGTCTCTGGATGAAGGGAGGTAAAGCCCTAATTTGTTGCAGCAAAAGAAAGTTCCCAGGAACAGCACTGTTCATAACACAGGTTTTCAGAAATGCAGGAAACTAATTGGATTTCAGTTTCTTGTTCTCTTTTGGAGAATAAAACCCCCCTTAACCTTCAGAAGTTTTTATTTTCAAAATGAAAAAGCAGCCATGGGAGTTCTACGTTCTTGCTGTACAATACATACATAACCCAGCTTTACTCAGACAAAGCTGGAAACTCCTCAGTGTCTGTGTCCTACTGACACAAGGCCCAAGCCCCTAAAACTTTGGGGTCTGCTACTCCTCAGTTTTGAGGTCTCCTCAAAGCCATAGAACTGGAATTTCTGAGATTTCTGGCTCTGCAACAGCTCCATAAGTGTGCTGGCATTTCCAGCAGCAACTGCAGACTGCAGGGCACCTGGCAAAGGTGTTACTGGGAACTTACAGACAGGGAAATACAAGGACCTGGGTGTGCAACCACACGCCAGAAGTCTAGACAAGGCTTCTTGGGAACCCCTGTGAAAAAAGCTGAACCCAAAATATTTCTGAAATAACATCTTTCAAAAGCAAAACTGTTTTGTCAAAAAGTTTCCCAGGCTCTTCATGGATGTATCTGGTTTGGACTGGAACCATGATCTCAGTATTAGCTGGAAAAATACATTTTACCATGCAAAGATGTTTATCCTATTCCTTTCCATTCTCAATAAGCAACTACGTAACCCCCAGTTTTCTTCAAATTTAGAGCCATTGCAGTTAAGTAAGGTCTGAAATCCCATCAAAAGCACGAGACAATTTCCAACACACTTGAACACCTCACCGGCAGGTGGCAGACAAATCCCTGAAACAAACCCGCCAGGATACACCCCCCCCCTTCCACAGCACCGCGTTGGAACTTCTCAAAAAATAAACTCCAGCAGGGGGATTCAAAAGTGTGAACTCAATGCAACAGTTATTAGACACTTTGTGCTTCCAACAACCTCCTCTTTCAAAGACACAAATACATCCAATATTTTCTAAATAAAAATATCCACGAATCATGTCACATGAAATGTAAGTGACAAGAAAGAAAACACAGGAAAAAAACCCAAACCAAAATCTGCAAAATCTTCCAGCGCCCTTTTAAGAAATGTAAAGGAGTCATGGATGGGACAACAAAGATCCAAACACACCTTATTAATTTCATTGTTTCATGCAGGTTTCATGTAACAACTTTATACACCTGTGGACAGAACTCAGAAATCACCTCACGGGTGGCTAAAAAGCCACTACACTGGATGGATGATTCTGCTCAGATACTGGACTGAAAAAAAGCCATCAAATATGAAGCTGAAAAGTTCAGTCATGCCGAAAAATATTATCTAAATACAGCCAGAGTCACAGCTGTCTCAGTGACATATTTACATAATAAATTATTTAAAGTAATGCAAATTAGCATTTTATTTAAGTTTCTTATTCACTGAAGATAAAGTGCAACAGCCTAACATTTTCCTTCTGAAGAAATGACAGGGCAAAAGTCAAAAGATAACAACTATTCTACTTCGAGAACTGATATTATCTCTCCCAGAAATTGAAGAGCTGCAACACACAGTGCCTAAAGCAGGCAGATTGCTTGAGCTGGATGTAAAGGTAGTTTACATGATATATTCCAGACATCAGAGGTAATTTGGGAGCTTGAAGATGGGAGGTAGTTATGTACAAAGTTGAAATTACTCTACTAGAAGATGTTTTTAAACATTAAAATTGAGACCAATTATCATTTGACCAGGGATTAGACTGGAATTTACACGTTTATATATGCAACTCAATATAAAAAAAAATAGATGCAATTATATAAAAGGCAAACTTGCCATCAGTATTACACACAGAGCTGTTTTGTTAAGACTTTGTACTCTTGAGTCAGTCTTACATCTTCCCTATTATACATTCTGGATGGATTTCACCTGCAGTGAGACTCCTTTGGTAACAGTAATTAAGATGTGACTTCACCTGAGTTCGCATGCAGGAACACGTACACTAAGAGTTTTAAGAAAATGAATTCCAAGTGTAAGCACTTCAAGACACACCAGCAGCTTCAGTATGTTGAGAAGACAACACACTATCAAAACTCTGGCAGTCTCAAATAATTTATTGAAAAGAACTGGCTACATTCTTAAATTTAGGCCACTAACTTTGCTGCCGCTAGTTAGAAAAAAGGAATTTTGAAACACAAAATTTGGTGCTGTCATTCAAGAGCAAAATATTGGTAAATAACAAAGAAGGAAAACCCAAAAGTAACACCAACCCCTCCTCGCTGACCATCCACGTGTATGGAGCGAATGTGATCCGCCAAATCCGGGCTGGAGCTGAAGCAGGCGTGGCAGTGATCCCAACAACAGTTATAGGCAATGCTTTTGGCAGAGGAGGCAGCAACTCCCTGTCCATTCATCATGACTGGCGTGGAACGCCCACTGGAAATTGTGCTGTCTACGTCCATGATAGTGCTGCTTATGCTGCAAGACAAAAAAAACCCCAAAACTAATGCAAAGTTTGCATTTGTTGCATGTTAACAGAGCAAATTGAAACTGCAGCTCTTTTGTTTCAGATATATTTAGGAAGGTTGGAAAGAAAACTTTGCACAAATTTATTATTTATTGTGGTTCATTGCTTTATTGATAAATGTACAGATAGGAAACAGCTACTATTACTCAAATGTGTAACTTCTTCTGGACACTGGGAACAAAAGGGAGGAATGGAAAATCCTGAATATATTGAGTTCAGCATCCCCTGCCAACACTAGAGCCTTAAAAAGAATACAGCACTTCAGTTCTACATAGGGTTTAAGGCACTCCCACATGGCCCCAGCATAGCATGGTCTACACTAATGCTGTTTGTCTTGGTTTTGCAAAACGTTTCCAGAGAAGCCAGAATCAGCAGAGGAAATCTGTGGCCAGCAGGGGTCACTTCCATCAGCCTTGCTGCTCTGTACCCTGGCAGATACAGAGACAAGCATCAAACAGATCAGAAAAAACTTAATATAACTTATCTTAATTAAAATTATATTAATCAGAGATCATGCTCTTTTCCTAAATAAGCAAAAAGTATGGAGATGGATGTTCTTCCTCAATAAATACCTACTGATACACCATTTTTTATCTTGTTAACCTGCTCAGTTGCCATGACGGCCTCCAAGTTTGTCTTCCACAAAGCCACAGCATTACAGAACAGCTCATCTTTGACAGAACCTCAAAGACCAGGTGGTCAAATTTGCTTAAACAGGAACGAGTGAGATCAGCTTGCTTGTGGTCTTGTCCAGTGGAGTTGTTAATGGGTGTGTTCAAAGGCTGGGATTTCTGCTACCTTTCTGAACAATTTTCTCAATGGCTGACTAACCTTGTTCTGGGGGAGGGGGGAAGTTTCCCAACATCTCATCAGAATTTCCAGTGCTGCAACTTCTGTCTCTTGTCTCTTATCCTTGGCAGCTGCAGGGTTGAGATGACTCTGCCTCCTCCATTGTTAAACCTCCCTATCAGATCACAGAACACAGAAAAACCCTGCCCTCCTCCTCCCAAAACTGAAGGAACACACACACTCAGCCTCTCCATGCTCTGGATTTGCTCCAGCACCCTAACCACCTTGGAGAGCCTCCACCAGATCCTCCCAGTACAGCTGGGATATGTTAAACCATTCTGCTTTTAAGGTACAGGTACTGCTCCTTATTTTTACCATCACTGTTTACATGCCCAGTATTGTTCTATTACACACTGAGATGAATTAAAGAAAAAACACCATTAGTCAAAATCTGAAGATACCATTAGCATGTTCGCTCTTCTGCTGTAAGAGTCTCTGCTAGTGATTTCTCACATATCTTTATCTTTCTGAATCACTACAATGCTAGCAGGTTTTTTCTGTGACAGATTTTGAAATAAGCACAGATATTTGCTTTGTTTAGATGTCCCATTCTCACTCATCATGTAGATTCCACTGCATTTATCAATAAAAAGTGACTTGCCTTAGTCTAAATAACAGATTCCCTTTAGCAATGCTCCCAGTTATAAGTTTTAGTTTTAACTACCCTAAATAATTTGGTTTGATGAACAAACACTTATCTCAAGAGATACAAGCAACATAACATATCCCAACCACAGACCACTTAAAAATCATCTTCCAGCTCATTTGCTGCAAAATCTGTTATTAAAATTGACCAACTATTTTAGGCCTTTGTCTTACAAGTTAAAAAGAAAGTTTCAGATACCTTTTCAACACCTTTTTGCTTTAATGAAGGTGTATCAAATACATAGCTCCTAAATGCTACACAAACACCACATGTCTTTCTTCCACCCCTCTCCCAGTTTCAAACAAGGTCTAACAACTTAGAAGGCATAGCTCCTACTCATGGAAGTCATACAGACTATTTGCTGCTACACATCAAATTTCCATGTGCCCATTATTTTTACTTTCTTCCCTTTTCTACACCCTGAATGCACAGAGTTTTTTCCATGATCCCTACCCATGTCTCCCTTCCCTCCCCAGTAATCTTTATCCTTTTTATGACATACAACCTCCCAACCTGTCACTAGCAAGTAAAAAAGTATTCCACTGGCCCTGAGCTGAAGCTCCCAGCCCCAACAGCATTAAGAGCCACTACCTACATGTACTGTAACAGCATTTTAGGATTCCTGTAGGAAATTGTCAGAAGCTTTATCTGCAAAGTTATCCTGTTATCCTTTATCTGTTGCAAGTAATCCTAATTTTTCCACTGTACCAGGCTCACAATAGATGCAATTATGGGATGACATCTTTTTCTGCCTCAACTGATGCCTAGGCCAAAAAATTATCCCCAAAAATAAAGCCTGTAAAACTGCATTGTGAAAACAGAATTTACCCACGATGACAGAAAAATTGAATAATTAATTATAGTTAATTGTGCCACCACCTCACCTCCCCCTCAGTTTAAGCTACCCAAATACAGCTTTCTCAAAATCACACTTGGAAGTAGGTTTGGACACACAGAATGGCACAAAGCCCAACCACTTCTGCCACAGACAGTGCTGTTACACGGATCAGTGGTCCCGACAGGAAGCTGCTTAGCCAAGGATGGCAAAGCACTGCACACACAGCACTCGTGCAACAGCTGCCTCACACCAGCTCAGGTCCATAAATAACCCTGCCTTTCCCACAGCTGAAAGGTACCAAAGCAAACTACTTCCCAAACACTTTCAAGGAGGAGTTCAAGCTTCAAAGCTATTTCCAGTCAGTACGAGTTTCTACACCCACAGCCAGCATTAGGTCTGCTCTCACACACCCCACAAACAGTACAAGCAGACTTCTGACTGACAGGATGTGTGGTGCTGCTGACCACAGGGCAGAGTATGAGGGTGTTCAACTGCTCCTTGGGTTTACAGTCTGGTCTCAAGTGGGAAAGTAAGGAGAAAACATAACCCTGAACAAGTTCTGTGAAAGCATTTTGGAGCAGGGGAGAAGCGCACCCTCACACAGGTGCATGTGTGTGTGGTTTCTCCATTCCACAGGTGTGAAATCCACTTAATTCCTCTAAGGAGAGATAAAAAAAACCCTGAAAATTATCAACCAAAAGCATGACAGTTTAGATCCCATTGCCAGTGCAGTGCAACACACCCTGACACAAAATCACAGGTCTCCAATTTTGCAGCTTAAGGAATGCAAATGCTTAGGCTTTGTGGTTTTTTACAAGCTATCTTACCTTCTTCTGGAGAAAAATATGTAAAAGTCAACTGATCCCAGCAAAAGCTATCGTGACAAGTAGGGTTATTAATGACATAAGAAACCAGTAACAAGCTAATTTAGCTATTACTGTTTAAATGTTTGCTGGGTTGGGGTTTAATAGCCTAAGTGTTTGCTAAGGGCTAACAGATTAACACGGTATCAAAATTTTGCATCGGAGAAACTGGAATAAAAAAAGGCTGCCCTTAGCAGTTAAACAAAGTAGTAGCATACAGAATTTGGAAACTGAGAACGAAGTGCTACACTGAACTATGATTGTATAAGCTATTCAAAATCCTGTCTAAAAATGGGAAAAAACAGAACTCAAATCCAGTTGAGCAATAACAGCTTAATATTTAAGACAAAATTGTCTTCTTCCTTCTAGAAACTCACTGCCCTAGCCATTCCTCCTCTAGTAACAATCTGTTAAATAAAAATGTAGCATACATTTTTTGTTTCCTCTTCTGTGCCTCCAGAACCAGTGTATTTCAGGTGATCAGGTGCCTCCCAGTACTAAGAAATCTTGAATTCGTTTCTGTCTCACTTAGCAAGTTCTGTCCCTCACTAAAGAGGTAAAGGCTGCAAAGAGAATCTCTGAAAGACCAGTGCCCAGTACAGCTCAAGTCTGTGTAGTTTTCTCTCGTCTTTCTTACACTGAGAAAATATCAGGAAGCTTTTCAGAGAATAGTCTGCAGTGTATGTAACATCAAAGACACTGACTTGGGCGGTCTCTTGACCTGCCCATTTCGAGATGAAGTAGAAAGATAAGTTTTACAGTCAGAGCTGCGGCTGCTACTTAGTCTGTTAAGACTTAACTGCAACACTGTGTCTGTTAGAGCTGCCAATTCACCCACTTTTTGTTTCTCAGAATTTCACAAAGGGCGCGAGGACAGGACACACAAGCAAATAAGAAAGATGTGTGCACAAACACTCAGCCCAAGATGGGCTGGACTACAGAAAAAGTGTGTGCACCTTTCAGTGTATGAATGGGGCTTTTCAATCCAATACAACTTTCTACCTGCTTGGGATGATCTGACAGAGGGAAAGGTTCCTTAACAAAGGGAAGGTAGTAATGGAAATTACACCCTTCTGCCTTCTCATCCCAAATCCATAAAGCCTGCAAGTGGGAAAACAATAATGTGCATAAGAGGAGAAAACAAGGTAAGAAAACACAGACATCTTGGTAATAGAACAGAGACGCTGAAACAGATTTTTAGCTAAGTTAAAGCAAGTTTTTCTGCCTTTTGCTAAGTCCCTTTCTTGCAGGCAGGAGATCTGTTTAAAGCCTGCCTGCCACTATCAAAGCAGAATGACACGAGCAGAACTGAAGCGCTTGTGGCATTCCCCTCCTGCTAGTGACAGACAGGTCTGGGTTTGCTCCCAAGCTGTAGGCAGGCTCCAGCTCCATTGTAATGGATCTATAGACCATGGCCTGATGAAGAACATTAGACATTTGAGTTTCAGAGAGTTCAGCTCAGGGGTCATCCCAAACAATAGAGCATCAAAAACAGTCACTGCTGGAGAGAGCCTGCATACACAATAGCAGTTTTTAAGAAGCTCCATTCAAAAGACTGACTAATTACTAAAATTTAGAACTGTTACAGCAAGCACAACATGATCTTCGAGCTTATGTTGTCCCTATTTTCAACCTAATCGAGCACCTGAATCAACTTGACATAAAAATCACAGGTCTAGAGGCAAGAACTGACTGCCTTACTAAACCCACACCTCCTTTCACCAAGTCTGCAAACACTGGCAGCGTCTGCCAAACGCAGCAAGGTAGAACTGAAAACACAGAATCTTCTCAGAGGGGTCAGCCATTTTTCTCTCCTCCTACGAATTTTCCCTCTACCAAGAGATCAACAGCTTTGAAACAATACTGACATTTAAAATGTGTTCATTAAGCAAAACCATGCAAGTTTAAATAGCAGAATCATTATCTCAAAGGCATTGTTTCAGGTCTTATTTTTACCTGTACTTACTTTACCTGTGGCTAGAAATAATACGATCTTCATTATCAAGAACATTAAGGTATTTTTAGCAGCACTTTCATGTTAAAAGGTTAGTGCTTACACAATTAAATGCGTCTAGCTGGTTAATTTAGTTCAAACTCTATTTAAAAACAATCCCGAAACAAAAAACAATACCTAAAAACTTGTAAGAAGCTGCTAGTCATTTTCATGTCATAGAAAACAAAAAGCATTTTTCAAGCACTTTAAATTCTGGATTATTCTCTTCCTTTAAGGATCTGAGCAAAATTAAGCCACTGTGGGAGTTCTGTAAATGTGAATATTTTCTATAAGGAAAAAAACGAAATCCAAATTATTCACAATTTAAAATGTACAAATTTTAAACTACATATTATACACCTGGGCCCTAATTTTTGTGTACATTTAAATGTGAATAAAACTATAATGAGACTATGATTTAACGCATTAAATAAAATGGTATACTGCACATCACTGCTGACATACACTCGCCTCTCCAAGGAGATTGTTTTCCTCACTACTGCAAGTTAATACGTTCTACTGTATTTAATGAATGAAATGCCCAAAATTTATTCTTTCCCTGATTTTGTTAATCTTTCAGAACAACAGAGAGCAAGAGTCGAGAAGGAGTATCTCCAAAAAACCTGAAAGAGCAGCAAAATAATTTCATTTTTAGTTTCCACCAAGTCCCATTAGCAACTGTCCACTTGAAGGGAGAGCAGAGCCAGGCACTGAACACATGCACAAAAGCCCAATCAATTTGCTATTATACTTTTAATGTCTGCTAAACACACTCCCTGTAGACCTTAACTGAAGTAACCTTCCCTGAGGCAAAATGCAGCCCTAACAGATGGGCCTTACACCGTGCCCTCGAGGGTCAACAAGCAGCCCTTCAGCCTGATCAACAGGAGCTCATTTCGGGTTAGAGCACCTCCACCGAGAGCCTGCTCCCAGTGCCCAGATGTTCGGTGCAGGAGGTGACCAAAGGACCCAGCTGAATTCAGCTGACACCAAACGATCCTGACAGATCCTATACGGAAAAACCTCGTCTTGGAAAGCATCAAATTAAAAACGAACAGTAATTGCAGTGAGCACACACTGCAGGGTGGCTGAAACCAGCACTACTGAGCAGCCATCCAGCTGCACACTACACTAGTGCAAGTTTTGAGAACAGTTTCTTCTGAAACACACAGTGATAACCCAGCCATAAAACATCAAATCAGCAGATTGCCTCCAAAACCAAATGCTACAAACCTTACTGGAAGTAATTATCAGGTTAAGGATTAAAAAAACAAACAAATAAACCAAACAAAAATAAATACCCTGCTAGTTTCTTTCTCTTTTACTAATCAGTGAAATACTCTGTCATTTCCCCTTACAGCTGCAGCTACATCGGTCTAACCCATGAGGGAAGCTTAAGAAAGAAAACTGAACTGTTACAGTCAGACAAAACAACCTCAGAATAATGGGAACACTGTGAATGACAGTCAGTCACATCTCACAGCAACTTCAAGGGTTAAAACTAGAAATCAACAGAAAAGCTTTTACCACCTGGAAGACTAAATCACAACTAGGTACTAATCCCAAAAGAAAACAAACAGCACCAACTGCAATCATTCAATTACAAACACCAAGTTAAAATAGAAACATTGAAAGAAAATAATAATGACATGCTTAGTGACATCCCCCAGCACCTCATTATTTTCACTTCACTAAGAAAACTCGAGAGCAAAACAAAAACTTCACAATTTTCCCCACTACTCCTATTACTTTCCAAGATAAGAGGTGGAAAATTGTGGTGTACAGGTCTGGCCAATGGACAAGTTCCAAAGAAACAACAGCTTTTCAACACTATCAAATTCAAAGCAATTTGTGCTCGCTACTTCCTAATGCAATCAAAGATTAAGCAAAGATAAATCCTCACAAAACTTCAAAATTATTAAATTATTAACCCTCAGGTCCCATCATTGAGAGGAGGACCTTCCACCTGCGTTATTTTAAAATCTCTCCATCAGTTCTAAACAGAGGAGCCACGGATACAACAGATTAGTAACAGATTAGATTAGTAACATTAGATTTTTGGCTCCTAAACAAAAGCAGAGGAAGAATAAATTCCTATGTTTTTGTACTAAGATTTAATTTTTGCTGACATTCAATGAGTATTAAGCAAACTTTAATGCCAATGTCTTTGTGAAGCTACTGTCAGAACATCTGCATGGGAATACCAGTATGCAATAAAACGCAGGGCTCGAGGCAACTACACATAGGTGGGCAAGGAGATTTTGGTTCATCTTTTAGCTCTATGTACTCCAAAGGATCATGCCAATTTAAAAGTAAGATTAAAACAGATCCTAAGAAAAACAGAGCTCCCAAAACATGAGCAATCACCATGAGCCAGCAAAGTTTGAGATTTGCCTGACTTTTTTTTGTTTTTCTGCCCATCACAGGCAAATTTGGTATTTTATGATGCCTCTAGATTGCTAACAGATAAACTCCTCCTACTAAATTTCAGTAATTTATCAATTTAATTCCCTAAACCAAACATTTATGTTTCACAAGCAAAACAGTTTGTCTTACTTTAATGGATGATTGTGGCATGAAAATACTATTATGCTTTAGAGCTCTTACAGTTCCTTTTCACTGAACCAGCAACCAGCCCAGAGAAAAATCTTCAAAGGAGACAGAAAGCAGCTCCAGCTACCTGCAATATCTAAGGGGTTTTTTTTGGCTGATTTTGCTGAGAAAACCATTTAAATTTAAGCTTTTAAATAGAAAGTATCCAAAATCATTTCATGACTGATAATGATCATTCTCTGAGTTCAGGAAAACCTACCACCAGTAAGAAAAAAATAGTGTACGTGGATAAACTACCATGAAAAAAAAAAAAGCCCAGAGCAAAGAGAGAATGCAGAACACTAAATGGCTGCCAAAGGGAAAGATTACTCACATGGCAGCAAGAAATCAGAATACCTGGATCAAAAAAATAAGCCAGGACTACATGAAGTGAAAGTCCACCACTGTGTTTTGAAGGCAGCACCTTCTCTTGGCACATGACATCCACAAAGACCCCTGGCAGACAGACAGAAAAACTGACTCCACAGCTTGTCACAGGCAAGGCAGGCAAAGCAGGATAGGCAAAAATAAGTAAAAGCAACATTAAAGCAACATAAAGAAAAAAAAGACCATCATTTCCAGGGCTGCATGAGTGAAGAAAACACCCACTCACTTGGAAGCACTTGTGCTTCTCAATCACATAAGCATTTTTCTGGAAATCAAATCTATCAAATCTATGCTTTACACTGATTATGTTATTCTAACAAAAACTTCTCAAAATGAACAGACTCAAAAAGTGTTCATAAATCAATCTCCAAAACAAGACTGCAAAATCCTTTATTAAATATATGTATTGTTATACAACCACTAAGCAAGCAACACAGTGGAAAATAAAATAGTCAAGGGAGAGAATTTTATATGGCATGGCAAGTGGTAACATTAAAAACTTGTTTTAAAATTCTTTTTGAAGCAGCAGCTTATTTTAGAGTAAAGCTACGTCTAGATAAGGTATAAACACCAAGAAAAGGGAACACTGCAAACACTTCAGCCTGATAATATAAAACCAGGAAAGATAGGAAAGCTCTTTGAGATAGAGAAATTGAAGGAACTTAAAATAACAAACACGCACAGGAAACAAAACAAGACTGAGAAAGTGTGTTATGATTCACCACCTCTAGAGCTGTTTCCACTCTCCTGGATCACTTAATTTGATTATTTAGATTGTTATTCCTAGAATATTTGGGCTCATAATACTTGCATAACACAAACCCACGGTATCACAGGATTTGTAGCATACAGAGAAACTGGAAACAAAATAAGGAAACTTGGAATGACAAAATATCCGAGGAGCAGTGCAAAAATAGAGCAGGTTAAACATATGTGTCTTGTGATATGAGAGCACAAAGATGACATTCTGCAAAAAGATTACACAAATCAAGAAACTGTACTCGATTCTGCCTTAAAGATACAAATAAAACTGCCTTTCATTTCTGGGAACCATGTTATCTTCAACTCGATAATCTCCCTGAAAAGTTAGAGAACAGCAACAAGTGGCTCACAATTTTCAGTCTTTACTGATAAAGGAGTGTGTTTACTAGCACAGCTCAGGAGAAGCAGAGAAGAAAAACACTCACTAAAGAACCACCAGAAATAATTTATTCTTTTAACAGTGCTTCCCACTTTGAGAACCATAATCACTATGAAGTTGTCTAATCAGCACTGGAAGATAACAGCCTTCAGGTGTGGTGTCAAGGAAATTCCATCTGCTGCAGGTATCTCATCTGCTGCTCCCATTCTCCCAACCTCAGGATACCTCCCCTCACCCCAGAAAACAGAAAACAAGTGGAACATAAAATGACCAAAGAAAGATGCAAACTCACAGAGCAGATCTAAAAAGTTCCAGTTATCATCATGTTAAATTCAACTTAAGACAGAAAAAAATACACAGCTAGGATAGCACTGTATACAGTAGCAGCCTTGCCTATTTCTACCTCTTTATAATACTTGATCCTTCAAGTATTAATCATGCATGAAAAACAAAGAAACCAGCAAAGTACAACTCCACTAACTGGCTTAATTCATAACAAAAAGGTCATAAATGAAGGTTTGACTCCTGTTCCGCAGGACATTGAATTAACTTCTACTTGTACCAACTGTCTAAGCTCTAACTTAGCATTCAAGTCAACCTAAGGAAGTCTACCTAAAAACAAGCCAAAAAGAGTTTTATTTCAAAGGAAAAAGAAATATTTACATTTCTTTGTTTGCATATATTGAAAATATTTTCTTTGCATTTTTAATTTTTTTTTTCATTTGGAATCTAAGTCATTACTACAGCACAATAAACCAGAATTATCAAAATAAGGACTTTACTGCAATTTTACAGGGGAGCTAGTAATTTATACAAAAGGCTACATGGAATGACATTAATAATAAGTAGAAATTCTTTATGCTAGGTTCTTTTTTAGGTATATTTAATAAATCATATTACCACTATATGAGCCAACAGGAAATTTTTGCAGGTCTCAATTGAAACCATCAAGGTGCAGTTTTCTCCCTCTGACATTACACAAGCTGTTTGGATTACAGCACTCCTCTATGGTGCACCAGGATGACAACAGGATTTTCAAAATCATAAATCTTTTGCTTTTCTCTATCAAATATCTTGGCATATACCTTAAGTAACCTCTATCAAATAAAGAAAGTATTCATTAAACATTAGCAACAGAAGTTCAGAGAAATTTATTTAAGAATGTAAATTCTAGTATAGAGAAGAAAATTAGATATGGGAAAAGAAATCCCAGGTCTTTCTTGCTTTACATTTTACCATTCTTAAGGGAGAAAAAAAGTACTTCAGCATCTCAAAAGGCTTCAAAATTTTTCCCCAGTTCTTTGTTGGTTTTGAATGCTGCAAAACCACAATTGTAATCACTATCTTTGCCTATCATAAAACCAATGATAAGCAGCAAGCACAACATGGAATATTTATATTTCATTTTCTAAAACAAATATTTTTGAACATGTTCATATTTAAATGAACAACCCTAGACAGAAAGCATATAGTTATAAAAAAGAATCAGTTACATGGATAGATAACCAAAGAAATCTCTACCTCAGGGAATCTAACAAAATTACCACTTTGTATTTTTGCAAGTCATGCCATCATATTTTTTAACAGCAATGGGGAGAGTGGATAAAACTCACTGTTCATACAAAGAAGTTCCTTACCCTCTTCTGCTCTCTCTCCTGCACAATTGAACTGGAGATTACATTCCCACCTGTTTCAATGACTCCCTGCAATTACTTGGCTACTTTACAGCAGAGACCAATTTTTCACTTTCTTTGGGTTAAGTTCTCTTTTTTCCCCTCAGGCTATTAGACATATCTCATTCCCTCCCATCCCAGAAGTTTTCTGTGTGTATCTCACATCATCCCCTTGCCAGAAACCTCTATTCCTGTCTCAAAAGCTCCATCTGCTTTTCATCTCCCTTCTCTGCCATGCACCACTTTCCCAGCCAACAACAGACTGCCCTACAACCAGCCCAAGGCAATGGGTTCTAGGTGGATTTCCACACTGCTGACTTCCACACCAGCTCTCTGTGCTGCTCATTCCCCCACTGCTCTTCTCCAGCTGGGCAGGGGTTTTAAAAAATATGTAAATATACGAAAGGTACTAGAAAGCTGTGGAAAGATCTGAGCAAGAGTGGTATGGTAGAACATTTCCACTGCATCATCCAAAGGGAGTTGGTTTTATCTGTGACCAGCTCCAGAAATGTGATGTCACATCTCTGCCAAATGGCTGTTCAGGCCGTGTGTGACACCCTGTTTAACTTCATTGGAAATGAAACAGGGAAAGGAAAAAAAAAGGGGGGGGGGGAAAGGAAAAACCAAGACAGTTTTTTTCCCATTACTGTCTAAAAAATTCTCTGAAAAAACTCACCTATTAAACCTTGTACTTAGAAGTTACCAGACTTGATGATGTCACAAACTTAACACAAAATGCACACAGACCGGTGTGGACGTTCAAATCCTACATAAAAGCAAAACTAATTCTGTCTTACACTGAATAGGAAAATGTTTTTCTCAAATTCTGTGAAGTATATTTACATCTTACTATAATAACTATAACAGCTCATTATACCAAGCTCTTTCATCTAGTTCACAAAAAGACCTCATGTTAACCACTCAATTATACCAACCAACAGCTTTAGTAATAAAGATACTCACCATACAAAATATCTGGGCTGTTTTGTCTACCCATCAAAAGCTATTTTCTCCTGTGCCAGAAAGGCCTGAACATAACCATTACAGAAACAAGGGGTTTATTTTGCAATTTGAAAGCAAATAACTACAGCAACAATAAATGCAGTTAGAAATACTGCAAATACAATTTGCAGTAGAATTTCTGAAACTCAGGTAAACTTCTGTATAGCTCAATGTGGCATGGCAATACTACATGCACTTGAAAAAAAAATTAACGACTTAACCACCTTGCCATAAGTGCTAATGAATGATTCTTCACTTCCTGCATAGGAACAAGTGAGACTATGCAGCAAAAAGAGGCCTGAAGCACTTTTTAATCTGGTCACATGGATCCATGAAACACACCTATTAGTACCACATGTCCTCCGGATTATATTTCACATTTACCGTTCTGCCTTCATAAATGTCACTCATACAACTTGCGTGCCACTGCCAAGTCAATCTTGAAAGTTCTTCACTTTTAAGATTTTAAAAGATAGACAAAATAAAGACTAGAATTAAAACTAATGTTTTTAAATCAGCATACCTCTTAAAGGTTGACAAGGCCTCCATTTTACATGAGAGTTAAAAAAACTGAGACTAGAGCCTGGAATTTTCATGTCTAAACCTCTTATCTTTCAACTGATTAGTTCCACATTGTCATTTCACTCAGTAAAATGAAAAAACATCACAATCTGAAGCACAAAAAAGTTTACTGCTGAAAAGCTTATCTGAAATGTGTTTTCAAAACTGTTCATCTATTAAATAGGAACAGAATAATAACATTTCTAGAAGTATTTTGCAAGTCTTATGTGGTTAAGAACACAAATTGTCATTGAGTATTATTGAGTACTCCTTGAGTCAGGGCCTTTCAATAACTGACTCGTTGGTGAATAAGAAAAAACATGAAAAGGTTATCCCCCTCCCAAAAAAAAACCCAAAAAAAAAAAAAAAAAGAAAAAAAGGAAAAAAAGCCTTACAAGTATCATGCAAATTGCCTGTGAGTAAGATGGACACTATTTAGTGCTAAGCCTAAGGGAAAGATTATTACATAGGTCCAAAGACAACCTGTTACACTTGGCCTAGGAGCACATCAATCAGCACACACAGATCACGCAGCAGAACAGCTGATCCTGTGATCCTGCAGCTTAAATGCACCTTTTCCATGCTCCTCGCCCAGCCAGGAGGAGGAGGGAGCAAAGGATAAACTGCTAAGAGGGGTAAAGATAATGTAAGAATAGTAAACCAGGGGTAACTTCTAGGTGACAGTACAAAGACACAAGATAAATCCACAAGGGTGAACAAAAAAAGTTTTTCATACAGATTTACTACTCTAATTTCTGCTCAAGAACTTAAAACTGCAAGACCTACCACTGCTTTCTAAATCAAACAAAATCTGATGATGAAACTATTTCAGATTTAAATTTATTTCCATACTAAGTGTTTCAGTAAACAATATTTAAATTATTTCAGAAAACTAAGTGTTTGTAAGAAAATATCATAATTCAGCAGTAACAACACCAGGGAGCTGCAGATGCATCTCCATCACAGTCAGCTCAGCTGGTTTATACCCAAATCCATGCATTTGCTTAGGTCCAGCTTCAGTGTTTACAGTTAACTGAACAATTATTTTTTCTTTTCAAATCCTGTCAAATGTTTCTCAGCACTGCAGCAAGACCAGCAGCTCCAGAGGACTCTGGAGGAACACATCCATCCTTTCAGCAGAGGTCTCAAGTTAGGGAAAGGCACAAGAAAATGAACAGCATTCACGTGCTGATAATAGTCTTTGTTCCAACTGTAAATCCAGAGGATCACTCGGCTTGAATGCAGACTATTATTACTCAGCCAGCTGATCTGAGCTTGCTCACAAAAGTCACAGACAAACTCCTGCACAGCAATGGGAACTCAGCACAATTCCCAGGGAAAAAATGGAACTATTACAGACCAACGAGATACCTGCCAGTCCGAGAGTTACTGCACTGAACTCTCCTGCTGAGCTGAAAATGCCACCTTGGTTATTTAGCCTAGGTGTCAGTCTGGGGTTTGCTTTTTCCTTTCTGGGTTTTTTGGGAGGGAAGATAAGTGTGTTGTAACAAAGTACATAGTCTATCTGTGTGCATGGAAATGGAGGGTTAAAATTCACCCTAAATTTCAGGGCATCGATAGTCACCTCTATATTTATTTCTCGTATTATTATAAATACTGACAAATTTCCTACAAATTATTTTTTCTGTCAGCGGATACTCTCAAAATACAATAAAATGTTAAAAATAGAAGTTGCTGAACAGTAGCTCTATTTTGACCATATGCAAGATTTTCCTCTTCATCTGCTTCATTTGTATTTGATATCACTAAAGGAAAAATGAGAGATAACACAATGTGGAGAACGATAAAGAACATGCACAAGGAAATGGGAATTTGATCACTCATGGAATTCAGGCCCTCTTACCACACCCCTTAATTCATTCAAATTTTCTAGAGAGGAAGCAAGAAAAAAAATCCCAAGCCCAGGGGCATGAACTGAATGTCACCAAACCTGCTGACAGCAGGAGAATCTTTACCCAGTACATTCTCCTACCAGCTTCCTCTGGCTAAACCCAGGGTCTGAAAAGTCAAGCCTGTTAGTTCCATCTCTTCCCTTTTCTCTCTACTCCCTCTCCAGGGAATCTTACTTTACAACACGCTGAGAGTCAGACACCAAGCTCCTCAGGACTTTGGAGACACAGGGAGTCAGCAAAGGTCATGAAGTACTGTACAATAAACTACCCCACATAAAACAACACTTAATAGACTAAATATCCTTCTCTAATAGTCACAGAACTCACATTTTAATTCAGAGGTGACCAAATCAATGATTTATTCTTTCAGGATTTCAATATATTAAGTCTCAACTGTTTCCAGCTCTTCCTTGGTATTTCACTATTCCAATTTACACACTCTAATTCTTCAGCACATCCCCTACCTTTTGCAACACTCTGCTTGTCTGTGTGATCATCTGAAAGGCACAGGATTATGTTGTGGCTGCCTTCCAAGCAGCAGCAATCATTTGGATCACAATGTCAAGCGAGCAACTTGCTGGACTCCATGTGACAAAAATAATAAAGCATCCTAACACGCTGCAGCAAAGAGTGCACACCAAACGAAATCTTCCAACCCCAGGAATAACAAATGGCACTCTTGGTAGCATTGCTCTTCTCCCACCAACTCAACAAGCAGGCCTTGAAATTACAGCACAAAATGCACTCTCAACACCCCAAGTTTTCATCCTGGCAGGTCAAGATAAAACTTTGCAAAGATTAAAAACAAGGCACAGTCCTTATTTAAACCACTAAACACAAAGAGTCCCACTCCTGGTGGTAAAGGGAAGGAGCAAAGACCCACACACGTGGATTTAACCACATACAGCAAGAGGATCACGAGAACAATGACAGAGAAAGAAAGTAGCAACCAGCTCTGGAGGGCACAGGGCAAGGCATAATGACGCTACTTCCAGAAAACCCCTGCAAGTTATTTCTGTTATTTCCTCAACCCCGACACGCACTTGAATAAGATCAGGATTAGATTTAGACTCTCACTCTATGAGAAACAAGAAACTGTTATCTTAGAGCTCCTTTATGTACCTGGTGTTTTTCCAGAAGTCTACTCCCATACTTTGTCAATTGCACAGAAAATCTCAGCTTTTGAAAAAAACAGAAAACAAACAAAACCTACAAACAAACCCCAACATCCACACCCCCTTTTCACTCACATAAGTTTAGAAGAAAGAAAATGTGATTTCTATAAGTCTCAAAAGTCTGATGGAAACCAAAGACCTGAATTTTTTTCTGTCTTCTTAAGACTTTTAGGCCAATTGCATGGTTTTGGGGAACGGACTCACGAGGGGTTTGCTGGGCTGGTTTTAATCTTCGAGGTTAGGTCTAGTCATGCCCCGTTTTCATTCTGAAATACGGGTACTTGTATAGTTACAAAGATTTTGATCTAACATATATTCAAAGTACATTTCTGGACCAAACCACGGAATTCTCCACACTTAACAGTGAAACTATCTTAAGAAAATACAAATAAAATTCTAATTCTTACTTAACTGCAACTCTAGCAGGGAAGTCTGATACTTTTCCTGCTAAACATATAGAAAAATTGTACAAGTTCCTTAAACTATTTGAAAGGACTAATTAGCAAGGGGCACACAGCACTTTCACACTGTTTTTACGTCCTTTTTCCATCCCATTTTCAGTTTTTCAAGTAAACTGTTGCATACAACATCCAGGAGCGCTACTACATAAGCCATGTTCTTTGAAATGCTTGAGTCGGTAGGCTGAAACAGACCTGAATGATTGAATTCAACCATGTGTGAGAATTCGGTTGTGCCTTTTCACCAGAACCGAGCTAGAATCTTGGTAAAATGAAACGTGCAGATTTAACACACAAAAGCTCAAGAACTCATCTTCGCAGATTCTGAAATTCACAATTACAGAACTCATTCAAAGATGACTCTGAGCTTCCAAATACTGAACCTCACTTCACACCGTGCATGATTATTACTTGTGCACAGGTAATGCAGGAAAGGCTGGTCTCCTTTTTATTTCAGTAAACTCGATTTTTTTCCCCTCATGTTTTAAGAGGCTTTCACTCGGTTTTCTCCCTCTAGAGCAGAGACTCTGTTGCGGGTGCAGGTAAAACCGCATCCAGAGATGCATTTCCCATCCCGAAGCTTCAGTACACCCCACCTGCGCTTTGCCGCAAGACACAGCCCTGAAGAACCCCGAAAGCACCATCTGAGAAAAATCCGCAGCTTCCGAGGAAAGAGGCCCCGGAGGAGGAGGAGGCAGCGCCCGGCGGGGCCGCTCGGGGCTCTCACGGATCGGCGGCGATGGCCGGGGAGCGCCCCCTCCTCCGTGGCCAGGGCCGGGCAGCCGGGGGGCCCGAGGAGCAGGGGCGGGGGCCCGGCACAAGTTGGCCGGAGAAATCTGTGGCTGCTGCCGTGACAGCCCCGCGGCCGGGAGCGGGGCGGCGCCCGGGGAGCGAGGGCTGCCGAGGCGGGGACGCGGCCGGGCAGGGCCCCCGGGACGCGCCG
>VXBC01012149.1:619048-694675 GCA_013399945.1 Ploceus nigricollis
CGGGGATGCCAGCGTGAATCCCCCAGGGATCCCGGCTGGAGTCTCCCGGAAATCCCGTTCGAATCCCCCGGGGATCCCGGCGCCCCACTGGAATGGCGTGATCCCAGCGCCCGGCTCCACGGATAGCGGGGAGTGCCGCGGGACGAAGCGCTCCCGGTTCTCCCGCCTCGCTCCAGGATAAATCCCGGCGGCACCAGTGTCCCACAGCGGGGCCGGGACATTCCCGGCTGGCGCTGGAGAAGGAGCGGAGCCGGAGCAGGGTGGCCCGGGCGGAGGGCGGAGCCGGCAGGGCTCCGGTGGCACCGGGCACTGCGGGTCCCCTCACGGGCTCTGAGGGGGGGAAGCGAGACACGGAGCGCACGGAACGGGAGGACGGAGGCTCCTCGGGAGGAGCTGCAGGGCGCTGAGGAGCCAGCGGGCGGGAGTGCCACGGCACGGCTCGGCCGAGGCAGGGAGGAGACGGGGAAAGGGTTCCAGCGCCACTGACAAAAAGGGGTGAAAACCAGCGCGCTGTGCAGAGAGGAGACAGAATAAACCAGAACAAGCTGGCCTGGAACCTCCCTTGGCAGGAAAGAGGCTTCCCGGTTCCCGGGGAGAAGCTGTGTGACCAAAGGGGAGTGTGAAGCATCACAGAATGGCTTGGATTGGAAGGGACCTTAAGGATCATCTCATTCCAAACCCCTGCCCTGGGCAGGGACACCTTCCACCAGACCAGGTTGTTCAGAGTCCCTTCCAACCTCGCCTTGGACACTTCCAGGGATGGGGCTTCTCTGCCAGGGCCTCACCACCCTCACAGGAAAGAATTTCTCCGTAATACCCAATCTAAACCTATGGATGTATAAAAGGGGAAAGGTGAAATCTCAGCAGGATGACTGTCAATCACATAGAAGCCTTCGGAACAGAGTTTGAAAATTAAGGTCATTTAATGATCATATAAAATGGAATTAAGTTTACTATAAAGTACAGAAGATGGGGATTGGCAGTAGAACAGAAAAGTAGAACCTGAACACAGAGACCTATAATCAGGTAGTTTGACAAATTATTGGAGAGATGAGAAGGGTAATTGAAAGCTATTCAATCACAGGTAAATAAACCAAAGGCAATAAACTGCTGTTCCATGTGAATTTTAAATATCTTACATCTGTCAGTCTTTAGCCAATGCTTACAGAACTTGCCACATTTAAAACAAAAATCGTGAAGCCGTGGTAGTGAAGTTTAAAAACAAACACAGAACCACAGCTCAGTCCAGAAAAGCATTGTGCCTTCTGCACATGAGGAAGAACATCACCAGCTCAAGTTACAGCAGGCATATCTGGCATGTCCACAGAGATCCTGGATTCCAGGAGAAGTTAACTGCGTAGGATTTAAATCTGGAGAAGGTGCTCCGAAGACCTGCGTTTGTATAGCTGGAGATGGCTCCCAGCCCATCAACAGATGTAGCTGTGAGCAGCAACAAGAACAAGCTGTGGTGTAGCAGCCAAAATAGAGAGGCACAGCACTGAAACAGCAACAGGGGGTTGGGGACTCAACACTGGATTAGTCTTTGAAAACAAACCAATAACATATTTAGCCTGCAGAGGAGCATAAGCAAATTTTGGAAACCAACCACAACGAAAAAGTGATGATAATTCCTCAGGTTTCTAGAAGCCAGCCTCAGCTAGAAAGTGGAAATGCTAAGAATGCTTAAAAAAAATCCAGAGGGGGGAAAAAAGACGAGAACAGCTGCAATGCTGTTTCTCATCTGTGCAAGATGTGTATTGCAGGTCCCCTAACTCCACCAAAGCAGTCTCCAGACGCTGAGTTTCTGTGCCTGTTCTGCCTTTCCTCCTGGTGACAGTGTGTGCTGTGCTTTGCTCTCCGCGGAGGAAGGCGTGGGGCTCCCGGGTGGGTGTTGCACTCACTGGTCTAATCAAACACGAAGTGTGACGTTTCAAAAACAGCCCAGCCTTTGATTCAGCCCAGAAACGGCAGTAGCTGAAGTAATTCCTATGTCTCTAGTATCCACTGATGCCCTTCTGCAGTTCTGTGCTGCAGCACGGGACAGAATCAGGGAGATATCGAGTCATGAGAAACCAAAAATATATTAAGGGCTTCGTAAAAACACCTTTCACAAAGGATGAATATGAGATAAAGGGGAGAAAAGTCATCACAAAGAACTCTATGTACCCTAATGTCAGTTGTCCTGATCGGCTCCGCTGTGTGCTCAAGGCAATCAATGTCTTTTTTTTTTCCTCCCCCAGGTCTCTCTGGGTTTCTTGAGGTGCTGTGTGCACGCAAAGGCTCCTTGTGTTTGGCACTGGAAGCGAGCAGGGTGATTCGACCTCCCACTTTCCGCTCTCCTAAGCGGGGCGGTACAGACGCCAGCTCGTTAGGTAATTTGTGTATTCAAAGAGGGTCAGGGAAGGAAACCTCGGGACATTTCTATTGCCTGATGGAAATCACTTGGCATTTAAGCAAGGGCTCAGTACCAACGGGGTCACTGCTGCAGCAGGCAGGCATCAAAGAAAAACTCCGTGGTAATCTCTCGGTGTCCTGCTCTCAGGTTTTCAAACACACAAAATTCTGCGTCCAGACTCGGCCCTTGAGTGCTGCAATAAAGTCCTAATCAAGTGCAAGCAGTAGTGATTATTGCTCACTGAGCTTTCTCTGTACAAACCCACGCAGCTTACCGAAGCTAGATTTCCTTTTTCTCCAAGGTTTTTTGACTTTTCAAACCTCTTGAAAGAGATCTGTCAGAGAACAGGTGATTCCACAACTTGCAAAAGCAGCTAAATCATTTACATTTGAATGCTGTGATAAAAGCTCAAAGGAGGAGATTCCTGTTAGGAAATCCTTTGGAGAAAAAACACATCATTCACTTGGGTTACTCTGTCGTTCACACAAAGGGCTTCTGATGTGCTCAGTCTAGCTTGGTATGATCACCTTACAACGATGCTTTAAAGTGCAGACATTTGTGTTGAGGAATCAACAAAGTACAAAATAATAAAATACATTTTAAAAAGCCGGTAGATAAACCAGGAGAAGCGTGTTCACAGGCAAAAGATTCCAAGCAGGTCCATTAGTTCAAGAGCAAACAACTTGTAGACACAGCAGAGCAGGGAGAAGAAATGAAGATTTTATTCTCTTACCTCAGGAGCACCAGGGTGCAGGGTATTCACACTGACAGCAGGATCAGTTACAAGCACACTCCAGAAAAGTAGTTTCTTCTTTTCTTGATTCACAGCAGTTTTGCTGTTTTGTGGGGTTTTCTTGAAGGACACTTAGGTGAGATCACCAGAAGATGTATGTAAGGCAGGTTTCTTGAGGTTTTTTTCCCTAACTTTGATCAGCATTATAGTACTATGTTATACAGTATACAAGCAAAACACTTCAATACAGCAAGAAAGGCCTATAAAGAGAGAAGAAAAATTAAATAGGCCTGAGGTACAGGAAAGGTGACATCCAGTTACACTTGCTAGGATTCCAGGAGAGATTCTGTAAAGCCCAGCATTTGCTCCCTGAACTCCCTTCTCCAACTCCTGCCTCCCCATGCACGTCTTAAGCAGTGCAGGAAATTTCTGCTGCCTGCGCCTCCTGACTCACCTTGCTCAGTATTCTGCCTACTCAGCAGCCTCTGGAAACTGCACCCTTCCCTTCTTTCTGCCCCACCCTTCCCCATCCCAATTCAAGGTCTGGAGGAAGAGGCTGCCATCTGTCATTACTTCAAGTGAACCGTGCTGGGTTCTCACCCTTCCCTTCAGCCTGGGCTGAAATTGCCTCGTGATGCAATTCCGACCCCACCCTCTCCTGCAGCACCCGGTTAATTCTCCCTTTAAACTCAGCTCCCATGCTCTTTTCTTTTTAAAGCTGCCTTTAATCTTTGTCTGCACTGTCTGCTTAGAAACCATGACTCTGAGAAACTACAAGCCACGCTTAGGCTGGGCCAACCAGAAGAAGGCTGCGGGGAATGCATGTTGGGAAAGGGTCCCTCTTCTCTCCCCAGGAGTGTTGAGCCCTCTCTGGGATTGTAACAGGCTTTGAAAAACATTTTGCAGCAAAATGAATTCTTGATACTGCTTGGGACCTTCTTCCCGCTCTGCCCTGCCCCTGCTTTGTGTCACGCTGATCTGCTGCCTCTTCTCTGGTGCCAGCACAGCTGTCCCTGAAATTCCTGCCATGATCTAGACCAGGGAACTGCTTTTAGTGGTAACTAGGAGGAAAAAAAAAATAAAATGGCATTCTGTTCCTGTTAGGTAATGAAGCTTCAGAAAGCTCCAGACAGCTCAGTCAAATGTAACTCTCTGGGGATGGGGAAAAGAGGAACAAAAAAAGTTAAAAACTGGCTAAGGTGATATGAAGAACCAGGGGTTACTTCAGGCATGGGAAAACCCATTCTGTCATTCTGGAGCTCATCCAAAAGCACATCCTACCATTCATTCTATTTGCATTTGTGGCAAACTCCAGCTAGCCCAGTGAAGATGAGGGCATCTCTGTTTTAAGCCATCTATAAACACCAACAGGGAAAGGAAGGCCATGTTCCACAGATATTCTGGTGTATTTGAAAGGAATCAGATACCTTACAAGTAGATGAAACCTCTAAAGTGCACACTAATTGATGCTCAATTTATTGTCAAGTTATATTGAAGGAAAACAGGAGGTGCAAAATAATAAAGCCTGAAAATTTCTTGTAAGTGAAAGATAAAAAAGCTGTGAGTTCAAGGCATTAGGAGGCCTTGTAATATGGTTCATTGATGTGCTCTACAGGTGGCTGCAAAACTTGAAATATAAGCACAGAATTTCAAGTAGGTACTATTCAGCTGTGATACCTTATTAGTTATTATAGATACCACTGAGAATGAACTCAGAATTTGCTTCAGAAACAAAAGCTACTCTCAGTACATTTGCACTGAGTGTTAATTGTCACCCCATGTCTCTCAATTTTTGTGACTTCCAGGGACTTGCATAAGCACATGCTAAAAGTGCATTGTGCTTTTCTTTGAAACTATTGGGAAAGTTTTTCAAGTGGAAAATTTAAATAACTGATGCAATATATCATATGAACCAGTAAAACAGTAATATATGTGGGACTGTACAAGCAAATAGAGCATCTTTTCTCTGTCATCAGTATTGTCAATATTCTTATTTTTGACTAAAAAATATACATAAATTATCAGAAATACTTTCTTTTCCTCCCAAAGTTTCCTAAACCTCCTTGTGTACATTTTCTTTTTGGCACAGTTTGCTCTTTTTCAGTAAAGGCAGCCAAAATTCTTAAGTCTCAGAAGAATCAACATCCTTAAATGCTGTAATTTAGATTCATTTTAGTCAGAGATAATTAAAATATTTGCTTACAGATTGCAGAGTCTTTACATGCTGTTAATTTGGGGAATTGGTTTTCTCAACATTCTTATGCAAAACAGAGCTGGATTCCAGCTTTAAATGAAGGTGTGTGCCTGAGCACATGTAGAGGGTTGTCACCAGGATGTCACTTTATTTTCTGCAGGCCACTTGCTGCAGAACCTCACAGTAAAACCAGGGGAGGCCATGCCAACTGAGAGGGCAATTCTGCACAGGCACACT
Organism: Ploceus nigricollis; assembly: GCA_013399945.1. Classification (NCBI taxonomy): domain Eukaryota; kingdom Metazoa; phylum Chordata; class Aves; order Passeriformes; family Ploceidae; genus Ploceus; species Ploceus nigricollis. The sequence continues at coordinate 624,608 of VXBC01012149.1, forward strand.
AGGCAGTAAATCCCATTTTTTCCCATAAAAATATGGATGTGCAGTCAGGAGCAGAGGCTTTTTTGCGCACATGGAAATTCTTTTCAAAAACCATAAAAGTAATCAAGATCTTGCATGTTGCAAAACCGGTGTGTAACCATTACAACCAAACAGAAATGCATAATTAATTGAATGCTAATTAAATACAAATCACGGCTTGGAAGGAGTACAAGTTTACAACAGCTTTTCTGTGTTCTAGGATTACTTCAAAACTCCCCTTCTTCAATTTTTGGTGCTAAGCAGAACATGGGTTTTTCCATAGAACGGTTTTAGATTTCTTTAAATTAATGATTCATAAAATTGAAACGAAAATCCCCTTGCAGAAATCTAGTTATAAAGTTTATGTGCCTTTTTTCTCCCCCTCTTTTCTTGAAAGAATCTCCTGTCCTTCCAAGATCAAACTCTTTGAACACATGTCCTTCCAAACAACGTTCTCAGCTTCCCAGAACATGCTGTGGTGGGCCCAGCAAGGGGCCCTGAAGATAATTAAGGGAGTGGAGCATGTCAGATGAGGAGCAGCTGAGAGAGCTGGGACTGTTCAGCCCCAAAAGTGAAGGCTCAGGGGGACCTTATCAAGGTATAAATATCTGAGAGGGGAAGGAAAGAAGATGGAGCCAGACTTAGTGGTGTCTGGTAAGGGCAAGAGTCAATGGTCACAAACTGAGATGCAGAAAATTAATCCTCTTTAAATGTAAGAAGAAACCTTTTCGCTTTCAAGCAGTGGGAAAGATTGCCCAGAGAGGTTGTGGCAGTGCTGTTTGTGAAGTTATTCAAACCACATCTGGACATGGTCCTGAGCAGCCTGTTCCAGCTGTTGCTGCTTGGAGCAGGGGGCTTGCACTCTGTGATGTCCTGAGGTGCCTTCCAACCTCAACTTTTCTGTGATTCTGTAAAATTGAGATATTATTCCCATGTTACACAGAGACACAGGCTTTGCTAAATCTGCAAAGCCAGTATTTTTCTGGGTTCCCAAATATCACCATATACCCCGGCTTTGCCCCAGCCTGACATGGAGATGAAAATCATAATTCACACCACTCCTGCCTTGCAACATGCTTTGTAAAGATGGGAGGGGAGGTCTGGTTGGGAGCCACAACAGCTGAAAGGGGCTGTGTGACTGGGACCAAGCCCTGAGTCCCTGCAGGCAGGTTTGGATGCAGTCTGAATGGCTCCATTCAGAATTCCCAAACTTGCCAAATTTAGGGTCCTGCTACGTCCCATGAGATTAGAAATGATAAGTGAGATTACCATGATTGCCAGATCTTGGCAGGCTAGAGACTTAGGGGAGAGAGGTTATCCTTAAGAGAGGCATTTATCACACACTCTGGCCAGCCTTGAGCAAGATACTGTCTTGGAGAAGGTGTCAAAATCCAGATTTCCCAAAACCTTAAGAGCTGGACAATTCATCTTCTCTCCCCACTGCTCTGCTTATGTTACAAGAAAAATTCATGTAATGGGAAGTTTATCAAACAGCTAGATATATACAGAATTAATTTATTTGAATAGAATTTATTATTAGGTAGGCCTGAGCACAAGCAAACACATGAATTTCAGAAAAGTTCAGAATTGCATCCAAATATGTGAATTGCCATTATTAGGGCATTCACTGAACAGAGAAGTCATACTCAAATTAATCAAAACTAATTTAACAATTACAAAACCAGCAGGATGACTTCATTGTTGTTTGCCACTAATGACAAATGTTTATTGCAGATCTTCTGAGCTATTAAAAGCCTGTTTGCTATTCATAACTCCTCAAACCTTTCCTGTAAGATGAAGGATCCATCATGTTCATAGAAAATGAGCCAAGCTGGTAGAAGTACAGCACCCCTCCCTATTCTCAATCAATCAAATCTGAGAGAGAGAGAGGGAGTCTGATGAGAACAACCTACTTTTCTGTGCGTGGCATTCACTGAATGTGAAAAGGGGTTTCAGCAGGACCGAGAAAGTAGCTGTTGTCATGACAGCACTGGGAAGCCCAGGGACTGAAAAGATCTTCATCAGCTCACTGCAGCAATGCTGTGCCAAAGGAACTGTGCTGCCTGTCTGCAGGCTGACAACAGAGCCAGGGGAATGCCTGCTTGTCAAACCTCCGTGGTTTTACTCTGCAAACTTCCCCACTCCTGGCCTCTGAAGCTGCAATACAGTTGCAATCTGACAAAAATGGATCTCTCCTGCCCCCCTCCTTCCCCTTCAATACTCCCCACGCTTTCTGTTTCTCTCTTTGGTTTAACAAGGACAGCACCCAGCCCTCTTGCATTCCCTTTTGCCACAAAAATGCCATGCTGAAGGCAGCAGTACCCTGTAAAAAACCCAGTCAAACACCAGCTCATTCTGCAGTCCAGCCCCGTCGATGTAATGACTGCCACTCCTGCATCCTCCGTGTGAGGGGGCAGCGTGTCTGTGTGCTCTGGTGCTCACCTGGCAGCTCTGGGGCAAGAGGCTGAGGATTTCTGTGGCAGGATCTGCTCCTTGGGGTCATACCCTTGGCAAGGGTGGACTCTTACCTGCTCAGCTCTGGCCACTCCAAGTCAATGCATTGCCTCTCACACTGAGTTAGGCAGCCTGCTGTCTGTGCTCACTGTAATCACCACAAGCACCAGTTTTGGGAGAATTGTGAGACTGTTCCATTCCCAGTGGAGTTTTATTTTACAGAAATGACTAAAAATGGTTGCTGCATAGGTGTGATCCTCATAATTTAGACAAGGAAAGAGAAAGTAAGCTCTTTTTGGCTGTGCACATACTGATGGAGTTCTGGTGCTGTTTATTGGAAGCAGTGGGAAATGAGAACATTTGGAAACTGGTGTTATGCCCCCACTGGTTATCACTGATGGAATGAAAACTGAGATTGAGTGCTTTACACCCAATCTTGCCACAGCCACCTTTATTGCAAACTAAATGCTCAGAGATAGGTGCCCTCAGAGGAATTTTACAGGTTTTGTCTGAAACTTTGGCGTCTCTGATATTGATTGCAAAATTCACATTGACCTCAGTGAGGCCAGACAGTCAAACTCAGCTGGAGAGCTGGGGAACTAAGGAGTTTGGAGGAACTCACAGCAAATCCTGATATCCTGATATTATTGATGGCTGCTAGGAGGTGGGGACTTGGCTCCTACTGCACAGGAGAGCCTAAGTTGCGCTGTATTCAGAATTTCCCCCTCCATCAGTCAGAATTTCAATAATTCAGAGGTCCACTCTCTCAGGAAGCCTGGAATACATGGCAGAATTGGGAGATGTAGATCCTAAATTAGCTCAATGCCCTGATGATGTGCCCTGTGGATGCACTGCAGGGCCTCTGATAGGCAAAGCAGTGATTCCCCTCTCCTGAATTCTATTCCCAGCTCAGCTGCTCCCAGATTCTCCAAACAGCTGACTGCATAGGGGTGGGCAAAGCATTTTAGCATGTTGTTATACAGAAATTTATGCATCTTGGTTAGGATATGCTTAAGAGAGTCTCTTTCCCAGGACTGCTCTGAGGTGCAGTTGTTTGTCTTTGAAGCCTTCCAGTGAAAGCTGCTGTTAAACCCACACATGGAATGTTCCCAACAGGGATGGGCCTGACTTTTAATGACATGATGCTTTTGAGTCTAGTCAGTCTTTTAAAACTGGGGTTTTTTTCAGTCAAGGTGAACATTATGAGGTTGATGATTTTTGCCTAGTGACACATGCAAACTCTATTGAAGAAACAAATACTATCCAGTACTTTTTCTAGGCAGATCAGTGCCCCAAACCAACCTCATATAATACTGAAGTTATAGTAGGAAAAGGGGCACTATATATTCTTGGCAAGCTGTTGCTATAGAGTCATACTGTCAGCAGCAGTTTGGCTTTACAGCTTGGCTTTATATTGCATTTAAGTGGATAATTTATCAGAACCATCATCTTTGCAGTTGAATTTCTGTCTGTGTTTGGCAACGCTAAGCATTTGTTTCATCTCGGTGAAAAGTGGATTCAGCTATTTAGAGCCTGGAAAATAAGGAAACTTTTGAGAGCAAGGTGAAAAAGAGCTGATTTTAAATGTGGTGAATCTTACAGTCCATGCCTACATGTCTTCACATAAAACTGGGGTCTCTTAAGTTGAGGAAGCTATTTGATTTAGGTTGTGCTAGTGCATAAGAGGTACAACAAAGAGGGATGTATTATAAAGTGTAACTCAGACACTGAAAGCATTAAGGTATCAGCTCTGTAAAGAGCCATGACCTACTTCTGCCTTGTTTCTTCCAAGGAAAATCCTTTGGCACCACTTCAGGCCATGGTTTCTGTTCTCCCTGCTATCTTGAGGACCTGATCTTACACAAAAGTGCCTCAGACACGTTCACATCCCAGTTTCTCAAGCCCAAGTTTCATGTAGAGAGGAAGCAAAGCAGACAATTTAAAATGGGACTTAAAAACCCCAAACATTCTCCTCATCATCCTCAATAAAACATACATTACGTGCTGGACCAATGTCCATGAACCACTTCTATTTCAGATTTTTTATAACAGTACATATTTTGGAGGCCTTTTGGATATGAATACAGTCAGATTTTGGGACTTTCTTATATTGCAGTAAGTGATCTCAGTCCACCACCTGCACTGCACTATGGTAACTCCTTTTGGGACATTTCATGCATATTCTTTTCCATTACATGCAGCATATTCTCATCAGCTGATGTTCTACAGTAAAACCTCAACAACTCAGTTTATATCATGCTTAATAAAGTATGACAAAATAAATGCTGGTTTAAAAGCCATATAAATATTGAAACATGAAGCATTTGAAAGTTACTCCCCTCCTCCCTTATCTAATTATACTATTAATAAGCAACATGCAGAATTTCATCTGAGATGTAGGAACCACAAGAGATCAGATTCTCACACAAATTCTCTCCTGTATCATAATGGTTGCAGTGTGAGCGTGTTTAACTTTAAATCACGCAATCTGTTCACCTGAAACCAAAAGGGCTGTTCCCATCTGGGCTCAGATCTGCTGCATCAACACTAATTCTGTTGCCCTGGTTATGTGCAACTGCAGGTTAGGCCAAGAACACATTTTCTCTGTTTTGCAGTAATTTGCCTTGCAGTTCCAGTGTAAACTTTTTAATTGTTGCTCTGCACCATTAAGCAGCAACATCACAATACTTAAAAGTCATTTTGTCTTTCCATTTGGTGAAGCAACCCCATTTTATGGGCAAAGGAAGGCTCTGAGATGTGGCTGCAACCTTGCAAAGAAACCTGTTTATGCAAAGTCCTATCAAGAACTTCCTTCATTTAGGTTAAAGGATCAAGTCCTTAACATTTGAAAATACACAATAAACACACAACACTGCATCATTGAGTAGGAAGGTTAATAAAAATACAGCCTGGCATTAACATTAAAAAGGCTCTAAATTTTTTCTTCACAGGTAATTAGTTCACACAATGAAATAATCTCCTTTCTTATCCTGGAAACACATGCATAAAACAGCTCAGATAACATCATTTACATACAGGCTGCTGCATCCGCATGTTAATGTCTGGCAGTGAAAAGTTCAGACAAGTTTGTAATCCCCGATTTCCTGCGCGTGCTCAGCACCCAGATTCCCAGAAGGAAGGGAAAGGGATACTAAATATCCCTGAGATGACAGGTCAGCTGCAGCCCGCCACATCTGGGCAGCTTGCACGGTTACAGAGTTTCTCAGAGCACGGGTGCTGAGAAATGTCCAGACACTCCTGGACATTTTTTTTTAAACTCATCTTGGTATTTGTTCCTTTTGTCAGTCACTTCTGGCCATGGCCATCACCCTAAGCCTATTGTGCTGCCGCCACTCGCTTTGTCCGCCTTGCTCCATCGCGTGGTACCGGGAGCAATCTGCATTCCCATGTAAAGCACTATCATGTCACCCATCAGCGATCGCTGCCTTTCATCCCCGAAAACTCCCATACAATGGCAACCACGCCGTGAGGACAAAGGGCCAGGCACAGGGGGACAGGGAGGGAAGCTGCACTGGGAAAGCAGCAGCAGCAGCAGCTGCAGCTGCAGCCGGGCTAACTTTGTTCTCCCGGGGTCCTTCTGGGTTAGCTCTTGAACTTGGACCGATAACATCCGTGCCCTTCATCTCCTGCTTCCCCTCCTAACACAACTTATCTGCCCAGGGCAGGCACTGGAAGGAAGCTTGGCTGCTGCTGCGTCCAGGCCAACAGGTAATGACGGTGTTTTTCCAGCCGTGCCTATGGCCAGCTGCAGCATAAAGGGAGGGCTGCGGAGGGAAAGCCTCCTCCTGCAGGGATACTGATCGCCAGCAGCACTTTCCAAAACACAGTCCAGCTTGCTGGGCAGCCTGAAAATCTACAGCTCCTCCAGAAGTTGTTGGAGGAAGCCAACCATTCAAGTGAACAGCAATCCGGTTTGCTGCGTTCAAAGATGCAGGTACAGCACCCAAGGGTGTGGGAATCTGGAGAGTCTGCAGTGCTAAAGCTTTAACAAGGATTCACTCCCGTACACTGGCATCCTCTTAAGAATTTGGAGCCATCAGCTGTAGAGATCTTAGACTTCACATACCGCCTCTGATTAATTGCCTGAAAATGTTGTGAAAGTTAGGGATTCTGTTTGCAGGTGACATAACTGCAGCGCTCCAGCCTGGGAACAGCCAGCCAGGGGAGGATGGATGGGAAGCATTCCTGTGAAATAGGCACGGCTCAAAGCAAGGCTTTAGAGTCCCACTTTTTACAAACATGACCCAGCTGTGCTCCTTGGGGTCCACGAGATTTTAATGAGGCAAAAATGATCAAAATGTCATGACCTCTGTTCTCCCTTGTCCTGAAATCTGGATGATGGAAATGAAGTGGAGCTTAGCTAGGTTATATTTAGCTGATCACACAGAATGGAATAGCTTTAAGATCATGAAATAAAAGTTTTAAAATAAAAAGCTGTGAGGTCTGACTAGTTATACCCCCAAATCAGCTTATATAAGCAAGTGTGGTTTTCCCAGGGTTGTAGTCCACGAATATTAACCAATTTCTCTTCACTAAGGCAATCTCCTAAATGGCTGAGGCTGGCTGGTTAATTTGCAGCTGCTACCTTGTAAATAGTGGTCAGGATTTCACACATTATCCAGGCACTTTGTCTTTATTAAAAATATTTATTATTTGTAGGCACAATATACTAGAAGCAGTAGTTACAAAAAATTATGGGTCTGTTGGCACAGGCTAAGAAAACAGCCAGGAATGTTATTCAAAGGTGATTTTGGTTTCCAGGCAATTTCCCTGCTCACAAAATGACACCTCTAGCTAGACCTGACTCCTACAAACTGGCTTCCTTGCTGTACCAGCCCTTGCATGTGCAAACTCTCTGAGACATTCTCCAGGTAGCCAAAAACCAAAGACAAAATAGCATCAGGAAACATTCATCAGAAAGTTCAGCTGCCTTTTGTCCCCTCTGTCTAGATATGACTATTTCAGTGTATAAAAAGAGTAAACCCAAGAGCCATTAACAGCTGTTTCCTAGACTGGTGGATGAGCATACTAAAAAAAGAAAAAAAAAATTAAAAAATCATTTGTGTTTAAAGCTAAAACATCTGAAACGTGTTCTTGCTGACTTGGGAATTTACCAAGAAGAAAGTTGCACAGTATGAAGCACTCAACTTACATGTGTAATCAGTGTGAAGACTCACCAGAAATTCACATTGTAAAGAAGTGATTTATGAGTTGAGTTGCTGAATTTTTGCAGTCTTTTTTCCCCCCTCAATTGCTTTGAAATGTACTGTCAATTAATGACAATTTTCTCAAATAAATTCTTAGGTATTTGTTTATACCTACTAATTGTTTTATTTCTAGTAAGGTGAGTATTACTTAGAAAAAAGTTTTTTTCTAAATAGAATCCATTGCTGAAAATAAAGGAGATTTACATGCAAGTTACCTGGGAATCTTGGGTGTCTCTCATTACATGCTTTGACTCAGTCTTTCAGGATGATAAGTACCTGCAGATTTTCACCACTCCAAACAAGGAACTGATTGCCTGGATTCAGCTGCTCATGTAGGGACGGACAGCTGGGGTGTGGATAAGGCAGTTTTCCTCCACATAAGGAATGCAGAATATTTTACACATTGGGATGTAGTGGATTTAAAGATGCAGAAGGGGGTCCAGTACAGCAGCAGTCACTTCACTGTGACAGACCAGATAACAATAGATGAGGATGAGGTATTTTCCTGAAAGTTTTCATTGAGTAAACCTCGAGGCTGTAAGTAAATCTTCCTTGTTCTACATAAAAAGTTAAACATGCAGAGTCTGCTTTTTTTTTTGCTTTTTTAAATAGTACTCATTTCACCTTCAAAAGAGCAAGAGGGTGTTTCCATTTTTAGTCTGAAATACTTTGAAGTATTCTTGTTCCATGGAACAGAGATCTGGACAGTATTTGACAAAAAGAAAAAATTAATTCCTTATTTTCATTTTGGTTCCAGTAATAAAGAAGTTAATGATCCACATCTGGTTTTGTCCAGATACACTCTACAGCAGCCCACTGAAAACAGCACCATTCGCTTATAGTTTTACTTTTATCCCAAACAGAACCTAATCCAGCCTAAATAAGTGTTCTTAAACACATCCCTAGCCAGACTGCCACGAGGCAATTAGCAACCTCTGTGCTGATGTCACTTACCCAGAGCTGCAATTAAAAGCTGCTTGCAGTTTCACCACAGCAGCCAGATAATATTTAGACAGACCTTAAAAACATTTTCTTTGGCATACCACAGAATGAAGAAACACCACAAAAAAACCCCCAAAATCTTCATTCCACAAGTAACATTTGAATGCTGACACATCTGGAACAGCTGGGTAACAAGTTGTGCATGTCAAGTTCAGAAAGCAGCTGCTTTTAGCCTTCATTTTGGGTCAGGCATTTGTTTGCAGCCACCAGTATATTCTGGTTTATTTTGCAGCAGTTCCTTCAGTGTTCCCATATGGACAAGCCAAACAGCTCCGAGGATATACCAGCAAGCATATATAATGTTCTTTAGAAGAAATGAAGGCCAGATGTTGCTTTGTTATCTCCACATGCATCCTTAAAAAAGTTAAATTAAGTTGTTTCAGATATATTATCAATGCCAGGTAAGGGCAATTTGTTTATCAGCCGTCTAAATGTCAACTTTCTAAAGGACAGAAAAGAACATTTTAACTTAGGATTCAAACTGATATAAGATTAAACTACCCTAGAATAACTTCAGAAAATAATTACAGCACAATCCAGGATCACAGGGACAAAACAGTACTGTGTAGAAAAGACATGATGAGCCACTTCTGAGATCTGAATGAGTACTACTTATGGTTTATTAGAAAAAGAAAAAAATAAAACCCATCCACCTTATCTTTAAAATATAATGAAAAGTTTGAGGTAAGACTTATCCAACAGCACAACTGATTAAAGGTCTTTTATTCTTTGCTCACCCAGAGTACAACTTAACCCATTAGTCTAAGTCCTAGAGAATTTAATAAATTTATTACTGACAGAGTAATTGATTAAAGTTTTCATGTATGCACTCCTGGCATCCAGTGGATCCAATGGGGTGGATAAGAATTCTGTCACAGACTGTCCAATTAATGTGATTTAGATTGAAATGTGCTAATTTTTTTTTCTGATTTCCTGAAAATAGAACCTTATTGGATTAATTTTATGATGCATATTTCTGAGGAAATGTGAAGACTACTTTTTCCACCTCAGTGATAACATAAAAAAGGTTTGGGTTTCAGCTGCCTGGTGAGGTCTTTCCCTTTGAGCCAGTCCACAACATACAAAAACTGCCAAGACACCAACTATAACTTTTTGAGTAATGTCACTTTATTAAGGGACTTTAAAGATTCACATTCTCTAGTAGCCTTGGAACAATGCAAATGGTGAACAAAAGACAAAAATAGATGTAATTGGTTCTGAAAAGCATGAACATCTGTAGAGAATGTGTTGCATTATTCCTAAAGACTCTTGCTTTTGAAAAAAAAGCACGTTCCATATATACAAGTGTCAGTGCAATAGCCAATAAAGCAATCAGTCAGAAATATAAAAATATCCTAGATACAAACTTAAAATAGATGTTTGAAGGCTGACCATATCAGTATTCTGATATTTCTATATCTCAGGAGTATGATCACTGGGATGAGTTATTCTGATGAGGTAAGAAACAGTAGATGCTCTGTGATAACACAAAGCCATACATTTATTATTTTTTTTCCATAAGACAAAAAAATAGAGCACCCAATGAAACTCCAAGTCTTTGCAGCAAGTGCCCACAGGAAGTGAAATTATAGTCTATGATCATTACTACATTCCTGCATCATTCACCTTTGCTGTCTTTGCCAACAGTTCAGTAAAACTTGCTCATTCTCCCCGCCTTGCCCAGCTCCATTATAAACCGCACCTTCCTTGCAGATATACCAAACCAACAACTGCTTTAGACACAGGCAACATCTATAAATGTCCAAAAATCACTTAGTCATTCTTTCCTTTATTGGTTGCAATTCTTTTGTTGGCAGCAAGGGCAGAAAGAGATTGCAAAACTTGACAGCAAACAGCTCCCTCTAGAAGGGTTAGGGAGAGAACAGGGTGTGTCCTATTTGCTTTGCCTCAGGTGTTCCAGTGATGTCACTGAACTCAAGCCTTGGTTGGTTGTGCAATAAAATCACACTCCTCTTCTTTGCTCTGTCTTTTCCCCCGAAGGATGCACTAATTTGGGGCTGCTGTTCCAAAAAAAGAGGGTGATGTGGTAACGTTTCAGTTTGATGCTGCCTGCCTGCATCATAATTCATCTTTCCTTCAGCCACCTCTTCTACTGTAACCCCTCCAGGCTCTGCTGCTGAATTCTGATCCTTTTTTTTTTATTTTTCAGAGAAAATGGCAGGACAACAGGTAGCCAGACAACATATCCTGTATCTTTTTGGCAAAGAGCACCAGGAAGAACAGGTGACAGAGCTGGGAGTGCCAGAAGAATCCAACACAAACTCCTACTTGGGGAGAGGGACAATGGTAAAGTCATTTCAAGCTGTGAAACAGTATCAAGCCCTCCTCTGTGGAAAAGCACAATAAATTATATAGCTTCTATAACAGCAATATTAACTTGATCGGGATATGATTTGTATGATTAAAAAAAAAGCACAATAGGAGCTGGCAGCTGCCTTCCTGTGAAACTTGCCTTACCACTTATGGCACACACATGCACTGAAGCACACAGCAGTTGCCTGAACCTGCAAAAGATTCCTTAGCTTTACATCCTATGATTCAAAAGCTTTCCCTGAAATATTTTTGTTTCTCTTAATTCTTTTCCAAGTGTCTTTTGTCTCAGGCAAAATCAGGCAGCTGTGCGAGACGGAACAGCGAAGCTGGTAACATCTGCAGTGTGACAACACTTGACAGATAAGTTTTCTTTCAGTTTCTGGAAGATGCTATGCAGATGCCAGAGACGCCAGGAATCCTCACACTTCTCTCCTTAACCCCACTGAACTTGGCAATCAGCGTTTGCAAATATTGAATTACTGCTCACCACACCCCACTAAGACAGGCTATTACCTCCCGTGTAAACAGGCAGGGAATGGAGGTGCAGAATGACTAAGTGATTATTCCAGTATCACAACACAAGTCTGGGACAGCCAGGAGCTGAACCTGTATTTCTTGCATCTCAGTCTCAGGTTGTCTGTTTTGTTCTGTGTTGCAGCCTTAATTCTTTCCCGCAGAGGAAGACTGGGATCTCTTAAGAGTCTGTCACTGCTACTCTGGTTGACAGGTGATGTTGCCAATGGGGTAGGAATTGTTGCATTCCCCACATCAAAAGATGAAACATAGTGTGACATCTGATGGCTGGAAGAAACACTAACCATACAAGTCCTTAAGAACATCAACATTTATTTAATATGATATAAAAGAAATGGGATATGAACATTCTTATTTGAACAATAATAAGTGGCTTCTTATACTTACATCGTATGTGCTCATTGTATAATATATACACAATGAACATAATTACATTTGTACACAAACTAAGTACTGGATTGAAAACCTGCTTATTGCTGTACACACCCCAACCCCATGAAGGAAAAGCCCAGTACCTCAAAATACCTACACTCCATTTTAGTCAAGAAAAAGGAATCACTAACATTAATGTCTATGTTGACAGAAGTGTGGCAGTAACTGCTGACATTGCAACCTGACCAAGAAATCATTACAGCAGAAACAGGACATCTCTTACTAAGCAATAATAAAAATGGCACATTTTAAATATATCTATATGTATATATATATAAAAATTTTACAAAGAAATCGTTAAAACAATAAATTGTAATGTTTAAAAAGTGGAAAACAAGGTTTAGTGGTGATATGTAAAATTAACCGAGTTATGCATCTAAAAGAAGCAAAAAAAGTAAACTTATATGATCCATCATTAAAAGAACATTAAATTCTGAAGAATAGCAAATAAAGTTCTGACTGTAGGCTGCACATTAAAAAGAGCCTTTGTTTTATGTGCACAGAAATTGTAGCAGCAAGCTGGTATCAGGAGAACAATCTGAAGGTTGTTGAGTGTACACGTGGGCCATTTAAAGCTCTCTTGGAATAAACATTTTCCAGGAAGTGATAAAACGATGCTCTGTGGCCGAAAGCATCAGAACTATGAATTTCATAGATTTAAAATATACTGTACAATATCTTCTCATATTTTCATAGGTCAGGTCCATACATCTCAGGCATGAATTGTTTCAACAGAAGCCATTAGTGCTGAAAGACAGACACAGATTACGTTACTCTATTTTAGCAACAGAATATCATCTAAAGAACTCAGGGGATTAAACACAGCAAAGAACTTTTGACCTCAATGTAGCAATGTAGGTGTAGAACATAAAATATCTTAGAAATCAGTTGTTTCCAAAATCTGTTTTCCTGATGAATAATACCACTGTCAAGATATTTCAACAGAAAGAAGCAAAGCCAAGATTTTTTTTTCAAATTTACACCACTTTGAATGAAAGTCTGTTTACTCTGAGAGTTTTATCCTGTTACACATGGTCACCTCCAAATGCTCTTACCTAAAGCCAGTAATAATAGCAAAGATCCTAACTAGTCTTGGAAATGCAAGGCACAGTTTGAAGAAGGATGCAGAATTATTGAGCTGCTACACTGCACTGGCAGTGTAGTTCAAATGCTCTACCCAGAGCTTGCTGTATTTTGGTAATTGCTGCAAGGACTTCTATAAATAACTTTTAACAGTTCATTGGTAAAAATGTTCCTGAGCTTTGAACCCAGGTGCTGTATAAAATTTCATTATCCCCCCATTACTCAGTGCAAATGCAATGCTTAAAATCTAACAGGGTTAGTGGTACACACAGAGATTTGTCTCTGCAAAATAAGGGCTGTGACAAAAAAGGACCCTTGTGTTAGGGGGTTTCTCCTTAGTCCTACAATATCCTGTGCCACCAATTTCCTATGGCAAATCCTCCTGGCATCTTGCCAAGAGTATCATTTTTCTAATTGACTGTAAAAGCCAAATATAGGTATTACTTCTTCCTTCCCTGAAATCCACTCTACATTTTCCAGATGTTGCCTGATAAATTTGCTTGCATATGACCAGGGATGATCCTACAGCCTGGAAGTTCCCTTTGCCACTTAAGACTTCTTGAAAATGAGGGATGCTGAATTCCTGTGTGTTAAAAGATGTGCGAAAATCCCTCAGCAAATCACTGGAATATTGGAAGCACAGCCACAGAAGGTAAAGGGCAGTAAGCACTGTGCTCCATCCATCTCCTCTGTATGCTAAGCCCAGCTCATGGAACAAATTTGTTTTGGAACTCCAAGGAAACAACCAACAGAGGCATCAAATGCAGCAATGTAGAGTGTAGGTGTGCACAGGTAAGAGCTTTCCCCAACTCAATCCAAACACTGAACAGCCACAAGGGATGTGTCTGAAGTTCTGGAATCCTTTCTCCATCAGGGTGAGGCATGTGCAAGCAGAGAATCAGACTGACAAGTGCCATTCCAGATGGACCAGTTTGTCACAAGCAATTAAAGCCTCTCTAGGGGCTTTTGGGGGTAGAGCTGTCCTGAACACAGAAATGCTTCACCTGCAGAACTGGCTGTGGGGATACACCTCACCAAGGGGAGCCAAGCCTTTTCCTATTCATTTCTATTTTATTTAGCTTAAATCCTGAAGGAAATGAATTTGCTGATCTGATCATCTGAGCTGAGAGCAGCTTAATGCAATTGGTGATAGATTTCTGGTTCCTCCCTCCTTCCTGACAGGTGCCCTGTGCCTACAGACAGAATCCAGCAGTGCAGCTTCACTTTCACTACTGACCCAAACCTCAGCTGATGGTGGAATGTTTGTCCTCTTTTAAAAGGAGATGCATGGTAAATGTGGGTATGTTTATACAGTGAAACTGAAAAGCATTAACACAAATCTGTATTCCCACTGAAGTCCCACTCTTTTTTTAAAAAATATTTCTGTAATAAACATTTTGAATAAAAGTACAAAAATTCAAGCTAAGTCTAATCATGGCAGACCACACCCATCAGGAAGGCAGGAGCAGTGTCAGGACTGAATGTGAAGATGGCATTTTCCACTTTCTCAAAAAGAGAAAATATTTTAATAATATTTTAATAATTTTCCTTTTTTTTCTCTTTTTAAGGAGTATAAATACTTTCTTGCCCTTAGTTCCTATTAGAAAGGTCTCTGTGATGACTAATAAGTCTAATTTTGCTAAAATGAAACCTTGGCAATTGAGACTGAGACAGTAAATTTTAAAAAAATGCATTTTCAGATCTCCTCATGCTAAATGACTGAAAATGTCTCAATTTTAAATTGTTCTTGATTTTAAAGCTTTCTTAAGTTACATTTGCTATGGCTTTTAACATTGCCATTGAAGCAAAGCTCATTCTTTTAGCAGAAAGCTTATTTCAACAGACACTTCCTGACAACAAAGAAATGTGGATTGATTTAAATGCTGGCAAAGTGCTGAAGCATTCACACTGATATCCTACTAATTTTGTTAAGCACTTGCCCAAACAAACACACACTTTATATTTCCATTGCCGTTCATTAAGTGGGTGACAGCACAGGTAGAAAATGTAAATCTAGCCTAACTCATGCTTTCTAACTTGATTCCCAGAAGCAATCACCCACTGTGTCAAGAAAGAGCAGCTGTGTAGGGCTTTCTCTATAGAAAGAAAGAAAAAAAAGTTTTATAATTGTTGTTTCTATGCCTTAAGCCATGAATTCTTCAGGCCTTTAGCCCATTCCCTCCTGGGCACCACTGAGCTCTGGTTGCCCATGTTGCCCATGGCTGAAGCATCAAGACTCATCTGCACCTGTGCAGTGATGCTCATGTCTTAACTCCCTGTTTTGGAACAGCTCAGGCTGTTAATTCCAAGGGCTATTACCCTGCCAGTTGTGGAGAACATGCTTGATAGACCAATTAGCCCTTGATAAACCAATTAGCCCTTTCTCTTTGTAGCTGGACAGAGAATGCACTCCTTGCAAGCAAATCAATACACACATTTATTTGTTTTCTGGCCAATTTATATTCAACACCGCAGGTAACTCTGTCTTGCTGAGTATCAGATGTTTCTCACAAAAATAACAGCATACAAATAACCTGGAAGAGTATTAGGAGCAGGAGAGGTGGGAAAGAAAGCACGTACTTCTCTGTAACTATACACACATGAAATGGGATCCTTCTGTGAGCTGTGTCTGTGTGGATGGAGCTGGTGACAAGGACGATTCTGGTGAGGAAGGCAAACTTTTCACTGCGAGTCATACAGCAAAAGAAATAAGAATACAAGTTACAGAAGCCATAATAAAGATCAGCTTGAAAAAGCACCATTTCAAGCCACAGCAAATATAAGCAGAAACAAATGAAAGCTACACAAGTAAAGGTTTAAAATCTGATCAGCACAAAAAGCACAGCTTCAAGGGAGAGCATAGCTGATCCTTAATCAGGCTTAGAAATAAATAGTAGAACAGCAAACACAGGAATGCTGATGTTTTATGTTGCCAAGAAAGAGAGGAAAAAAAAATGTAAAATTTAAGTAGTTGGGATAGGCCCAGACCCACCTTCATATCCCAGCTCAGATTAACTAAGCTCTTTCATTCTGCTGAGCAGTGCAAAATGTACATACAAGTCCTGGTTTTGATTAGCAAGTCACAGAAAGGATTGCTGACTGCACTACAAAGGTCCAGATCACCTTTTATATCCGTAAGTTGAACCATTTGGCTTACTTAACCATTCCCATCAGCAAATATCCTAATAATGTCTTAGAATTCTATCTTCTCCCTTCTTCCTTCCCTACTCACTCCCCCCTTTTTTTCCTTCTTTGCACACAGTTTTGCTTTATTCCACTCTTCTCTTCTTGCAGAATAAGCCACTACCAGTCATTAGTCATGAGTACATCAGGTGGTGTTTTCTGTTTTCTTCATCTTTTTTACTCCCCAAAATGTGGCCAAACTGGGGTCTTTTACTTGCTAGTTTAAAACATTGGAAACTCTCGATAATTCCA
The DNA here is from genome assembly GCA_013399945.1 of Ploceus nigricollis. Taxonomy (NCBI): domain Eukaryota; kingdom Metazoa; phylum Chordata; class Aves; order Passeriformes; family Ploceidae; genus Ploceus; species Ploceus nigricollis. The sequence goes on from VXBC01012149.1 coordinate 641,128, forward strand.
CAATCTTGGGCATATCTAAGGTCGCTCAGCAGCAGGGAGTAATGGTAAAAAGCCTACACATACCCAGGACTGAGATGAAAAAGGAAGGATTTGCTCCAACCAACAACTACAGTATGACTCAATTTCTGGCAACACTTATTTAAATCCCTGAATTAGCAACTATAAAACCTCAGAAAAATGGAGTTTCTGTAGCTGTCCACTGGGAAACTACTTTTCATGTACACTTACATGTAGACTAGCTCAGCATTTTCAGTTCTCAAGGGTTTCAAAGCATCAAAAGACACAATCAAAATGAAATAAAGTTTTACATATGTACTGGATAAGTTGTGCTTCAGTCAAAATTTTCCATACCTGCTGCTGCCTGATTTCCTTTTGAAGACTGTGCTGCTAATTCAAATGAAGACACAATCCCTTCTTGTTCTTGAACACTGAGTATTTCACTTTCTTCTGAGCTGCTTTTGGGTTTGTGGTTTGCAACTGTGGTCACACTCTGCAAGCTGCTTAAGAAAAGCACAGCATTTAGGACCTGCTCTAATTTAATTTCAGGTGTTAACCACTAAGTATAGGAGCTATAATTTAATTTTCTCCTGTTAATAGAAAAAAAGTTGCAACTTGCATAAATTAAGCAGGCATTTTGAAACCCTTCTACTTCGTGTAGTTACACTTTTAAAAAAGCACCTGGGATTTAATTCCTTTCCTTTCTGCACTCCTGCAGTTTCCTACTGCTGAAGGGTCCTGTGACCAAGTTATGACCTCATGTGAGAACTCATTTAGGACCTGCAGTGCAACTACACCAAAGCTATGAATTGTGAGAGAGAAATATCCAAGATGTAATATCCCTCTAATTCTGCAATGCTGCAAAGCAGTGAGGTAAAAAATAAAGCAGGAGATTTAGAATAAGATGTTTACTTTGCTCCTAAATTAATCAGCAATAAAGAGCATGCTATGGAAGCACTGGCTGGAGTGTTCATAATAAATTGATACAAAGCTTGAACCGACATTATTAAACACATTTTGGAGGCCAAGACAAGGATTATGAATGCACTCTGTTTATAAGTGGGACAACACTTGAAAATAAACATTGCTTCACCCACCAAGTCATCAACTCTGACTGAACCCCTGCAGCAGTCAAGCCTCTCACTAGATTTCCCTATATGTAAACCTCTCAAAACCATATAAATAAACCTTTTCAGTATTTATGGCAATTTCTTGGTCCATTCAGCTAATAAATACAGCATGCAAGTTTAAAATAGCCTCTGAACATCTTGTTTGGTTTTTACCTTATATCACCATCATGTGTTTCTTCCAATTTATTTTTCTTTTCTGCTTTCTCTTCATAACTCCCTTCTTTTGAATCAGATACAACATGTGTATCTGATAAAAGATCATCAGTTTTTGACAGCTATAAAAAAATTGAAATCATGAAACAAAAAGCTGTAACACACACTAAGCAGCAGATAAGAAATACAGTACCAGGAAGCAGTTTTATTAACAGACAAATTTTGCCATCATGTATACTTAGTAACTCAGAATTACATAACTTAAGAAATTTTTATCAATACCATGCAGGTTAATAGAGTTATCCTAAAACTTATACCAGAGGCCAGGGGCAGGGTTTGCCTTAATAACTTCCAGAACTTATCTGAACTCTTTGGATTGCAGCCTGCCTGTTTTTTCATGCTATCCCTCTCTTCATGATGCCAAAAAAAAATTCCAGATGCTGCAACATTTTGTTGATAAGACTGAATGCTGCTCCTAAAGTCTGATTACATATAAACAATTTGAGTGTATGACATAATTTTCCTTTTGAAATATTTGCATATTTAACAAAGCAACAGTCTCTCAATAAGGAAGTCTTTCTAATGGATAACAATATAAATTAGTTATTTGATTTTATACCATTCTCTATCAGATATATATATTTAAAAAACTAAATATAAAATAAGAAAACAAAAGGATGATTAAACAAAAGCATGATCAACTGAGGAATATGGATATAGAAGAAGGAAAAAAGCCTCTACACAATGCTTTAAAAAATATTAAACTATAAAGAGGATATTATTATATAGAAGCAACTCTAGTAATCCTTTCTTCACAGTCAGTCTGGTTTTGCTGAGTGTTAAGGGCACTTTAGTACCACAAACACCAAGGTAATTCCCTGCCAAGTGTGTTTCAAACTATTTCAAAGCAGAAATCAAAGCAGTGAAAAATACCTAAAAGTACAGGTACTGCCTACTTCCATGTGCAATTTGTTGTGTCAGCTTTATTTTGCTTTCTATAAACCATTTGATGCATTACAGCCAACTAAACAAAAATTCAGGGACATTAAATGGCTGTCAAAAATTCCACTGGGGTAGCCTAACAATGAATATGTCAAAGATTATTATTTAAAGACCACATACAAGAAAATTCAATGTCTCAGCTATAGACAGATCCTATTGAATTTTGTGGTTCTTTATAGAATATTTTATTTTCAACAAGAAGTCTTTATCTTCCGAGCAAAAGGGACTGGCTCACTTTCCCATCCTCTGGTGTGTGTGTCTCAAAATATTTTGTTACTGCAAGACAAGCTGATGAACAGTTTAATAAGGAACAGTTCTGTACCTCTTTAGTAAAACTTGAATTATGTTCTTCATCTCCATCATTTTTTAGTTGTGCTATTTCTTCTCCAGGACTTCCATTATTTTGTTTCAAGTTATTTTCTCTACTGGTGCTCTCTAACTCCTTCATGTTACCCGATACTGTATCATCCTTTTTCCGATTCTGAGGAATAAAATTGGAACATGGACATATTGTTACAAAAGTTATCACAGTCTCAGTTCTGAGCCTTCTGCTGCCCTCTGACTGATTAAAGAAAAAAAATACTTGAAAAAACCTTAAGCATAGATTGCAATAAGGAAAATGGAAATAATTAGGAACTCAGAATTTTCTCATTTTTGTACCTTCCCAAACAATTCAGCCTAACATTTCTTTGTCTGCAAGATTATTGTACTTTCTGCCCCACCTTCCCCTCCAGCATTTCAATGTCACCCTTATCTTCTGAAATTTCATTCATATTTAGCTCAGTCACAAATCAGCTTAGCAGCATTCTTACTTGCATTCATAAGGACTGCTCTTTTTATAAAATAGCTTTTTCTCATTTAAGAACGAAAATCGATAAAAATCTGCTTTCAGCACAAAATTCACAGTGCACCTGCATGCACTTCCTCCAATTATCTTGGGTATCCTCCAAGCCTGTGGTGTGAACTGATTTAATAGAGGACAGCACAGTATCTGATAATGGCAGAGGATATTAATTATTTCTTTAAAAAAAAATAAATCCATTGCACAGAGAATAAGTTGATATAAAAATTTTGAGGAAGGACGGTAGAGGTGACTTAAGACTGTGAACTGTGAACATGATACTGGCAGGCCCGAAGGGAGGCTCATCTGAGAACTGGAGCTGAGAAAAATAGGAGCCATGGAAGCAGTAAATCTCCAGGCTGAGCTCCTGTGATCTAACACATGCACCCTATTAAGAGGAAATTCCACCTAAGTCACTTCATAAATCAGTGTCTCTGCTCTCCTGAATTCAAGTATGCACCCCTTATCATCTGCTCGTCCCAACAACAGTTGTGAAGCAACTTCCTTTTGGATTATGGTAATCACTTCAAAATTACACAGCAGGCCATTTATAAAATCCTTTCCCCCCTCCAATTCTTAAATAACCAAACCACAGTCGAAAAGACTTCCAGCAGTTAATGCCATTGCACCATTTTTCTAAAAATCAATAGACATAAAAACTATGCTTTTAGAAATAAAAGCTATTACTCAGCCTCATCCTGGGGCTTTTAGCCAAATAGCATTCTGGAAGAATTAAAGTTATGATAGAAGAAGTGACTTTGTAACGTGGACTATTAGCTAAATATTCAATTCAGAGATCTTCTCACTTACTCTATAAATTTCTTATCATCCACAGAGGCCTGATTTCTCAGAGAAGACTGAGGAACATGGTGCAATGAACAGAATTACTCTGAGTTCTGGCACAGATTTGGCCCCACTCTGCTGCCCAGGTGTGACACACAGGACTGCAGCTCCCTCACCTTGAGGCATGGAATGATATCACAGGGAAGAGGCAAAGCTTAAACTTTTCTTTTCAGTAAAAAACACTGAAAGAAACATCTGCAAAGCTTTGCTTGGCACGACCTCTTCTCGAGAAAGGCAGTGTTAATCACAGAAATATTTGTAGGAACTCCCTTCACATATAGCATTCCTGATGTCAGCCCAAATGCAGATGCTCTATTGCAAAGGCTAAACTGGAATTTGGAGTCTTCTGGGGATGCAAAGTTCCTGAAGAAAAAGTAACTTTTGTATAGCTCTGTAGCAGCTTATCCTGCTGAGAGGGGAAAAAACCAATCCAAAATGCAAAGCTGAAACACCTTTGGAAATACTTGATTTCCTGACACTGCAATATATTTAATCTGCTTTTGGAAAATCAGATGTTTAAATGCCTACAAAACAAAAAAAAAAAAAAAAGAAGGCATTTCCATACCAGTAGAAAAGCTAATAATAATAATAATAAGCCAGTAAACAGTGTGGTCTGAAGAAAAAAGTATTCTAGAACATTAAAAACCCAAAGAAACAAAAAAACAACCAAAAATCAAACAAAAATCAAGTCCATTAAGCTACTGGACAAGAAAACTAATTTTAAATATCTAGAAAGTAGTAGGCTGCCTAATATTTGCTATCCTATATCTGGGTTTTTGGGTTTTGTTTGTTTGTTTGAATATATATAAACATATATTCAGAATAATATTTCTTGGTTACTGACAAGCACTTGTATCTTTCTCTCCTCTCCTCATCCTTTACCCATGAATAAACTTTTTAGGCAAATAAGTTTAAGAAAGAGTGAAAACAAAATTGTGGGATCTATTTTAATGTATTTAGGGGCTCAAACACCACAGCAGAAGAGCACCACTTAGGAGCTCTGATCATAAATATACATTCCTACCTAAAAATGTTGCAGATGTTTGAATACATTACAGGGCAGAAAAATCAGCATTGACTCCATTTCAACATCAATGGAGTCACAATTCTCCCTGATCTTGTGTTTAGTCACAAACCTTGCTATTTCACCTTGTTTGCTAAACTCGACCAAAACACCCTGCCCTGTTCCCAAACATCACAGCGCATAATCAAATGGATGTGGATTTGAGCTGTTTGTTTCCCAAAAAGGCAAAGAAGTGGCTTCTACCATTAGGTGTAAGCATGAAGGTTGTCCTTTTGAGTCTGTGACTCCACAATTAGTCTCAAATCAACTCCTTTGGTTTTTAACAGGACACATCGAAGCTTTAGATGGCTGTGGGACCCACCTGTGCCAGTTTGAGTGGATTATCCCTGACATAGGACAAGCTCTGGGAGGGAGACTGCTCTGAAACACCAATAATATTGAGTCCTTTCCTCTTCTCTCTCAGACAAGCTTGTTGGTGCCTCTTTATTCTTTCCATCTGCTCCTCCACAGTCATTCGAGGCCGTGAGCCTTCTGCAAGGCACAGCTGCTCCACTGCACTCCTTGGTCTTTCCTTAAATGGAAGAGAAAAAAAAATATATATATGTATGTGTTTCAACAAAAACTAAGATTTCAGACTGGTAATTCACCAGAAGAGATCACCTAATGATTTACTAAAGAGCACAAAATAGTGGGCAAATAAAGATCTCCTATGTATGTGAAAAAAAACCATATAAAACCCAATTATCAATAAATGAACACTGAAATTCAAAATAAAAGGAAGGAATAATTTTCTCTTCTGAACAATAACATTACCATCACCCACAATAAACATCAGGAGAATGGGTAGATGCTCTCTAAGCCACCCTCTCAAGATGAAACAATTTACCAGACATTATAAAACTGGCAAACACAAGATATTTGACTGAGACAGAAACATAATTGAGATTTAACGATCCAGGGCATTTATACCAGTTGATCTAATAGTAATTTCTGCCTTTTTATTTCAAGAAAAACTACAGCTGGGCATCATTTAACTGCTAGTGCGGGCTGAAACGAAGTGAATTTATTACCACTTAAAAACCTGTAATTCTAAGCATTATATTTTTCCCAAAATAACACCCATTTACCTACTCTCTTCTTGAAATTCACTGGTTTTCAGGCAGATTTGTACTTTTTATGACAGACGAAAATGACTTCAGACTAATCAGCTGCATTCAGTACATTTACAGGAACTGATTTCAGTTATAAAAATGGTATTCTTTCTCCAGTCAACATCCTGGGAGTTTCTCTCTCCTCTCCCAGTCTTCTCACAACTTCTCTACTATTTGTGCTGTAACTATGGCAAAAGTTTTCCTCTTTTGCATGAACTACATGTAAATGTGTGTCTTTAACCCAGAAACTAGAGAACTGTCCAATCTGAAATTTCAGGCTTATTGCCTGCATACTGCTTACTACATCCTTATTTCATGGCTGCTATTTCCCAAATTGTTTTAGCATTGAAATAAATAAAAGCCTGTGCTTGTTTTAAAGGGGTTGTTCAATTGCCAAATAAATTGCTATTTAAAAGATGCTTCATGTGCTTTGTCAAGCCTAAACTTCAGTAGATCAGTAGATTTATCATTTACCATTCAGCTCTTGCCCAGTTTGAGGGTCTCCATGCAGTTCAACATGCACAGCATTTATAATTTTATTATTCTTTCTATAGCTGTCTCTGTTAGAATTGTGGATGTTCAGAATTTTAAATTTTTTGTGTTTTTAGGTATAGACTTTTGAGAAAACACTGCATTTGACTTGAGGTTGTAGAGAAAGTTTCTAAAATTGAATGACAGAACTGGGATTACAAGTGTGTAGTTTAAATAGAAGTGTGTAATATCACACAGTGGAAAATTTAGAGTTTAAAGTTTTAGAATATAGTAATATATATAAAGCTAAGATAGAAGTTTTAAAGTAGCAGCTAGTCTTTTTTCTTCACCTACTTCTTTACTTTTTTCTTTATGGGTTTGAGAGGGATTTTGCAATTAGAAAAGTCTGCATGGTGGGACACAAGTGATTAGTTATTGAGTTAAAGTAAAAATAATTTAGGTGTCATTTCTTAATTGAATAGTTTTTCTTTGAAAGACTTTGCAGAGATAAATATGGAGACATTTTGTAGTTTAATTAGTAAAATGTTGTAGAACTCACAGCTTGTAAGACTGTAATATAAATAAGAAATAATATACATAAAATACCTAAACATAAAATACCTGAACATATAATACCATCTTGAGTGCTTTCAATCCCAACCCTGACCCATGCAAAAAAACCCCAAAAGAATCCAACCTGTATAATTAATTAAGTATATAGTTGCTTAATCTAGTATATAATGCTTCTGTAACAGTGTTTTTTATTTCTTTCTTTAATTTTTTTTGTAAAGATAATGAAAATAACTTCAACTTTGGGAGTAACTACCAAACTTAAAATGTATAACTTAATCTAGTATATAATGCTTCTATAACAGGATTTTTATTTCTATAACAGTGATTTTTCTTTCTTTCTTTTTTTTTTTTTTTGTAAAGATAATGAAAATAACTTCAACTTTGGGAGTAACTACCAAACTTAAAAATGTATAATTTAATCTAGTATACAATGCTTCTACAACAGGATTTTTATTTTTTTCATTATTTTTTTAAAAGATAATGAAAATAACTTCAACTTTTGGAGTAACTACCAAACTTAAAAATATAAAATTTAATCTAGTATATAATGCTTCTGTAACAGGATTTTTATTTCTATAACAGTGATTTTTCTTTCTTTCTTTTTTTTTTTTTTTTTTTTAACATTAATTTAAAAAAATTCNTTTGTAAAGATAATGAAAATAACTTCAACTTTTGGAGTAACTATCAAACTTAAAAATGAACACATCCAATGCTCAAAGGTCATTTTAAGGTACCGTTCTTAGATCTATCTTCTTATTCTTCCTCAAAGTGACATAGGATGCTATTGTTGAGGACTCTGGCGTTGGGGATTTGGTTCTGGGTGGTACAACTCCCACAGGGAAATGTGAGCCTGCAAAACAGCAAAGCAACATACTGAGTGCTGTGCAAAACACTGCCAAAACTGTTGATTTGTTTTCTAGAAAAGACACATTGTCAGCCTTGGGAACTCTTCTCCAAAAGGCAGATTCAGAAAGTGGTGCTGAGAGTTGATGGGTGCAGATATTGAAAGTCCAGCCAGCTCTTGGATGGCCTCATTTGTGTCGGCACACCCATGCTCATGTCTGTGTGTGAATGAAATCACCCCTGAGCCTGGTCAGCTGGTGAGTCAAAACAGGAGCTGAGGATATTCTGCTATAAAGCAGCAGTTTGGGTCTCCTTTAGACATAAAAAAGGATAAAACTCAGCAGAATTCCATTTTCTTTTTGTGTCACCTTTACATACCACACAGGTCACAAACATTCCTCTGCTCTCATATTTGACATGGTCCCATTTCTCTTTAATTGCTGATGTTTGAAAAGAGAGGGAAATGGCTGGCATGAGAAGTGTTCAGTACAACAACATGCACAACCACTAGAAAAACCTTTTTAAATTTCCTTTGAAAATATTTATTTTTAGAATCACCCTCAGTAAGAAACTTCCATCACTGAAGTATGACTTCTTAAAACAGCAAGGTAGAAAAAACTCAGAGATGAGCTGCCTTTAAGTTTCTTTCCTCATCAGCTTAAAAACTTAAGACAGAATGGCATAAAAATGTTTCCTCTCATGGCTTACACACTATAACAGAACTGAAACAATCAGAAATGGTTACATTTTCCTACTGCACAGGGATTGCTATTATGACTGAATGCCCAGAACAAGAAATGTCTGTTAGAAAATACATATGCTCACATGATAAAACACAGCTATGATAAACAACACACTGAAGGGAGTTTTAGAATATACAGAGCCTCTCACTGCTTGCTACCACTGCAGCTATTCTGTTCCACACGTCTAAATATTACTTATCTTAGAGGCATTTGCACAGTTGCATTCCCTGACTGAGGACTGTTTTTCTACAAATGGACAGAATAAAATAATTTCTGTCTTTGAGACAGAAAGCAGATTAGGGTGCTTAAAAAGTGTTGGGTTTCTTCACATAGTCAGTGTACATTTTCTCATTTTGTCTTTATCATTACTTCACCTCTTGACATAAATTACTGTGAATAATCAGAAACATCACAGGTCAATGAAACCTAGGCATGTTGTCAGAAAGACAAGTTTCTCAGTTCAGGTCATTGATGATTAGCAAATCTCAGGACAAATATTCCATTTTCTGCCACCAAGTTAACAGAAGTTAACAGAAATTTAATTATGTGCCTTAACATTGTATCTCAGCAAATACCCCAGAGAATCTGAATTGACAAACTGTGTGGTACGTGCTAACCTTAGTTTTAAAAACCTCTATGACCATTCTGATGAAAATAATATCTTTGTATAATCATAATTCTTGGTAAAATTCTGTTACCATTGCATCAGCCTGCTCTGTAAATGCTCAGTCAAAGCACCAAAAGAGAAGGCAGTGATCCTGCTGGCACTGACAACATCAATCCTTAGGGGTAAAAAAAAAATAGCTAAGTTTAGGTAGTTTTCCTCAAAGCTCTTAATATGGTTTTTGGGAGGTGCTAAAGCTGAGCATTTTCCTGAAGTCACCTTTAACAAACTATTCTGTGTGTTTTAACAAACAGAATTGAGAAGCACTTGCTGGTAAAAGACTCTACCAAGCAATTAGTAGCTTTTACGGGAGCTAGATGAAGAGAAGAATCTAAAGCATTTAGCAATTGCAAAGACCTTTATTGTCTGTACACTCCAAGGTCATGATCATTATTCCTATTATATCAGAGGACAGAAGGCAATTCAACAATTACAAGATTAAAAAAAAGAAAAAGACATTGTTTCCCTGCCTTATGAGAGCCTGAAAATTCTGTGGTGCTGCCTTTTTGGACGTTCCAGCAACATAACATCGGGAGCTTGATTCAAAAACTGAGTAATTGTTCAAGGGCAAGAACATAAAATAGGTAATTGTTCAAGGGAATGGTGTGTGGGGAATGTGAGTGATGTGATTAGACATGGTGTCAATAAGGATTTCAGGGTTGTTGGTGAGTATAATGTTTGATTTTTCTGCGGTGTAATTGACTGAAATTTCTCTCGTCGTATAATTAAATCATTATTTTATTGTGGAAGCTGTTCCATCAAACTGAGAAATGGACAGGCTGCAAGGCACAAACCATGAGGCAGCTTCTACAACACAGTGGAGCTCTGCATTCCTTGTGAGAAAGCTGAAAGGTTTCACACACCATGCCTGGGGACAAACCTTTAGCAGAAGATTCTGATTCTGAAACTGGTTCTGTTTTTTCTTCACCATTAGACTCATCCACTTCTGCTACTGTAGTTAACTCGGGTTCACTCTTATAAAGCCTATAATCAGGACCCTGAGGAACATCAAGGGATGAGGTAAATAAACAGGCACTTTGCTACAAGTATTTATGTCTTAAGACTCAAACCAATTATTTTGTGATAACTCTGCTCTCACTTGAAGGCAGTGTTCCATTGTTCAAGTGGTATGGCAGAAGTGTTTTCTGGTAGTTAATTTGAGTAACAACATTTGCAGACAATCAGAAATTACAGGAAAAAATTGCCATAAAAAGGCAGAGTTGTGGGGTTTTTTTTAATGATCTTCTGGAAACAAATTGATATAAGCTTCAAAAGCTGAGCCCAGAGTTTTTTAAAGAACTTGTGAGGAGAAGAATCTAAGTTTATGAAATTTAAGTCTTAAGACATTTTATATACACACAGAACACGTGAGAGGAAAATGTGAAGAGCAAATGATGCAGCTATAAACAAAACCAAATAAAACTGAAACCATAACACAAAAGTAGCCAGATGAGTAAACAAAAATGGTGACTGTGCCAAGGAGGGAGGATGTTTCAAGAACAACGTGGCAGTTTAAGCCACTTACACAGTAAGATCCATTTCTCTGATATCCTTGAACTTGGTACATCTTCTTTTCTTCTGTCAGATGTACTGGGCCCCTGCTATAACAGAGCAAGGAGCTGCTATCACTGGGCAGAGGGGGGATTATGGGAGGATGCTCTGTAAAGTCATAGGACCGAGGGAGTGGAGGACGAGGTGGGACTACTTCCTCTTCCTAAAGATTGTAGAATAGTCACCTTATTTAGACGTGCGCACCTGGTACAGTTATTTATAACTTAAAAAGAAAAATACATTACCATGGCTACAGCAGCTATAGATTCTGCAGTTAAAGGGACAATGTCACATTTAACAAAAGGGAAAAAAATAAATCTACCACCTGGGCTTTCTGTCGGACATGTGCAAACTTGCTAAATCGTACTTTTAAAAATTAAATCCATTATCTTTTGAAAGATTTTTACATAAAGGAGACTTTTAGAAAGTTCTGTAAGCCAGATGTATGTTGTACACACTTCAGATAACCATGACAATGTCCCTTTAAAACTGTAACTTCTAGCCAGATTTTCAGAGGAATTCAACATTTGGGAGCTCCCACAGTCTCAGCTCTTCTTGTGGGTGCTCTGGCCATCTGAGAACCAGGCTCCATATCTGAATAAACATATACAGCAATTTATTTTTTCCCATGAAAAGTGTGGTGGGTAGAAAACATATCCAGAAATCAGGGTTTATATTTCTATGTTAAGAGCCTAGGGAGAGGAAAAGGTAAGAAATGGAAAAGAGAAACATACCAGTGAGAATACAGAGACACAGTACAAATGAGTGTTAGAATTACTAGTGGAGGTAGCAGTCTTTAAAACTAGTTCATAATATGGTGTTGTTACAGAAACATACTGAATACATCCTTCAGACATCCTTGAAATATTCATGGTAACGCTGGTTTTTATCATAGCCATATTACAACTTCCATAATGCTAAAATAGTAAATATGCTAAAACCATACCTCATTTTTATATTTAATAGAAGAAAATGTCCTTGATATCATGATGCCTGTTTGGGGGAAGGGGGAAAGGTGGGTGGAAAAAAAAGAGAAAAACAGTTTTCAATTAACAGCTTTTAAAATATGAACCTGTTGCTATTAACAATCAACTTAAAGTAGCATTTGCTTCGTTCTTTTCTTAGCCATTGTGCCATTTTTTCAAACATACAAAAACAATGATGGAGCTTATATTTAAAAAATTTATATGATCCAATTTAATTTGCTATTGCTTACCTGCCTCAGAAGAGCTTCTTTGCTGTTTATGCTTAAGTAAACCCTCCATGACATCCTGAATTCTCCACAGTTCCTTCTGAATCTGAGCATGCTGTATCCCTGCTGATTCAGTCTGTCAGCAAATAAAATAAAAATAAAAGCATATATGGCCAGTACATTACAAGTGGGAATACATTGCAAGTGGAAAAAAAAGGGAAAACCTTTCTCTCTCTTCAGACTACACTGCATATCCTTTCACAGTGAAGGAAAATAAAATACAGTAATGATAGACCCTCTCCCATAAAGCAGTCAAATAGTGTCTGGAACAAAAAGTAAAAGACAGACTCATTTCATAATGCCTCAGTCAATTTGAGAGCAATCTGCTAATTCAAACTTCACTTCAAGAACAGAATTTCATCTACGGTCTCCAAAGAAAATCCAGGCAGACGTGGCACAGGAGATCCACATACAGCCATAGAAAAGGAACCATCACTTCCTACCCCAACACAGGTGGAGATGAATCCAGTGTTTGCATGCTGGGATATAAATCTATTTACATTCATGGACATGCACAGTGTGCACCGATCAGTGCATGTTTTCCAGATTTTGGGCTTCTTTGTAATCTCTGTTGTAGCTGCACAGAAAATCCACCCCTGGAGCAAAGAACCTGCAGTGCAGAGCACACCCATGTGCCCATCCCAGATAATCTGTGCACACTTGCATGTCCCTATCTGTGAGTGTCTCACAGAGAGCTCTCCTCAGGAATTCAGCACCAATTCCTGAGTACTAAAATCCACAGCAGAACCCTTTGTTTGTAAGGCCTGAAGCAACACCTACATCATTTCCTGTAATAATTTATTTTGATAAAATGATTTAATTTTAAAATATTCCGTTAAATGGAAGGATTTGTGTGAAGATGTATTATGACTGTCAGAGGAACTAAGGTCTGAGAAAGCCACCCCATTTCAAACCTGCTCACTGAAACAAAAAAAAGGAAGCTCCCAGACAAAGGAATATCAGTGTTATAACATAAAAAAAAAAAAAAAAGGAAAACCTGAAGACTTCTTCAGAACTCACAAGGTAGAAAAAGAAATTAAAAGTTTCTAAGTTAGTTCACCATTTGTCCCCCTTTTTAAATTTGTATAGTTTTAAAACTCATAGGAAGTCCAAGTGAATTGAGTGTACTTTAAGATCTTTGGCACACCTGAATTTCTCCAAGCCGATCAAGCTGCTCCTGCATATGGTTCCTTGTTACAGTTACATCATATTCCAATTTATCATATTCTCTCCAAGCTCTTTCCAGTTCCTAAGTATATAACAAATGTAAAGAATTACAGATGCACGTTCAATTAAAAAAAAAAAAAAANNNNAAAAAAAAAAAAAAAAGTATTTTTTTTTTTTTTCCAGGGGCATGAAACTTTAGGAAGAAAGACATAAATAGATACCAGCAATAAATAAATGTTTTTAATATTTAATAAATAATTTAGAGAATGCAATGTTTAAACAGCTTTTTGATTTTCTAATGATACTGAATGAAATTCAAACAAACAGCATTTTGTCTTTTCACTAACAAAAAAGATAGGCAAGGGAAAATTCTTCAGAAAACGCCTTTATAGTCAGCAGGCATGTGGATCTTAAGCTGTCTTTCCAGTGAAGCAGAAAAGCAACAAAAATAGATGCAAATTTGTCTCTTTTATCACCCAGAATACACATGTGTGAGTGCACAGCATGTGTGTGCACGGGCAGTGCATTATGCAGGGGAAATGCAACTCATCCAGCCCTGCCTGCAAGGCTGCCAACACACCACTGCTCTACACATGTGCAGCTGCAAACACCACAAGGAAAAGGTGAAAAAAAAAATTATTCTTCTCTGAGGTCAGCCCCACCATCTCACTTTTGCAGCCTACATCAAGCAATTTACTCATTTAGAATAAATTAAAAAGTTAATGAGGGAAAGTGTGTCTGGAGGATTTCCTTTCCCTTGGTTCCCTTTGCTGTGTCCAACCAATTCCTGCTACAAGGCAGTCCAACATTCAGACTACAGCCAGGATTTCAGGGCTGACAGTTTTTACCACAGCCACCCCCTGGAATCAGACACCTTTTTGGATATATCTGTAAGTAGGCAAAAATGATTCTTTGTCATCACAAAGCAGAAAAGGACAGTAAACAGCAATTTCCTTCCTATCCCCTTTTCTTTTAAAAAACTTTCGGAAGTGCATAATTTGAAAGATCTTTTAAATGTAACGGCCCAATATTAGAGAGAGATTATGGCAGTCCTGCAGCTGCTTTTACTTAAATAAGTTGAATAAAGTTTGTGCTTGACACTATTTTGCCATTACATTAAATTGCTTATTTGCATTATTTACTTGTTCTGTTATCAATTTCTCATATTTCAAAGATGATAATTACCACACCAATTAAGACAGTATGCCCCCATTCTTGGTCAAAAAAAAAATACAATTAGAGAAAGACCACTGGATGAATGCAGTGAAAAGATCACTTTCCACCCACCTTTGACAAAAACACAAGCAAGTAAAAGACAACTGAGCTTTTGCTGGGATACAGTAAAAAAAAAAAAAAACAAAAACAAGCAAAACCAATGCAATTAGGAATATGAACACAATCATTTCACACTTGATGAAGTTTTGCTGGAAAGAACGTGGTACTCACTGCAGTGGCTCGGGACACCTCCCGACAAGTGCTGAGCAGTCCATTCTGCAAGTCATCTCTCTGTAAGACCACGTTCTGTATGGCTGCTGGGTTATCTGCATTCATTTCTATCTCCTGGCTTGCTGATAGCAAAGCTTGCTCAAGCGTGTACTATTGTAATAAAGAGAATTATTTTTAATGCGCTGCATCATTGGGCTGATTTTCGTTTTATTTCAGCTATCAATGTTCTGATAATAAGCATGTAAAATAACATCCACTCTAGGTAATAAATACAATTGTCCTACTTTCTCCTTGTGTAGCTGTTGAAGCTTCTCTTCCAGTGCTTGCACAACTTTATCCTGTTCACATAAACGGCTAAGCTTAGCCTAGTACAGAACAGAAAATTACCAACAATTAGCATTTTGTTATTTGCATCTTCAGTAATCAAAATCTAACTTGATCAAATCATTACACGAACCTATAGAAAATATTAAAATAGGAATTCTAAAATTATGTAGGCATCAGTCTTGCATTTTCAAATTACTTAAGAAATCCTCCTAAGAAACTATGACATGCTATTATAACTTGAAGCAGCATGGCTCAAAACATATAATTAATGAATCTACAGCTAAATTTTTACAACTTAATAATAGGTATGATTCCATTTTAATTTACATATTGCTTAATATTATAAAGGTGATTTTATACATTCACAGTCTGTCCTGTGGTTTTTCAGGTGATTGTATCAAATAGTTAAAATTTCAGCCTAAAATGCAAGTTAGAAGCTTATTACAGAGGCATGTCCCTCTGTATCATGATGGCATTTCTGCTGGCAATCACCTGTATGAAGTGGGTTTCAAATTGTTAAGCCAAGGGGAAAATTATTATCAAAAGAAAGAGACAAATACCAACATTTACAAGGAAGAAGGAATACAAATGACTTACATCAATGTCCAGCTCTTCAGTTCTATATTTGTATAGTGTACCCCTACATTCTTCTTGTGTTAACTATAAGGAAGAATAATATTGCCATAAAACAACTCAGTTGGACTGTGAAAATGAAAGCTACTGTTCAGCTTAAGAGTTTTAACACAGAAATCAGACTTTGCTTGAAAGGTAAACCTGCCACATTGAACAATACATATTTAGCCAATATACATGAATGAGGGTAACTAAATGGAGTGTCAAGCAGACTGTCAGTAGAGTTGCATTAAATTAACAGGCTGTTTCTAATGCAAACTGGAGTTTCAAAGATGTACAACTCAATCAAACATGGATTATGGAGGAAGATGAAATTGCCAGAGTACATCTAAATAATGATGCATCATTGTGCCTAAGTTTTGTTATATGAATTCTAAAGAGAGGGGCTCATTCTACTCTGAATTAACCATTCTAGGCCCACTAAGGTCGGGTGTTTCACAAGCAGGGTGATCTGATGTGAAGCCAAAATCAGAGCAGAATGACCTAAGTTTACAACATATATGTAAATATCTTGTTAGAGATACGTCCAATAAGTGCCACACTTTTCATACAGATTTTTCACATGGATTTCCTACTTTTCATAGGATTTCCTCCCCTCCAACAGAGCATCACCAGGAATGCCAAAAATGGAAGCTCTTCTATTTTATCTTAGGCAAACTTGTGCTAGTCAGGATGCAAAGTATCTCAAACTACTTTCATACAGCTCCTCATATAAAGTTCTTAACTTTTTCAATCTGTTATTGACCAGGAACAAGATTTTAAAATATTTTACAAGGAAAAAGGCAGCTCCCCATTTTAGAGTGAACTGTCACACACAGCAACTACTTAATATCCTATACAGCAAGGAAGGACATAACACTATCAACCTTCATATTCTATTTAATTAAAAAACTTTGTGTGTACAGAGTCCCAACAGAGATTCTTTCCTTCCATGTGTCTGTCAGAATTAGGTTATTGTGACTTAATAGTACAAGGAAGACTACTGAAACACAAGTCCATGTTAAGGGACACTTATAAATAAAAGGACTAGGGAAGGGTTCATGAGACAAGCATTCCAAACATAAAATAAATCTTCAACACACTAAAGTGTTTCATTTCACGATATTATGTCCACATACCTCATGCAAATGTACCTGGTGACAATTTAGAAGTATGAATAGTGTATTAAAAACACAGAATAACTTTCTTTGAAATGGATATTTCATGAAAATGAACGTTGGAATATGAAAAAAGCCACAGCACTTTTGCACCTCATGAATGTCACACAAATTCAGATAGCTATTTAAACTCCCACTATTGCAGAGTTGTGTTGTTTTACTGTTGATTTGATCACAATGAGAGAAAAATGAGGAATGGAAATATTTAAATAAAACTCATAAACATGGCCAAATGTCTTTAAATTACAGAGGAAACCTAGTTATATTTCACAACAGGAAGATTTTACAGAAGGAAGATTATCCCCTATTAGATAAATACACCTTGCCAAGTCACTGCTCAGCACTTTATGTGGCTTGGCTGGAAAAAGATATTGCTTTTTCAAGCCAGTATTTTTTTATACTTTTTTAAAAAGAAAGACATTTATGTTTTTGTCATTTCAACCTTAATTATAGCCGAGTTTAAAACAGTTTGCCAATTCAGCATCCCTACCCCTCTGTATCTCCGGAAACGAATACATCTTAAATATTCAGAAAAGGAAAACAGTTTTTCAAAGAGCACTATAGCCGTGCTAATTCTTCTTATTAAAATCCTATCACACTTTTCAAATTGCTACCGACTTCTTGCTTCGGTCAGCAGCACCAGCTCCACACAACAGGCACTGCTGGAGAGCCACCTCATTCTAACATTTCCACTGCAACATCTTGCACAGGCTTAGCACAAAAACGCCCCAAATAATACAAATAACTTAATCCATCCCTGACAAAACAGCAGCTCCACTTCTCAGAGCCCATCAGTAAATCCGCTGGAGGCAAGAGGCGTGGAACGCTCCCGTGTCCTGCTGGAGTGACAGGGGGAGCTGCAGCAGACAAAACCCAATTACACGTCTCAGGCAAGGTCAACAGCCTCATAACCCTGGAAAACGCATTATAAGAGCTCCAATGACCAAGTTATCAAAATGTACTTCGTGTCACGTTCCACAAACGCCTTTCTTGCCAAACCGCTCCTGCACAGCCTTAGCCGGGGCAGTAACTCCAGAGCAAGAGTGCCATCTACTGAACCCGTGACAGGAGCTGCTGCTGGCCTCCCTTTCCCTCGACATTTGCCTGTTCAAACGCACCAAATCCATTCCTCTTAACACCAACAACCTCCCAGTCATGAGGGAGCAGCACCCTGAGAGCTACGAATAGAACTTAGCATTTTTCAAAGGCCAACTGCACATGCAGAGTTTGGCCAGACATGTATCTTGCATGTGAAAAAGCAAAATGACCTTAACTGAACCTCCTTCTTAGCTTAGGAATCATTTGTCATCAGGCTGTACAGTCCCCACCTCTGTCACACACCAGCACCAGATAATTCCCAGAAAGGGAGAGATCCCCTGTGCTGGACACCCTGGGACACAAGTGGTTGAACTACTTAATTGAGATTAAAAACATTGAAGTGACAGACTTATTTCATTACTTTGTAAGCTATTTTCAGATTCCACCAACTGTTTTGATTCAATAAATTTGTAGGAGGATGTTTCACACCCCAAAAGCATGCTATGCACCTCTGCAGGATGCTGCACTTAGGAAATTAAAACAGGACAACCTAGGACATTTTGTTGTCGAGCACAAGATTAAAATCAAGACTTCCCAGAGGCTCTTTTGTTTACTTCTTGCTTTTTAAAATACTTCTTGCTATCAGGAAGCAGGGCAAATGGGCATTTAGCCCCATTAAGCAAGGTTCTCCTCTAATTTTGAATTCTGTGACACAAAACACTTCAAATACAAATTGAATAGACAAGATTTTTAGCTCGAACACCATCACCTTGTGTTCACAACAAAACCTGAAACATCTCAAAATCTAACATGCATTACAGTTTAAGTGTATGCAGCTCCTATAACAATAATAATAACAACAAAAATATAATAATAATAATAATAAAAATAATAAAAACCTCCCTATCCTTAGAGGAACAAAAAATGTAAGGGCTTTTTCTCTGTGGTTTTAATGTATCAAGAACAATTATCCATGGCAAGACCTGGATGTTAGCTTGTTGCACTCAGATTTTAATTTTTTCTCCTTAAGGAAGAAATATAAGAGGATATAACACATATAAGAGGAATTGAGGAAAATTTTGCTTTTTAAGGTCAGCCTGTACTGCTTTAGAGAAAAAGACTGGAGAACAAGATTAACATTCCTCATCTAGTATTAGAAAGAAGCAAAAGACCCCAAACCAAGGTAGAAATGGGTCTAGTCTGTAAAAATCCTTTTTTTCTTGTCTGTACATATGGAAAAATTTCCATGGCTTGTACTTGTGAATTTATAGCACAGTCTGCAGAGCAGACTGATGTAAGCCAAGTGATTTAAATAACTCTGAAGACGTAACAAATCACAAACAAAAGTGCCTTATATATAACACATCTGAAATAGTAGAGGTTTTTGCTGTTTTACTAAAGAATCATTAATCATTACAAGAAGGAAGCAAGACAAATTAAATACAAACTTTTCTTGCTTTCCTTTGCTTAACTCTAAATGAGCTCAGACCTAAAACTGAACTCAATAAACTGAAGCTGAGAAAGATCCTTTTCTTTATCCACAGGAATGGTAGCAGTCATCACAAACTATTTTAGCATCCTGACAACAAAACAAGTTTCAGTCACTTGCACAGAGGCTTCTCCCAATTATTTACATGTCTTTAAAACTGCAGCAGGAAAGATGACTGTTAAACCAATTTATTTCATTTGAATCACAGAAATTATACGTTGTTTAGACTTTAAATAAAGTTGCCAGAATTTTAAACAGGTTGGTTTTGCATTACAAAAGTTTAGAAGACTATTTAGGCAGTGAAATTTTGAGTGTATTTTTAGCCTCTCCTGAAAGTCAGTTAATGAAACATCTCATACAGGAAACTTTATCCATGGAAGCAGATGCTGTGACTCCTCAGCTAAGGCAGCTTCTGCAGAAGCCTTCAGCACATCACAAGCCCTCTGACGTGGAGACCACATCTCCAGTGGTAACAGGTTATTCAGTCCTCACAACCTGTTAGAGTCACTGCTTCTCTGACAAGAATGTCAAAAAAGGTCCTTATTCAGTGTCAGATGTGCCTGCAAGGTGAAGGCAGATACTGCAGCTGGCAGCAGAGCTTCGCCAGGGCAGCACTTGGGAATTTATTGGCATCCCCAAAGGCAGGAGCAGATTAGCCCAGGCACAGCTATACCTGAAATAGGTCTTATTTAATATTAGAAGCTTGGGCTAGTATCCCCTGACACATTTAAAAAACCTCTGCTCATTATACACCCATTGATTTATTTGTCTTACATACTCTATCACACCAAATTGACTTGCTTTAAAAAAATTCCAACAGGCTTCTTAAAAAAATTACAACAAACCCCTAAAACTTCATTTAGGGCTCCAGAGCACCTTACTTCTCTCATTCCCCTCCAAATAGCTCCTCCAGGCTCCAAGTTAAAGCTCCTGCTTTGCATGTAGGAGCACAAATCTGATGGTCATGAAATCAGTCACTCACAACCCAACTTCCTTTGGAAAGCTGAGATTTTTTTTGGCATCGTTTCTGGATCAGAAGCAAACTTACGATGTGGAGCTGACTTTAAAAAAAATGAAACTGGACTGAACAGGATGAAATGGATTAAGTTGCAGCATTTTTTAGAAACATGGCAGAAATAAACATCTGTTTTACATGGCAGAACATCTCCTTTTCTTCAAACTGTGCAACCTTTATGCATAATTTTGGCTCACAAGGGCAAAAATGTAAATGCAAGGGAACTGGCCAGATATTCCCTTGTGAGAACAGCACCTTCATTGTAGTTGAGGCAAGAAACTTCCAAAACACCCCCTGATATGACAGGGGCTGTTCAGTTCAGCCCCAGCACCCGTAAGACACTGCTGTGCCAAGGGAGAGGGATTGGCCATGCTCATAAGTTAGTGCAGGTCTCAACTCCCAGACAATATTTCCATTCACATTTCTGATTCTTCTTCCATCTTACCATTGCCAACCAGCACTAGATACTCTGTAAGTGTGCACAGTAAAGCCTGCTGTGACTTTATGAACAGACACTGCCTTTTGGATTTACAGGCCCCAGATCAAAGTAATTTTGATCCTTTCTTTCTTCAGTGGCTAAAGGCTTGGTAGGTGCAAACAAAAACTTGTAAATCCACTTCCTAGAACGAAACAAAATTGCCAGAAATGACCAGGTAAACACCGCTCACATGCTTTTGTAGTGGTCAAAAGAAAGAAGCACCTTTGAACACTAATTGCAGAGAATCATGCTAAGACAAATGTTGGAAGCTCATTGGAAGTTTCATGAATTTACTGGACACCTGCATAAAGCGCCAACTAATCAAATCGTCTAGACAGAGAGAAGTTATTCAGAAGTGTACATTTAATAGTAAACAACAAAAAACGCAGCGGAAGCCATGCTAACGATATTGCAGCGCTTCGGGAAGCATGGATGACTTGTGGGTTTCCAAAGCAAAGAAGAGAAACACCGATGTCATGAATAAATCTGAGGGACAACCAAAACTGTCACTAAGGAAAATTTTCGCAGATGATAAAGCAATTTCATTCACTATCCAAGACCTTACTTGATGGTACAGTTGCGGTCTTAGCGCCGAGTTCTCAATCATAGTGTGAACCATGGTGATTAAAGGTTCATTCTCTTTCATCTATTTCAAATCAGGAGGAGCATACAGCAAACATCAGTTTACAGCATGGCTAGATTTGAAAGACGACACTGTAAAATATAGCCTCTACTTTAATTCTTTCTAATAATGCAGTAGATTACATTTTAACCCATGCTTTTTATATATTCCATCATTCAGTAATATCAACATCTGAAAAGCTTAATAATATCAAACAAATATATCAAAAGTAACGTAAATGCTCAACACCAATGTAATATTTATTCACCAACACTCTCCCTTTTTAAAAATAAAAAAGCTTAAAATAAGTTTGGCTTTGCATGGTATTGAAATGAAAAGGATTATTGGATTTTGCTGCAGGAACACTCAAACCTTTATCAGAAAACCTTTTAAATTATAGATTTAATAACTCAGTGTACGTTAAAAAGATACAAGCATTCCCAGCCTGTGAATAGACTTATGTCCACGTATCACAAAATGCGTTTATATCTGATTTATATCCTTTGGAACTTTGAATCATTGCCTGTTACATTTATCCACCCCCATACACAGGAGTATATTTTGGAACTGGCCAGACATTTTCTATAATGATTAGTATTTATAGTTAAGCATGCAAATGTCAAAATCAGGTATTTTATTACATATTTGCATACATTTAGGGTTTCAGAAAAGTGTGCAACACAGAAAAAACTATGGGATTTTGGTCTTAAAAAGGAGATTTCCCTAACAATAAGGGAAAAATTATGAAAACAGGTGGTTTTCTTCTCCAAAAGAAAACTGAAAAGTCACTTAATGCACAATTGTCCTCCTGTTTTTGTTGGAAACTTTAGGGCCTGTTGGAAACTTTAGCAATACCTGCTTCAGGTATGGTTACACAAAGTGTGTGAAGGAGCATTTATGATCTTTCACTTTGTATTTATGTGTGTGTGTATATATACATATATATATATATATATGTATGTATATGCACTCTCCATGAATTTGCATAGCACGGTCTTCTTTCATAGATGGAAATGCAACAGAATGAGTTTTTGATACCTTCTAGTATTTCTTGCCCAAAATTATTTAGGAAAAACCTAACTTTTACATTTGAAGCAGTGTTTTTTTTCATCTTATGGTAAACAATTTTTTCTTGTTGTAGATAGAGGACCTTTTTGTTGTTGTTGTTGTTGTTTTTTATCCACTGCAAAGTCTGATCAGCTGGTAAGTTAATCAGCCAGTAAAAGGTACCTTAAGAAGTTTATGATGCTCTGTTTGTCCAAGGCAGGGAAAAAACCCTAAACAAGCAGCCCCTAGCATTTACTCCATCATCTCCAGTACATGTAAACAGAAAACCAGAACTGACACAAGAAGTTGTTCTCCCTCCACAATAAAATTTTGTCCAGAGAGTGGGTGCAATCCAGAGAGTGGTGATACTAAAAGAGATCTCAATAAGAAGAGCAACAATAAGGCCCAAAGCCAAGCTACCAAACTACAGCCAACTGATAAATTAATAAAAGAAAAATTTCTCTGAGGCTCAAATATTTTATTAGGAACACACAGGTTTGTATGCATTTTTATTATCAGGATTTCAACCACTTCATATCCTCTACCTAATACCTTTCTACAATATAATTTTTATTTTCTGACCAATAACAGACAGTGCCAGAATTAATTTCTGTTGGACTGTTCAAAATTTGTTTAAATCCAGATTAGAAAACAAGCAATGTGTTTTTGCTCAAAGGACATTTTGAAGTAATATTTTGCCTTCTAGAAGCTCCAACTTTGATTTACAGTTCTTCCAACATTTTTACTACTACTGATGCTTTATCACACTTATCTAACCCTGTTTGCAAAGGCCAGGTATATTCAGAAAAGTCACAGATCCTTAAGCCCTCAGGGAACAAAGATCAAAAAGCAGGCAACTGGTAAAGCAATGCAAATCAAAGAGCCTATGGAGCAGCCAAATACAACAAGTGTTTTTCCCCTTTGGGATCAATGTCTCCAAAAAATAGTGACATTTAAGTGCTGAAGAGTTAGGATCTTGAGGGAGCAGCTATGTGTCACAAACCTTCTAAAAGTTTAAGCCAGTGCACAAGTAAATCAGAGTTACCTGGGACACAGTGGCAAGTCCCATGCTGGAAAAGATGACAAGGATACCTATTTTGTGGTCTTCAAGCATTTTCATAAGATATTTCCCAAACTGAAGCTGGACACTATTCACATTGAATAAATGGCTCAAGGAAAAATACTGGCTTGCTCATAACAGAGGCAAGCCATGGTTTTCACTTATTTAAGGAAAAAAAAATATTTTTTTACAATAAAGGACAGATTTTAGACCCTCCATGTAACACCAAAAGGATTATACTCAGAGATTCTCTCCAGCTGGAAAAGCCACAAAAATTGGAATTAATGTCTCCATAAGTAAAGAGAAGTGTGAACTGCCACACAGCAACAAACCCAAATAAAATACAGCAATCTTGGCTTTACCACTTCCTACTTCAAGTAAATCTCTTTCTCTGAAGAGCTGATGTTTCATCTCTCCTTTTTTTTGTACTGATGTAGTACAAAAAAAGCAGATAAAGCCCCCACCTCCTTGACATGTGACAATTTTTCCTTGTAATTCACATTTGTCTGACTTGTGTAGGTCTTGCATGGCAAAAGGATGGGGGGGAAAAGCTTTAAATATTTCAGAAGCTCCAAAATTGGTGGACAAATTTGGCACAGTAAAGTAGCTTCAGGTATCTTATTTAGTCTACCAGATTACTAATTGTAAGGTTTTAATTAGAATAAAGTAGTAGTGCACTGATCTATACTTTTCAGTACTTGTAATGTGATCAAGTATGTTTCTATTTAATAATAATTTATTATATCTTGTCTTACTCGAGCTAACTGAGAAATGCAGGAAGGTGTAATGGAGGAATTAAGGGAATCGGTCTAATTAGCAGTAACTGGAGCTAGTTATGTAAATTCTTGGTGCAGATATGAACAGCTACTTTATTTCTGAGTGGGTATTTTGTGGTTTAAACTGGAAAGTCAAGCTGTCAGCAGCTTTTCTCTTCCTGCCTTTTCCTAGATTCCATGTTTGGTGACACCCTGCACAGCTGACATTCCAGAATGTTCTAGCAACCAGCTGGGACAGTGGCTGCCTACCAGGACTGGTGACCTCACTGCTGAGGTGACACTGCATGTTTTGGGCGGCAAAAGACTCAGATTAACCATTTTATCCATTTCCTCTCAAGCTCATTGAGGGTAAAAGTAACAGGACCTGAGGAAGCTTTTCTCCCACCTTCCCTCTGTTCCTTAATCCTCTGTCCCAGAAAAAAAGGAGGAAGCAATTCTCCTTCCTCCTTGCAGTCTTTTTTTCACCCCAGACTCCCTCTCCTTGAGCCTTCCTTCTTCCTTTGAGGAAGGGAAGGAAAAAGAAAAAGGGCCAGGTCAGCCACTTCACTTTTTCCAGATAACCTGGAAAATACAAATACAAGTAGTACCCTGTAAGGTGCTAACACAGGACATAGAATTTTAGGCTGAAACACGAGATACCAAGTCAACTCCATCCAAACGTCCTTGTACTACTTCAGCCTTCCTTAATTCACTGCTTGTTCCCAGAGCCACTTTCAGCATCTCAGAAAAAGGGAGATGAAGAGCAGAAAATAGAAGCAAAACACCAAGACAGTGAGGATGTTGGCTGTGGGACCTTCACCCCTTTGTTTGACAACTTCTTGTTCAAGTTCTGTTTATTTTTAGACACTCCGAAAAAGGAAAGAGACTGAAAATTAAAGTCCCAGCAGAATTATTTTAACTCCTAAACATCTAAACTATTTACATAAATAGATATTTCAAAAAACTGGAAAAAAAACCAAAAAAGAGACTAAATGAAATTAAATTTAATAAAGCTTCTGTGACCAATTAGCCCAGGATAGGGAGTTTTATACAGATAAAATGAGCTCAATAGTGATGGGTTTTTCAGCCAAAGGAAGGTTTTACTAGATAAGAGATAAAATTCAAGATAAAATTCAGAAGTGTACTTAAAGACTGGTGTGCTGGAATTCTCGATAATAACAGAAAGGTTCAAAAGTGGGACCTTCTGCCATGGCTATTTGCAAATGAGAAAAAACTTGGGGAAAAAACTCAACCTTATGTTTTGGTTACTCTTTTTGTAATTACTGGGTACAAATAAATTAAGGAGACAGCTGGTTTGCATTTAGTAGCACACAAGAAGTAATTATTTAAAATCTGATAATGCAGAAGACTGAGATCCTATTGAACTCAATGTCCCATGCTGGCAAACAAATCATCCTTGCCAAGGGCTGCTACTTTTGTCCAGAACTCCTAAAATTCCTAAAATGCACCTGAATCTCTCTCTCTCAACTCTGCAAACCTTGAGCCAGCAGAGTGGTTTAAAAATAAAAGGGTTCTGGACAACCATTTATTTGGCCCTAAGACATGGAAGAAATCAAATGGCTGGGTATCTGTGTGCCAAGTCTTTTCAGGCTTTTTTTCCCCCCTCTCTCCCTCTGAACTCCAACAACAACAACAAAAAACTCTGAAAGCATAATACAAAACCATCAGAAAGTGTAACGTGAGAATGTCTGAGCATGGCCAGAGGAAACAGCAGTACCAAAACAAAGCATGATTGCCAAAAGGCAATTGAATATTCTTGATAAGAAAACCACCTAATCAGCAGCCAGCTTAACTGCAACAGAATAGAAGTTACCTTCCCTACACATGAATTTTAGTCTGCCTGAAAAGTCACCTGTGCAACCTTTTAACCAACTTACTATTTATTGTTGTGTACAGTACTGAGCTCTTTGTGACCAAGAAACTGAGAGTTGAAGATACAAGGACTGGAATCCCACCATGTGCTATAAGCAAAGTAGGTTCTGACACTATTTGCAGAGATTAAATACAAGTGGAAATACCTAATTTAAGTACACAGGACATTTAAAATCCAGAGAGGGTAAGAGATTATTCATGCAGGTTACAGATGCTGGTAACAAGGAGGAAAGGCCTCAATTACACTGAAAGAAATTTTGACTTTTTTATGCTTTTAAAATAAAGGGAAATTGATACTTGGCAAAGTAATGAAGAGCTATAAATGTGATACCACCCCTAGAAGCAGTGGTACTCAAAGCAGAAAGACTTTCAGGGAGATTTAATTCCTACAGGTAGATGACAGTATTATAAAACTGAGTATTAGGAAAGTATTAAAACAGTATTATAAAAGAGAAACCAGTATTCCAACCTGCTCTTTCATGATTTTGTGATTAAGGTAATAGATTTTAGACTTGATTTCTAAGTTGTAGTGATTCCTTGCATCTCTGGTATGGCAAAACTATAAGACTTACATGCTTTCCTAAATGAATGCTTACCACATCACATTTCTAAATTTTATCTGGTGCAAGCGAAAGGAAAATAATTTTTACTATTTTGCATCTTGTACATAGACAATTCCCCCCATTTAATCCTGCCCATCATACTCACAAGCTTGGCTAACCAAGCAATAACAACAATTTTACACTTCACATCAACAGTTATCCTTTCTTGACAATGAATTACAGTGCTGAAGACAGAATCACTCCCTTATTTCAAAACATTATAGACTGGAAATATTTGAGTTGGATGAAATATTTTGGTCAAATATAGCAGGCAGTAT
This sequence comes from Ploceus nigricollis, assembly GCA_013399945.1. Classification (NCBI taxonomy): domain Eukaryota; kingdom Metazoa; phylum Chordata; class Aves; order Passeriformes; family Ploceidae; genus Ploceus; species Ploceus nigricollis. Next base: position 668,373 of record VXBC01012149.1, read on the forward strand.
GTCCCTACTGTTTTGGACCTGCTGCAGCCCCTTAAATAAAACAATACAGAGATGTTTAGAAATGCATTGCCAACAAACTGAATTGGTCACAATTCCCACCCTGTTTTCAAGCAGTAATAGGAAAATAAAGTCACTGGGTGAACCAAGCCCACGTGAGAGTGTGTATTGTGTGTCTCTGTGCACAGCTGGGGTTTTCAAAAACTAAATGAAACCTCAGGAGAGGAAAATACAGAATATAAAAGTTCTAACAGTTGCTTTTAAGTGTAAGGCTCAAAAGTTTCAATAAAAGACATAATAAATATAAAAGATTCTTACAAAAAGCGATTTTTATATTTTTAACCAATGGTCATCCAGTTGCTTATTTTAGTTCTAAGCACTTGTGACTGTCTTTTATAACTGCTAGCAAAAAAAAAAATCAACTTCAAAACTTCTCAAACACAACTTGTACAGAAATCCCATTTGGTCATGCAGCAAGGCCAGAAAGAGAGGTATGTGATATTGCAATTCTTCACCTGGCAGTCAATTATGTTAGTGAAGACAGAGCTGTACCCTCACTCCATAAGATATCAGAAATTGGAAAGAATGAAAATCTTATTCTTATATAAATCCTTCAGAATGGACTGAGAAAAATAAGGAAAGGAGCCATGTTATGATTTGTTTAAAATATTTCTTCATGTTTGACCTCCTCTTCATTTAATGTCCTGTAGAAACATCTAACTCTTTTTAATTTGAAAAACTGAAATTCTTAGAAGTACCCATTTTTATAAATTGCATGTGTGTCATATGAGCTTGGAAACATATTAGGACTGGTTAAAGAAGGTAAAATGCTACAGTTAGTGTTATTATGAAAAGGAAATTAGGAACATATTTAGAACAGAAAAATGAATTGGTGATTGGCTACTGTTTTCTGACAAATTTTAAATTGAGAGATTCTTTTTCCCCATAAGAGCTTAAATTTGTGATCAATTGAGATATTCTATGCTGTGGGCATCATCCAACTTCACAAAAAGCCCTGAAAATCCTTCTCCCCAAATATTTCCAGCTTTGATAGGAGCAGGCAAAAAGCATTAAGAAATATAAATGCACAAGTAAATTGCAAATCCCACCTGGTGATCCAAATATATGGCATTCCTTTGAAGGTGATGTGAAAGAATCTCATTCTAGAAGGCAGCAGTCAGAGAGGAAAAGGAAAGGGACAGAAGGTGCAGAATGCATGAAAAGAGCTTTAAAGGATGTAAACTAGACAGTGATAGACAGTTCTGCTTTATGGAGAAATACAATGCTGTTTTTAACTGCCCTTTTTTGGTGAACTGTTAACAAGTTTTGAGCCCGAAACAGAAATGATGAAAGTTTGCTACAGATCAGACCATGAACCACTACATTTCATTTTGGTTTACACATAAAACACATAAGTAAGATTATGTAGATGTCCACTACACAGGCAACTATGAACCCTTTGATAAATCCACGTTTTAAACATGTCCTGCTTTTCACAGACATATCACAAATAAGATGGAGTCTGATTGGAGGCTGTATAAACGGCAGACTAATCTCAATCTATCACGACTAATTTTGTTTGCAATACAAAATAATAGATTAAAACCACTTCATTTTAAACCTGAATGCCCTGGGGTGGCTTTCTGATGCTTGTATCCCCATTTTTCTGTTTAGCCCAGAACTCCAGCGAGCTACAACACACTTTAAAACATTCCCAGGTAATTTTGGACTCAGCTTATTTCCAAAACTAAAACCTCAAAGGGTTGATAGCAGAGCACCGCGCACACAAAGGATTAACGCCACTCCGTTCTACTCGCACAGGAGGCAGGGAATTTTGCACACAGCAAACTCGGGTTAATGAATGACTGTGGGTTAGTGAGGATGGAGCATGACACACGTTGCTGGGTGGCTGACCTTTGGGCTGCTGGCCTCAAGCTTTAGCTGCATGAGCTGTGCTAGTGTGTGCTCCCGGATGCTGCTCAGCTCCGCCTGCTGCCGTCGCAGCTTTATGAGCAGCAGCGTCAGCTCCTCCGGCTGAAGGAGTGCGGTGTGAGAAGCCAAAGAGCAGAGAAAAGGTTAATTGGTACCCCAGACAACACCTCAGTCAAATAAGGCATGCCTTATAAAAGCTTTGCTTCTAAAGTGAAGCAAGGTGCACCTTCCGAGTGCCTTACAGAAACTCTGGCAGTGACACCATTTTCCCCAACTGAACACTTCCAAATATAAAATGAAGGGTTAGCCTTCGACTGCTCAAACCAGCAAATGCCATAGAAGTCAAACATTCTGTATTAAGGACAAAAATAATTGAGGATTTTGCAGTCCTCAAATTTTCCTGACATGCATATCAAATTGATGATCTTGACTTAAGCCACAGGGAGACAATTCCAGCCCTTAGGATGTTGTTACCTGTACGTGGGCAGCCATTTGAGCTTGGTGGAAGAATCAAAACGTGCCCTCAAGGAAATGTAGTTTCTAAAATAATTCTTCAAATAATTATTTAAAATAATTCTTTAAATGTATGTGTCAAAATTGAGAGGAAAAAATGATGACAATCCCATGTTTACTGAACTACCTCAGAAATAATCACCTTTCACAAATAAATCTGCATAAGCATGACAAAAATAATTTTCCATCCCACCTTTCACAGGTCTGAGGCCTCCAGTTATTTTATTGCTTTACTTTTATGACTAAGCTGTATTATACAGCCTTAGGAAGGGATGAAGAATACCATTTAAGACCCAAGATTGTATGTATTATGGAAATAAAGTCCAACTCAAATGGGTATTTGTCAGGTAATTCCACACAGATCTGCTTAGGCCAGTTTGGGAAACTCTGAACCATTCCTGGGAACCATTTGTATTAGTGATACTCCAAAGAAAACAAACCACTGAGCATCACAAGTATTTTTGTTATGTTCCTGTTTGCTTCTGTTTCTTACACTTCTCCAGAAGTCAGCCTTGCAAGAGGTTAAATATTCATCCAGCATTTTGATTTTCTCACAAGCCTTGTGAGTTAAACAAAGCCCAAACACAAGAAAGCTCCTAAACCCCTGCATGCCCTCTTCCACAGCCACAGAACTTCCCCAAAGCAAAGAAGTAAAGAGCTCCAGAGAACTACACACTAAAAATGCTGAAAGTGAATACCAGTTTCTCAGAATAAAGAGGAAAAATCCCTGAGAAGCAGCATGGCACCAGCACTTCTGTGAGTTCAGAACACAGGAGCCCACAAGAGGGAGCAAGGGATTTCCACATAGCTTCAGTTGGCAAAACCATTTGCTTTTGAGGGAAAACCAACACCAAACCCAAATTGTCTAATGGCAGTTTTCCTCCTTACAGCTCTCCTTCAATATCTGGATTTAAAATACTTAATTCCAGAGAGTAAGTGTAAGAATCTAGACATTTTGGAGTTCTCTCCAAAAATAGGCAATAGTGCTTTCAGTCTGGAAAGTAACATCCACTCAAAGCACAAGAAGTCTCATTTTTAGGAATATGAGAACAAAAAGCAGCATCTTCAAGCAAAAGGAGCAATGATCCACTTTTTCAAGATCAAAACTCCTTTTGGTACGTTCTGAAAAAGCCCAATTTTAGTGCATTAGGAATAACTTATTTCATGGCACTCCAACCCAACCTTTTTCTCCACAGAGGAGCCCTTAGAACACAACAACTACTCCTCTCTAGACATTCATAAAGTTGCTGCGGGTGCTGTGCATTTGATGCAGGTCTTGGGACTCTTGCAACAACCCTAACACCAGCTTTTCTCAGGGCTACCTACAGGTTTCCTCCTCTGGCCCCTGCACTGTTCTGCTGTGGGCAGGATTTCTGGTTGGTTTCTTGGACCTGCTCGTCCCTCTGGAGATCAGCCCAGCAGAGCTGAGGGGGCCACGAACCCCAAGAAATGTCTGGAATGCTCCAGCTGCCAAAGGCCAATGCCAAAAGTCACTAAAGGTGCCAGAAATCTGTGCTGGGAAGTGCAGGAAACAGGGCTCGAGGCAGTGGAAGGACTGGCTGCCCACAGTATGATCCCAAAAAAAAAGAAAAAAAATCTCTTTTTTAAATTCATTACTCTCTCAAATCGGTATTTTCGGATGGACAGAGAGATGACAAAAAAAGGAGACAAAAACTGGTAAAGAAGTGACATAAATTTAGGGCAATTTTTTGGTTGAGAGTCATGTTTCAATTAGGAAAGTGGAGAGTATTCACCAACATCCCTTTGATGAAGTATCTTCAATGAGAATTTCAGCTCTACCACAGTAACAGTGTCAGAAAGGACATCCTTTTACAAAATGCTCTTTTACACTTCCAAAAAAGCCAAACTTTACTTCTAGGATTTTCTAAATAATTAATGGAGAAATAAGTGTTCTGTGATGTAGTCTACCCTCTCCCAGGAATTTCAGCAATGTATCAACAATGATTAAAAAATAATAAATCTGTATTTCCCAAAGACAACCTTGACTCAGCAGCTACATGATATTCTTAGAATTCTGTGGAATCACAGAGCACTTCTTTCCCTGATAATTTAAATAAAGGTTACATTTAAAGCAAGCTTTAATCAGAATAAAATTTCAACGTTGCCTCTTCATACTTAAAGGATTATTCTTAAAAAACCCCCGATGTACCAAATAAAAATGCAACTCACTGTTTTGCCTTGGAGGCTCTGAGGAGTAACAGGCTGTAAACTCAGACCTGCTGGCATCGACCTTCTGTCAGGCACAAAGACATGCTGCACAAAAAAAATAGCACAGTGTGATCCACAGTTATTTCTGAAGACTCAAAAACTTTAAATGCTAACACAAAAAGTCAAGCCAACTTCCCCCTCATGAAAATTTGCTATGATCTGTGCCAGTCATGCTCCCTGCTGATCTACTACCTAGGTCACTCAAGTAGTCTATCTCTAAATTCTAGAAATACCCCAAATTTCATATTTCATTTAATTAACAGTTCTCCCTCATTATTGTTGCCCTACTGACTGAGTGCATAAACAACAGTTTTAGCTTTTCACTTCTGTTTCTCATCCTTTTTCCCACTCATGTTTCCCACCCTTTCTTCTCTCCCTTTCACCCTCACCTTTCATGCCCTTTTTCCTCTCCTTCTTCCTGCCCTTTTCCACCTCACATTTCAGAGTTAGATTACAGGGTGGTGCTCCTCAGGCAGTGTGTTTGGAGACCCAAACACTGCATCTTTCAGTTTTAACCATCCCTTCATCTGAACCCATTTTCTGGGCTCAGATTTCTGCCTGCTACCTGCTTTGGAAGTGGTGTGTCATGACTGACCTGCACAGGCAAAGCTTAAAATACTCTTAAGACATTGGTCTCAGAACTAACATTCAGGCCTTGCCAAGCACAGTTCTATCTCCCATCTTCCTGTGTCTTGAATTTGGGATCAAACTTGGTTTGCTGGACAGGGCAGTGTCCTGTTCCCATCATATTAGTAGTTCAGGTTTTCAGAGAAAGCACATCCTGAAGTTTACTCTTCCACTGGTTTTCAGGGATATATCTGCCTACACCACGGGGTGCCTGAACCAGCGGTGTGAGCAGGCACAGTCTGATATAAATGACCTCCTAGAAGTGAGGGTTATAAATAAATAGGAAGAAAAGGGAAAGGAGAGGACCACCCCTCCTCTGCCTTCCTATACACACAAAAATATACATTTTCATACTTAAGGCAGTGCCGGGGTGTGGGAAGCAATTCTCTTCCTGCTAATACAGTTCAGAAGAAAACTACAACTTTGTGCAAGCAAGGAGGAAGCAGGGGAGGATCTGTGACTCAGCACAGGGCCTGAGTCAGATCACTTCTGGGAACCACTCTGAAGTGGTAGAGCTGATGCACCATCCCCAGCCACAAGCAAGGTCTACCCACAAATCACATTTATTTCTGACAATGCACCAAGAGACTGCCACTACAGTTCTATTTCCAAAGCACAAGCAATATAACCAGCAATATTCCCCAAAGTGGATGTTTATCACTTAATAAATGTAGACATTAGCCAGGAATACTGAAAAATATTAAATATTCACAAATATTAAATGCTTTGTAGCAATTTTAAAGAAAGCCTGGAAAACAACAGACAATTCTAGCACAAAAAGGTCCACAGCCATTGCAAGATACCTTAGAAAAGTACATCTACAATGATTTCTGATTTAAAAAAACCACTGAGGACTTATTTCCTTTACCAGTGTTGCAAAGGGAACTCATATGACACAGTTCATTTAAGGACAGCTGAACAACAGCAATTTGGGGAGGCAGTCTTTTTCTGTCTTGCTGTACTCTCAAAATATTAGGGGCAGATTGTTAGATAAAGTAAATTCTGTGGGTGTAGTGCAGCATTCTTGGGGCTGCAGATGTCATTTCTATTTCAAGAATAATAGGGAAGGTCTTGGAATAGTAAGGAAAGACACAGCACAGGACAGAAAAGTAGTTGATGTGAAAAGAAATAAGAAAATTTTTAAGCTGCAGGGTGACTACTTTGAGTAGGCAATGCCATTTAAACATATACAAGCAGTCAATTCAAAACCATGTGCTATAAAAAATAGAAAGTTTTGGCATCTGCCCATGATGTTCTCATTCCTGCATCTTCAAACCATGTCTTCATTGACTTCTCAAACCAAAATAGTTACACACAAGGGGATTTGTGCAAATGGGCATGTGGGGATGTGAACACAATTGTTTTATGTTTGCCAGGTCTTGCAATACCACCCTTGCCTCATCCTTTGGAGTGAGAGAGGATCAGAAGAACAAAACCAAAAGCCATGACAAAACCCAGCTCTTCTTTTTGGATCCTTTTCTCTTGGGAAGCAGTTCAGCTTGAGCATCCTCTGCCTGCCAGAGTGACCTGACTGAGGCAGACAATGCAGCTTGTCCTGAGGCACACAGCCCCAGCTTGAGGAGGATGCTTGGATAAATGCACACATGGCTTAGGCTCCTCAACTCTCTGCTCTCCTCTCTAGTACCACTCATAAAAACATGCCTCTCTCCTCCTGGGGGCTTTAACTTTCTTTAGTAGCCTTTTCTTCAAAGTTAGTGTCCACTTTCCTGTAAAATTGCTGGATGACTAAAAAGACTTTCTTCATCTTTCCAGTTCCAACACATGAGGCAGCTCTTGCAAGTTCAGCCTTGTTCTCTAACCATTTGATTTTAGCCAAGTGGACCTTAGTCTTCTTTCTGTCTTATACACAATAAAGAGTACTTGAGTTGTTTTATGTCCTTCTCCAGATACTCTTTCTAACTCATCAACTGTGAACAAATTTAAAAAAAGTAATGGCTTAAATGCTAACAGGAATTCTGTAAATGTGAAGGTCCAGCCTGCAATGATAAGATTACAGTCCTGTAGCACATGGAGAAAAATATATTGGTGACAAAAACTGATCTTCTTGTGGGTTAAATGCTCCAGCCTATAACAACTGACATATTATGAGAACACTGCTTTAACTTCTCATGATTGAAGAATTACAGAATATTGGATAAATTCTAGAACTTTCTGTTTGGATGGCTATCTATGCTGAAGTGCAGCATTGTATATGACAAATATTGGCTATACAGCCCTGGAGAGGAAAAGCCATCCCACCTCTCAGCTTGGGATAGTGTTTAATGTGCATAGATGGGACTGAGCTCTGGAGAGACACGGCGTGGCATCTTCAAATCACTGTCATAGAGGGGTTTCAGGAGGATTTTGAGAACCTAAAAATAGAAAGCCAACCATTGAAAGCCACTGAAAAACCTAAGATCTCTATGTAGATGGAGTTTAGATGTTAAATTTATTCTACTGATTTCAAAAAATCAGTCTTCTAATTACCCACCTCTTACAGACAGGGGTGTTTTTAAAGTTAATGGCAAAAGCTGGTTGTGTAACTAATTAAATAAAAACCAAACAGCATGAAAAACTCAAGGGAAACAGGAGGTTTGTATAAAAGATACTCAATACTAAATTTAATACTAGCATAAAGTGTTTAACAAAGAACAAAAACATCAGGAAGCAAAACATGGCAGACAGAACAAGTAATACACACTCTGCAGCACTGACCCCAGTGATATTTCTCAGATGTCTGAAAAGCATTAATTAGTAAATTTCCAGAGCAGCTGAGACATAAAGGATGCCAAAGCAAAATGACTCCTTTGGTGATAGGGATCTAAAAACTTTAAAATCCAACACCTGATAATCAGCTCTAAATTGTTTAAATTGCTTTAAGTTGTAGTTATAAATTTTTTGCTTCCCTGCATCAAAAAAAAAGACATCCAAGAATAAAGTTTTTAGAAAAATGCTCAGTAGCTTTTACATCCAACTGAAGGAGTAATTTTTATTTAATTATTTCCAATCTATTATAACCCATGGTAACACAAGCATGCTGGATGTAGCAGAGTGGCACATATGGCACCCAAGTTTACAATTCTTCATGTCTCCCTCTCTGTGGTCAAGCACTAAGGTTGTGTGCATTTAGACTGATTTTCAGGGAGCTCCCTAAGAGCTCGAAGGCACAAAAAGGAATAATACACTTGATTTGCTTCTGGAGCCCAAGACAGCCAAACTTGTTGCTAAAGGACAGAAAGCAGCATGTGTAAAGAAATCTGGGATTTTGAGTCTTCTTGGTGCTGGAAAGGAGTTAGATTTCTGTACATGCATAAAGTATTCTGAATCATTTGCCTATTGACTCCTCATTTCATTTAGAGGAAACATATTATCATGGGCAGTAATATCAGGACATGTTTTCATCATCTAGTGTTTTAAAAAAATACATTTTTTACTACCCTTAGATTTTTCCGCCCTTTTTAAAACCAAACCTTTCTCCATGAAAACAGCGATGTAACAATCTCCGTTACAGTAAAATATACTCCAGTGCAACACGAGTTTTCCAGTGATCAGATACATTCTACTGAAGAGCCCTGTAAATGAGAGTTTTAACTATTAAATGAAGCTTTTTTTACCTTTGTGTGGTGTGTCCTGTGCCTGCGGTCGATGGTCACATCTCCCCTCTGCACTGGTGATGACACCTCCGAGCGGTACGTCCGCTGTGGCGAGTATCCCTGGAAACCAGCGATGGAGCCGTGCGAGGGGGACGTGGGAATGGAGTGCATGGTCTGATCAGAGATGTTGATCATGGTTTTTGGGCTGCTCAGGGTGCTGTGCCTGCTGAGAGTGGTCTGCTTGTTGTAGAACTGGCGCTGCTGCCACTCGTAGAGCTGCCACATCGTGTCGTCGCGCATGGAGCGCCGCTTGTCCTCAGCGCTCGGGGGTCCCACGGCTCTGTCGTACGCCGAGGGAGCGACGCTGCAGAGGCTTTCTGGACGTGTCTTGCTGTTCCTTGGCAGTGTCCTGTACCCCTCTGGGTACCGGGGCAGCGCCTGAGCTCGATGGCTTGGCATGTTCCTCGGCAGCGTCTGGTAGGAGATGATGCTGGAACACAAGTTTCCTTTTGTTAGCACTAATATTATGGCAACAGAAAGTTGTTCATTGTGGGTTGGGTTTATCCAGCTCCCACCTTTTATAATACTTGGAATGCCATTTAAAAAATGCTCAAGAAATTCAAGGCAACAGTTCAAGAATCAATGATGCTGACTGAATGCACTGTAGCAGCCAAAAGTGGATCCTTTCTCTCTGATTAGCTCTTGCTGATATAATCTATATTTCATCTTTTTACCAGTTTGCCAGTCTAGTACTCTACTAGACTGGCAAACTTGATTTCAAGTTTTGATCAAATCCTGGAACTTTTCTATATGCTGGATAGGTGAAATTTTTTAAACCTTTAAAGTTCTACACTGTTTCCATAAGCTTTCCATATTTCCATTTGAAATGTTCGCTTTTTTCAAAAGTGAAAAAAAATCCTGTTGTTTCCCTAAGAAACTCTTGAGCAATTACTACAGACATAAAAAAAAAAGATTATTTTAACAGCATTCCATGGGAAAACTGCAGTAATTGTCTAAAGAAATGATATTTTGCAATTGTCAAGGACAAGCCATTCCGTATCAGCCATTCAAGTGAAACAAAGAGCAATACACATCTTTGTTAAATAATATTTTATTGCTTTTCAACTCAGATATGAATTCAAAGACTTATTTCCTTAAATTTTTGCCCCATTAAAAGTCTGGAGTTCTACAGTCATTTAGCAACTTTAAGCATTAGCTGAAATACAAAATTTTCTATACCAAGGATTGATGAATGCCTAAGTATGACAAAGCACTTCTTGTTCATTTATTTCAGAGGACAAAATCTAGGTCATAAACATTGATTTATTCCTCCCTTATCTAAAATGCAAATGAGCACCTCTTAAAGCCTTTTGCTACAGAGCATGCATATGATTGATGCTTGCATATAGACAACAAAAACAGCCTCAAATTGGATCTGATTCAGCCATGAGAGGGCAGCAGCTTCCAGCTACACTCCACACTAATCTGAGCTAAAATCCCTGCACCATGAAGCACCAGAACCTGGAGATGCTTTTGAATTACTTCAGTGCCACAAAAAAAAAACATTAAAGAAATTATGTAGATCAAATGGCAAGGTAAACCAGTATTTTGCATGTGAGATCCTTATGGAATAACTATCAAGGAAATTGATGATGGCAAAACCCACTTTTCATTGAAAGTAGTTAAGCTGAGTATTTACAATCACCTGCAACATTTTGAAGACGAAAACTGCTATAAAGAGCTTTATGTACGGAATCTGCTACAGTTTCTGAAGCTTTTCAAGAATTACTGAAGAATTATCCCCACTTTGTGTTGGACAGCTTCCCATTCTTGCAAAAAAGTTACAAAAAGGGAAAAGGGATTCTAAGTCCTAGACTTCTGTTGCCAAATCTGCTTAAATACCTCCAAATTTCTTTAGTAACATACCATCAATGATAAGGCTTTTGTCTATTTCCATATCCAAAACCAAACAAACAAGATGCTATTGAGCTCCCTTTCTAACTTTCAAAATCGAATTGTAACTATACCCCATAACAGCCACAGAACTACCTGACATTTTCATGAACATATTTAGTAGCAAGACACACCTCACTCACTGAAGCTCCTCACACATTTTATTAATTAAATGGGCAGTGTAATCCTGTTGGCACCTTCAAATATCCTGAACTTGCAAAAAAGCTGCCTGAAGTTCTTACTGTGCAAAGACATAAATTTAAAATCTGCATGCAATTACTTATATTCTGGAACATTTAGAAAGATAACGTAATCCATCTTCAATTGGTAAACGATGAAAACTGTAAAAAGCTCAACCACCTCAATATTAAGCCTTGTTTTATCATAATTTGATAGAATCAAAATAGATTGACCAATGTCCTGTTGACACCTGCAAAAATGTCATTCCAGTCAAACCCAAAACCCAACTCCAGACAGAACTGCAGCTTCCAGCTGCTCTGCACACAGGGGGAGACTGCTGCAGTTGGGTCTGAGGTTGCAAAATATTTCTGCAGCTGCCATCATAAATAGCTCCTTATAACTGCTCCCATATGAGGAGTCTCCCACATGTGTTTACAGACACCTTGAGAGGTTGTCTCCTGGGCTGCTCTTGGGTAGCAATAGTGGTTCTGGTGTCTGAGTTGGACTATTTGGGTGTCGTAGGTTGGAAATGCAAGGTGTGGCTGGGGGTGTGTATTCTATTCCTATCTGTCAGAAGTGGGGCAGTTATCTTCTGTTCACTGGGCAGTTTTCTTTATCTCCTCCACAACCAATCCTCCCTCCAGGAGATCTCTTCTGTCCATGGGCCACTGAGTGTCCCTGCATAGCTGAGAAAGTTCCATCATCCACTGGGAGATGCTTTGCCCAGGGGGAGGAGCCAAGCATTCCTACCTGGATCCAATCTGACCTTGGGAACACCACAGCAGCCTTTTCCCCCTGCATTCCCAGAGGAGCAGCTTTCTTCTCCCCTGCATTCCCACAGGAAGCCCAGGCCCATCTCCAGCAGCCCTGGAGCTTCAGAGGAAAACTCCCCCCTTGTCCAGGATCCCTGCTCCAGCAGAGCCACAGCTGGCACTGCAGGAGGGCTGCAGCCACCCCTGAATGGCACTGCTGCCACCACCCTGACCCACAGGGGGTCAGGGCATGTTCTGACTCTGGCAGTGGCTTTTTTGTTTGTCTGTTTGTACTATTGCATTTGTAATTTAACTTTCCTAATAAAGAACTGTTATTCGTATTCCGATATCTTTGCCTGAGAGCCTTTTAATTTCAAAATTATAATAATTCAGAGGGAGGGGGTTTACATTTTCCATTTCAAGGGAGGCTCCTGCCTTCCTTAGCAGTCACTTGTCTCTTCAAACCAACACATTGGGAAAGCAACTTTGCTTCTAGGCCTTTAGGGGCTCAGTTCTACAAAGTTGTGAATATCCTCGGATGGAAACCTGAAAACAGCCCTTCATCCTAATGAACACAAATACCAGCTGGCCCCAAATACAGAACTTCCATGTAAGAATCAAGAAAGGGTGGCACAGTGGAAGATCGAAGTCTGGTGTTTTACTGAAGGCATTTATTATTTCAGATGGATCTTATATAGGCAAGGCAGAGAGAGAGGCTCACATCCTGGGTTAGCAGCAACAAAAAACATCCCTTAGTACCAAACAATCCCTCTGTATTTTTTCAAACTTGAAAAAGACCGAGTGGTCAAGTGAACCACTTTTGTGAAAAACTTTTTTTTTTCATAACTGATGTGCAAAATTCAATAAAATGCTACTGAAGTGGAATGTGTATATTTTTAATATTAACACATTTATTTTTGGTTTTAAAAAAGTTTGCCTTCCTTAAGGCAGCAGTTTATTCATGTGGTTTTTGCTGAACTAGATGTCTAGATCCATGGAAACAACAGATAACACCTTCAAGAATTAAAATCTACATTGCTGTCATTCTCATTAGTTTTTTGGGCAATCAAACTACTGAGGGGTCAAGCCTGTTCCTCTAAAAAAATTAGTACCTGTATAGTGAACCTTTTTCATTCTATATTGAGAACAGCTAAGAGCTCTTATTTTCTTTTATATATAGTCATTTAATTGAACATCTTTGTTAACATTTTAGCATTAGTCCCAATTTTTTTTGCAGTCTGACATATCAGAGATACTCAGTTGGGTCCTCCATGATTTCTCTAATGCAGACACAATAAAACAGATGCACTGGAAAGGAGCTTGGTGGAGAGTCAGCAACTTTCCCGCATTAAGTAAAGACTACTTTTTTCAAAAATTTAAGTTATGAGTTTTGAGGTCTTAAACAGCCTTAGGATTCTCTCACCCCAACCTTAAGCTTTAACATAAACCAGAGCTTTTCTCTACTCTCATTTTCCAACTTTGATTCTACTTAAATTTTTGTCTCCAGCCAGAAACTGGCAACCTGAACAAAAATAAAATTTTAAATTTAAATGCAGCCCCATTTAAAAGACATCATTATATACATTAGAAATTTGGATCATTATTCAAGGCTGTTTCCATGCAAAGCAAAAATAGCTCAAGGCAAATTCTCCTTCAGTTTGCTACTTTTATGTAGAACAGCTTTTGAAAGCATTAATGTTATCAGTGCCACCCTTATCTAGGCAAACAAGTGTTCCCTATTCTCAAGAATAAAATATTGTTAATTAGTAACATATTGTTAATAGCATTTCCCTCTATTTGATTCCCACAATGAAATCAGTTTTAGGGTTTTTATACTTGTTCACAACTGAAAAATAGCACAGCTATTCTAGTTTCTTCTGTTTGGTTGCAAGTTTTAAAGTCCAATTAAAAAAATTAACTGCATCAAAGGGCCTTCTGAGTTCTCATTATGCAAGTTTGAACAATAAGATAAATGCCAGGGTGTGCAAGTCCCTGTCTGTATTGCAAGTTCAAACTTGATCAAACTACTTATGATGAGCATTTCATAAAACAAAACATTAAGAATTCCTAATTATATGTAATGAAGGGCTAAAAGCAGTGAGGAAATCTTCAACCTTGGCAAGTGGAAGTCAAGTTCATGGAAATGTTTCAAGATTTTGCAAAAACTGAGAAGCCCCCAGCTACATATCTTGAAATTTGTGGGGGAAACAAATTTTCTGAACTTGGTTTATCTTAAGCTCTGCTCTGCCATCCATCTATACACAAAATCCCTAATTTCCAGCCCTTCAAAGTATCTCCTGTGATAGCATCTCCATACCTCCTATCAAATGTAATATTAAAAACCTTTAGCATTTTCCTGCTGGAGCTGCTTGTCTGTAAGGCAGCCTGGAAGCAACGTCCCTGCACTTCTGTCAGACAGAGAAATTGCTATTGGAATGACATTCAATACTGTCAATCATTCACACATTGTTTTAAAGCTTAAGGAATAAGCACTAGAGCTCAATATTATAACTGGCTGATAGCTAATTTCATGAGAAGAGAAGCTTTAAGCATCAAGTTAGATTCTGTATCTTATTTTTAGACAAATCTTCTCTCTCTCCCTCTCTTCATTTAAAGCTGGTTTAAAGTTTAAAAGCTCCCAGGACTTTTTTTTAAAAAGAATTTCAAATAAAATATTATTACAAGAGTTTGTGAGCAAAAAATGCAGAAGAGAGGGCAATTTCAAGAACAGATTTTAAGAGGAAAAAGAATTTTTATCAGTGATGACACATTTTCCCTGCTAGGACAGGAAAATTTCTAACACCCAAAAAGGGTTCACGGCCATTTTTAATCATTGAGTTATTAATATACTTTAGTTTATTAATAACCATTCAAATGCTAATAAAATAAACTTTCATACGTCTGTTTTAAGAAGTCCTCAAATGCAGAAGAGAGAGCAATTTCAAGAACAGATTTGAAGAGGCAAAAGAATTTTTGTGAGCGATGACACCTTCTCCCTTCCTTTGCTAGGACAGGGAAATGCCTAAAAGCCAAAAAGGGTTTATGGCCATTTTTATTTATTATTAATATACTTTAGTTTATTAATAACCATTCAAATGCTAATAGAAGAAACTTTCATACATCTGAAAAGTTCTGAGAAGTCACTCAGGCATTTCTTACAGAGAATGAAGAATGCGGCTATATCATATAGATCTAGAACTAAAGAAACTAACCAGGGTACAAATATAAGTATTATTTACTATAAAGCCTAAAAAAAAATTACCCAGTACTCACCCTCTTGTTTCCTCCTCATGTCCTTTCCCCCTCTGGATTTTAATCCACTGCTCCAGCTGCAGCATGGAATTGGTTCTCTGCATGACCCGCTCGGAGTCCGCGTGCGCTGGCACCGCGTTGTGATGGGCCCCATCCCCAGCATCCGCCAGCACAACTCCCATGGATTTAGTCTCAGAGCCATTCAAATGGACAGGCCTGAAGTGCCCACCTGGAATTGTGCTTATGGGCAAAGTCCTGTACTCGGATCCCAAAGGGTTCAGCTTCACACTGTTAATTTTTGTTAACGGTTTATCTTGCCCGACTTTCTGGAATCCGTATTTTTCAGCTTCCAAAGCTTTCTTCTCCTCGTTTTTGCTCACTTCTTTGTTTTTCTGGTTGTTTTGTGCCTCTGGCTTAATTAGCACCCGATGGTTTGAAATGTTATTTGCCTCTCGAGGTGATGTATTTTCAACAGTGAACTTCTCTATTCTGGAAGGGAACATACGACAAGTTATAATACCAAAAACAATGTTCCTTACAAATAGCAATAAAAAATCGGAAGTTATTTCAGTGAACCCCTGACTATATATTTTGCAACAATATCTTGACTTTGAGAGAAAAAGTCAGGACATTTTCACAATATAATCAGAGGTTTTGTTGCTGTTGTTTTGGTTGTCTTTTTCTTTTGTTTTTAATTTTGTTTGGGGATTGGTGGTAGTGCCTGATTGGTTTGGTTTTTGGTTGGTTGATTTGGGGTTTTCCTGGTTGGCAAGTGTAAGTATTGTTTTCTTCTACACTTTTCTCTTTATTTGCTGTTTTAAAAACAATTATAACATGAGGTGTTTTTTTTTAATTCAACAGTCAATTAACGCCCTAGAAAACATGTGCACAACAGGAAATAAAGCCAGAGTCTGAAAAAAGTGGATGTTCAGCTCCTGGAGGGCTGAAAATGCAAAGGGTAAAAATATTCAGTGGCTCTCCAAGAGCTACGGCTTCCAAATGTCAACAGCCTGAAATTCAGATGCTTTTCAAAGTCAGCTTGTGATTCACAATACTGCTGAATTTAGCATATAATGAGCTCCTTTAAAGAAAGAAATGACTTTTCATGGTCATTGGTATCAATTAGGTTTCTCTGGTGTGTTATCCCTTTGGCTGGCACAGATTTTGTAGAAAATGACTGTGGCTTTCTCTAATTTTAAGGGGGAAAATAGCTGCTGACTTAAGGAATTGTACCACAAAAATAATTATATTTTTGCAATTGCTACTGCTTTACAGTATTTACACAAGTACTCAATGTGTGCAGTTCTATTAGTGATCTTCCTTTTAAAATTTCAAAATGTCAAGAGGCTCTATCTTTTGCCATACTGGGAGGACCTGAATTTCAATTCCAGCTCAAAAACTGACTTTTGGGTTTAGTTCACTAGAAAAATAACCCCACCACTTTAAAATGCTTTGCTCTACATTTTTTGGTATGGGAGGAAAGAAGAGGAAGAGATATAATTTCTTAAGATTACATCTCTGTATAAAACCAAACTAAGAACAACACTTTATTTTAAGAGGATGTTGAATTAACTTTTCGTTTTGTTTTGCATCTTTTTTTTAAAAAATGCATTATTCATATCTTTATAACTGCATCCAGTTCAACTGTCTGTAAAAAAGCCATCACACACACAACTTACCAGGAGCACAAGACTGACTACATACAAAGCTGTAAGCATTATTGTTTACCCCATCATGAAAAAAAGCCATTTATTTTTCCCCCCAAGCTCTAAAATCACTCCCAAGATCAAACATTTGTGCCTAGGTTCCTTCTCAAGGTTATGGAAAATAAAAGTATCACCTCCTCACTCCTACCTCAAAACTGCACTATCCAGTGTTCTACCAGAAACCAAAGGAATTTCCCAACAGGAACGTGAATTAAAAGCTCCATTTCCCACAATTATAAAGCAAAAAAAAGGGTGTTAAGATTTCAGTTTTGAGGCAGCACTCTGGAGTTTACAAATGAATACAGAGACTGCCTTGCAAACAATCCTGAACGTGGGCATTAATATTTGCAGCATGTCTCAATAGCACCACCTACCCCATTATATAAAATAAAACTTATTATAAATCTTTCTCAGGTGGCTTTAGAGCAGAGGAAAAGGTGGAAAATCCATGGTGGAGAGGGAGAGTGGCATCTCTAGGACACTCATCATACATGTGGCAAAGTCAAGCCTTGGCACTGTGTTCAATTCACACTCATAGTACTTTCCACTGTGTTTTAATTAAAAACCAGCAACTCCCAAAACCACAGAATTGTTTTTCCATGCAGCCTCATGCTGCATCGCTCATTAGTATGGTCATACAGAGCCAAACATTTCCATTTTACACTCTCTGGGATGGTGTAGAGGCTGAAGGACTGACATTCAAACAGCCTGCTGGGCTCTCTCAACTTGGTGAGACCAAATCGGCCAACTCTGAGTGAACAAGGCATCCCTTTCCACACTGAAGGATCCATATGGGAAAAAATTATCAGAAACAAATGTAAGAAACATAAATCCATCTGTATATTTGGCTCCATATTTACAGCTAGCTCTCAAAGACTCTCAAAGACATATTCAACAAAGCTTGCAGGCTGTTTGAGGATGGGCTAGGGAGAAGAGGAAGAGAATGAGCATTGAACATTCAGCATATGCTGAATGCAATTTATATATTCCTGCAACCAAAAAGGAATCATATGTACAATATGCAGTACAGGAGAAGTACTATTTTATGCTGGTTTATATAAAGAAATAATGCTGAAAGGGTTGCAGAGGGGGGAGCATGTGATGAATGATCAGATGGACACGAGGACTGTGATTTAACAAAGCAAGGCAGAGGCATTTGAAAAGGAAAAGCCATCTTTTCCAAGCACACTGACGTCAGTCAGCCCCCACTGTGGATGTCTCTATGCTAACAAGTGCTTTTTTGGCAGCCTGGCTTAATGCTGTTCAGGGAAAGTAACTACACCAGGAGGGAAAAAAGCAATCTTTTCTTAGTACATGCTGCATCACTGAGAAGAAACAAAGGCTGCAGCACACAAGCTGACAGTGGAAGGACAGAAAAATGGCACTCAAACCTGGGAGAGCAGAGAATCAGCATTTAGGGTAAGCTGGTAAATCAGTGTGTTGGTGGACACTACCATCTACAAACACAGGCAAGCACCTAGAGAGGCTGTTTGAGATCATATTTTGAGTCATAAGCTTCAATAGCTCCTCACTGACTAAAGTATTTGGTTTAATTATTTTAACAGGTCTCTCAGTACATTATTAAATTTGAATGTACTATCTAGGTAAAATCAAAACTGTTTAGAAAGGAGTAACTACAATTAAGTCAATAGGGCCAAATACTGTTTGTCCTTCCCTGCAGCTAAACATGAGAAGGGAATATTTCTGCTGCTAATAAAGACCAGTTCTAAGAGAAATGGGTACATTTTTACTTTCTCACTTCAGTATCTCATTTGTGGTTTACATGGCTAACTATGTGTGGAAAATAAAAGAGTAGTTTATGAAAAACTTGGCAACATCCCTTCCCTCCCACCAAGTTAATGTTTTAAATATTCCTTTTATCTTTTTCCTCTCCAAGGAACTCACATCTCCAGAAAAATAGACACAAAAAATGTGCTAAAATAATTTAAGATTTGGTTTAACAGACTGTTGGATTTGATTTCCAGAGTACCATAAGCAGTGAAGTATCTTGATTTCTAGGTTTAAAGAATTGTTCTGTAAAAAACTCTTGATTTATCATTGGGCATTTTATATTAACAGGCAATTAAAAGTGGCCCAACATCAGTTTACATGAATATTTAAGGAAGCAAGTTCTTAATTACTCATTTATTGTAATTGCAAGTATCTAGTCTGTTAGAAAACTGTATTCAGTGCAATGTCAGAACCTCTAAAAAAACAGAACTCAGTAACAAAAGCACTGCCAAATTTGACTGAACCAAAACCATTTATGCTTAAGCTCCATCTATGCCAAACTTCAGGTTACTGAGAGATGAGGTAATAAGACACTTAATACTTAACAGATTTTTACAGAGAAGGAGCAGTATTTCTTCTGCATAAGATCATATCCTGCTATGTTTCATTTTAAGAACTCAAGAAACAGCCAAGAGATGGATTCTTTAGAAAACAGATGTCTTAAGGGTTTTCTTCCTTATTATAGCTAACAGATTTGAAATTCTTTGAGGCTTGGTCTTGAAATCTATTTTCTCTGAAGTAATTATTTCAAGGCTACCAAAAAAATTTTCAAAGAGGTCACATCTACTTCTGTTTCATTCTGAGGTTTCTTGCCTGAATCAAAACAACAAGATGGTGTTATATAAGTTGCTTTTCTGACAACTGTCTGGCTGCTGGCAAGCCTGTTCTGCCTGTGATATCCAGGCAGATATTCACAATATTGCAAATATCAAACGAAGGTCATTTCACCAGTTCAGAAAAAGACTGAGAATGACCCCCTTCAGTTTTGTTTCTCTACAAAGTGTTTATACAATTGATATGTGATTTTTGTTTGAAGTGACGTGGGTTTGATTAGGTTTAATAATTTCTCCATGTGTAAATTACCGTTGTCTCTGCAATACAAACCCGATTTTTCAGATAAAGTTTAGTGGTAATAAACTTCTCTGGTACCTGTGTCCATGAGATTTTTTTTATTACTTTTTTAAACTCAAGAGTTTCTCAGCGTTGCTGATTTTATTTAGCTCCAGGGTAGCAGGAACTAACGGAGCAGAGAACAGATCAAGTGACAGCAGCCATCAGCAATAACTCTGTGCTGTCAATAACCAGGAGCTTTTAAACTTTCAATTGATGAGGTTTCCATTACAGATGCTATGGAGCTGACCCTAGGGACCACACTCTGAGAGCAAATGACTCTCACTGGAGAGACAGCAGCAGACAGGGCTCAGTCTCTGAGAGCACAAAGCTTCCGGTGATAATTTGCTTTTCACTGTCAACACACGGGCACAGGAAGGTGAGGCTCCAGATCAGGTAAGCATAAATTTGGTGACAGCTTAATGATGAATAAGAATGGCTCCCCACAGGTTGCCCACAGGTACAAATGGTTAATTTAGCCAGAAACTCCAGCTGTGAATTTGAGGATTATGACAGGTTTAAGCCGAAGGCTGCCACCAGTTGAGCTGCTGTTGCTATTCAGTCAGGAGGGCAGGGAAGTCAAACATGCCTGCACATAGAATTTGTCACTGCACTTCTTGTGATGCCACTGGCTAAAGGGATAGTTCATTTTTTTTCTTCTAGCTCCTGACAGTAAATATTCAGAATGGAACTTAGATTATTTTTGCTACTTCAAAATTTTATCCAACACTGTCCTGTTAGTAAGGGATCTTCAATATAAGGAGAAATCACTTCAGCCAATTTACATTCTATTTTAAGGACCAGTCTTTCATTAAACAAATCAAACTAAACAAGAGAAAGCAATACACTGTCCCACTGTTTTGTCAATCCACACTACCTTTTCACAGGCTCTGTTTGCACAAGTGCTGCATCTATCATGGCTTTCATCCACAACTCCATTTCCTTCCCTGTATCTGTGCAGAAATAATAGGTCCTCATGTTTGGATGAGCTGCCTGATTGGAAATGACATGGTCATTGCAATAAAAATGTAAGATTCTGTAAAAGAAGAGAGGCAAATATTGTTACTGCATATTCACTGTAATGCTTTGTCTAGTAAGATTTCTTGAAATAATATGCTCAGAAAAAAATAATCAAAAGGAACACTACAGTGTTTCTTAGTCACTGCATTCATATTTTCAAAACAACATATTTTCAAAATAAGTTTCCAATCACAGCTGCTTTTTCATTAATACATTAAACAAAAAGCCCTTAAATTTCTTTTATCTACTAAAAATTATATTGAGCATTCATTAATGTAGATTAATATGATTCTAATAAATAAGATTTTAGCATAGATTTTGGCAGTCTGAATGATACAGCAAGTTTTAATTTGTACTTACCATAGAAAATAAATGATGTCTTGGTTAGGAGACCAAACAAAGTGCCAAAAGGAGCTCATAAAACAACAATAAAAAAAAGTCAGGACAAAATGCTTAGTAAAGTAAATTATATCACGATTTAAGATTGTCATGAAACACTCCTAAGAGTGATTCATATAATATTGTGATTTAAGTGATAATAAATTCCTGTTTTTATTTATGTGTAAAGATACTTTGCATTAAATAACGAATGAACTTTCATTAGTGGGATAAGTTCAGCTGCAGACACTGGTTTATAATTCTAAAGCACCACACAGGATTTAAGATCCACAAATTAAAATTAAAAAAGAAAACACTACTACAAATTAAAAAAGAAAACATTACTACTGCCACCATCCATTTCCCCATTCTAGTAATTATGTCCATATTTACATCAGGCTAAGTACTTGAAACTTTTGCCACTCTATTATGTAAAAATCAGCCTCAGAAGCTGTTTGCCAATCCTTTTTTACCTAACAACTCTGTAAAATGAGTCTTTGTGACCAGGCTCTTGTGCTTTCAGATACAAAACCCAATGGAAAAGCTGATTCCCTCACCTTGAAGGCATATTTACGGTTAATGTGGTCCTCAGCAGACAGCACAGATATCTGGAAACTAGGCAGGAGTATGCTCCCCAGGATTCCTTCTTCCTTCTCATCTGGGAATGCACACTGGGATTAGAAAATGGCCTTTGGACACACAACACTTGCATTCTGACACTGCATGAAACTCTTTCAGCCACACACAAGCACGACCACAAAGTTTAGCTAGGAGGAGAATGCATTAAGAACCAGAAATCCAGACTAACTTTGAAGAGCAGATGGAAGTCAAGCCCCTAATTCAGTGACAAAGAGCCAGAACAGCACACATCTACTGCCTGCTCAGTAAAAACATCTCTGACAGCACAAGTAGTTAAAAACACTGCTTATGACTGCTGGCATTTTAGACAAAATGTGCACATTCTTCTTCTGATCTCAGGCATATTATGCTACATAATCCCCATTATAATATTTAATTATGAATTATCATTATAATTCCCACAAAGAGTTCACACTCAATTACATTCCATTTTTAAGAATGCACACGTTTCAGATAATTTGTAAAAAAAAGCTCTCCCCCAAAACAAATACCCTTTTCCCAGACCCTTGTTTTACATAAAATTTTAGATCAACAGATCATAATAAAAAATTGACATTTTAATTGAGAGCCACAACCAGCTTTTAAATCCAATTATACTTTAATAAAGGAATAATTGGATGCAATTCATAAAGTCTGTCTTAATCGTATTTCATGTACAGAACTTCTATTCACAATCACTATCTTAGAGACTGTTCCCCATAACACTTCTCTTAGTTGAAGACAGTGCCCACAATAAATCTATGAAATTAAGATGAAAACAGGCATTGCAAAACTGTAATGAAAAATCAACACTTACAATTAAAATACACTTAAACAGCATGCCAGGACTATTGCTTATGTGTGGACTTAAAAATCTTTTCCAGGTTCTCATTTACTCCTAGATTTTGAAAAGCCAAACCTTCATTTAAGTAATTTATATGGGGAAAGTTGTGCCCAGCCATTTTAGTATCACATGACAGATTAGATGTTAAAATTATGCTTTTAGGGATAGCTGTTTAATTGCAGAACTGAGCATAAATTCATTCCTATTATAAGGCAGAAAAGAAATGGAGTGGATTTACTTCCAGTAACTCAACAGTACCTTTAAATATGACTGAAACCATCCCACCTTCCCTTCAAATATTAAATCCTTACTAGCCACGCACAAAAATGTGCCCTGTCCCCAAACAGACATGGCAAATATTGGGGTTTACTGTATTTGGATTTCTGTCTGGGGGAAAAGTTCTCTTTTCCTAGATCATATTTTGACTAATGACTGAGTAAATCCCCCACTAGTGCCACATAACAGCATCCAGCATTTTTGTTCCACTGAACAGCTGCATGTCTGGAGGACTTTGGTCTCTGTTCAAGACATACTGCCACATTGCAGTTCCAGATTTTAAAAATCTGTTCCCAGTCACGTTTGCTTTTATCTACACATCCCACTGCCCCATATTATCTTTACTTGTGTGCTGTGGATTAATAATACACAAGAAAAGCAGCAGATCTTCTGTCCAGTTCTAAGAACTTTTATTTGTGCCAACAACAACCTTCCAGTATGAAAGTGGATAGTCCTTCATGCCTCGGGGGAACAGAAAGAATATTCTCTAAGCTGTGAGAAAATACTACGACATGATTTTTCTTTTCATCTATAAATTGGATTTCAGCTGCTAACACTGTAACACAATTCTGGAAGTTTAGTAAGATTTACTAACAAACCCAAAGAAACCCAACAACCACATCTGCACAACCACAGACAAGGTCTGTGGTTTGATCTGGGAGCAAGTGCATGACCCTCCCTCTCCTATCTTTTCACTACCTGAGACAGAATTAACAGAAACATAACAGGGTTTAGAGTAAAAGCTTTTTATATTTTATCAGCCACTTCTAATAGATTTTGGACTATCACTGCACACATTTCATTCCAGTTTAACAGTTTTCTAGTGAGAGATAGCTAAAAGCTACATTTATCACGTCAACAATTTTGACAATTCTGCTTGTATCTCAGAATGTTGGGCAGAATAACACGTAGCAAATAAAAAGTAGGATTACAGAGCTGTTCATATTTATTTTATTTCTTGTTGGTTTTGCTTATTGCTTTTTTTGTTTTATTTTGGCAAACTTCCTGTGCAGTGCTTAAATTCAACTTCATCTGTTCTTAAGGCAGCAATAATGTAGCACTTTTTTTACAACTTTTTGAAGAAGGAGCCTGAAGAGGTGTTTAAAATAAACCTGTAAAAAGCACAGAGGATGTAATGACCACTTAGGTAACCACAGTATATCTCTATCAGTCAGTTGATGCCTCCACAACTGAAATTTCAGCCTGATTTTGACTCAGCAGGGGATTATCCAGCTATGTGTACCACTTGGGGTAGAGAAACAAAGCCTAATGATCATATTTCAATAATTCAGAATTTGTTAACTAAACCAGTTGCAAACAGAGCTTTCATGTTTCAGACCTGATTTGTCTTTGATTGGATCTGTGCTGCACTTTCAGAGAACACCATTTTAAATTCATCAGTCTCTGCTTTCAGCATCACCAGCATCAGCACCAGTCCTACCAATTCCAAAGTTTCATCCCAAACTGAAACCCTTTGTTGCCCTTCACCCACAGTTAAGACTGCAGGTGGCCCTGTTTACATTCCTCTATTCTGCCATGCTCTACAATCCTCCTCACTCTCAGCCTCCTTTAAACTAAAATGGCTTTTATTTAATGTACACTTTATTTTAGGATTGTCCATATTTCCCTATGTCCAAGTCCTATTTGTTTTTGGAGGAGCACTACAGTTCATAATCTGCAGTGGTGAGGGGATCACTAACCCACCTAACTCCAGACTAGAATGAGAAGCAGCTGATTTTTCCCATGTAAAATAAGTCTGATCCAGCTACATGAGGTTACTAACAGATTCTTTTGTTCCAAATACAGCAGAGATTTCTACTCATATGGAATTGGACAACATTCCATTTTATAAGTATTCATGAACGCTGATTAGAGCTCCCCAAGGCATATATATCCTCTTTATCATTCTAAAGGCAGAGTTTCAGCTCCCCTGCACTACATCCCTTTCCTATCCCCATTTCAGCTACTTAACTCACATAAAAATCAGATTTAACCTGACATACTTAGTTTCTAGCAACAGAAGCTGTGAGAAAAACTACAACCCAGAATTTAGTAACAGAGGTGGCTGTGAATGGGCTTGCCCTTTGAGCACAGCCTGGCAGGCAGGAAGCAATTACGTGAAACTGGTAATTACCAAAGAAACAAAACAAAACAAAAATATATGGGAGTAGCAGGCCTGGATATTGACAGCTATACAACTATTTTAATCCATCAAGTTAAGCAGCAGCTTATTTCTTACGTTTGAGTGGTGTGTCAAAATTTGTCTGCTCCCAGCAAAATCAGCAAAGGAAGCTCCAATGCTCTGAACTTACCTCTGTAGTAGAAGAGACACAGATCTGAGAGCACAAACCAACGCTTCTTCCACAGCTTCATTCCAGTGCTGTCCTGCAGGAATCACACGGATCAAGTCAGAAAACACACCCTGGGGACAGCTCTGCTTCCCAGCACAAACCAGGCACTGCACAGCTGCTGGAACCCTGGCTGCTGAGAATTTTAGGCTTTCTGTGCTGACAGGCACTGACCCCCAAGAGAACACTGCATTGACCTGAGGCCATGGAAAAGGCTTCCAAAATGGAATGACAGAACTGGGATTGTGGGTGTGGAGTTTGGATAGAAGTGTGTGATATCACAGGGTGGAAAACTCAGAGTTTAAGGGTTTAGAATACAGTAATATATATAAAGCAAGATGGAGGTTTTAGGGTGGAGGTTGGTCCTTCTTCTTCTCCTTCTTCTCCATGGGTTTGGGTGGTTTTGTGTAATTGGATAAAAAAGTCCCCATTGTGGGCACGGGTGTTTGGTTATTGGGTTAAAAGTGAAAATAATTTAGGTGTCATTTCTTAATTGGACAGTTTATCCTTAAAAAGCCTTGTAGAGAGAGACAGGGCTCCAATTTTAGTTTGTTAAAGTGCTGTAGAACTCAGGGTTTGTGAGACTGTAACATAGGTAAGAACTAATAAACATCTGAGTCCCAACAAGAAATACCCTCTCGTGCATTTAATCCCGACCCTGGCAAAAAGAAGATAAAAACTCAACATACAACTGCGCTGTGTATGCTGCAAGCTCAATTTCTTGGCTGTTTTAAGTATTTGACTTCTTTTCCTGAGCTGTCACTGCTAACAAGGAATTGACCCAGGAATCCTGAGGTGAACAGGGAGTCACAGAATCGCTGAGGTTGGAAAAGGCTGTTTAGCTCATGGAGTCCAGCTGCTACCCAGCACTGCCAAGTCCACCACTAAACCATGTCCCCAAGTGCCACATTAACACATCTAATTACACCTTCAGGGTTGGTGACACAACCACTTCTCTGGGCAGCCAGTTCCAATGCTTGACAACCCTTCTGGTGAAGAATTTTTTTCCCAATATCCAACCTAAAACTTGAGGCTATTGCCTTTTGTCTTGTCACTTGTCACCTGGGAGAAGAGACCAGCCCCCACCTCACTACAATCTCCTCTTCGGCAGCTGTAGAGAGTAGGGAGGTCCTCTCTGAGCCTCCTTTTCTCCAGGCATGCTAGCGATTACAATCTACAGTTTA
>VXBC01012149.1:694795-710635 GCA_013399945.1 Ploceus nigricollis
TGAGAGATTACAATTTACAGTTTAAAAAAAAAAAAAAAAAAAAAAAAAAAAAAGCTTTTTTCTCTTAAAGAGCAAGATAACACTTCAGGTACATCCTCCTTTGTTTTCTGAAGAAACTCTCTGTTGAACTTTGTCTTCTACTACCACTCATGTATCTAGAGCAAATTTCTTTCCCAAATAAAGTTTATTCCTACAGCAATTTAATTTTCTTTTATGTTTATAAACAATTTACACCACACAACTCAGAAGGAAAGACTGCCACCACTACTGCAGTGTAAATAAGCCAGAGCACTGCAGCACACACATCCTGGTAGAATCAGATTTAATAAATATGTTAATCTGTTCCAAGAAGAAAAGTATGTGTGAATTAGCAATATTCTTGTAGTAAATAGGTTTTGTGACAATGAAGAAGAAGGATTCTCTAATGAAAAACTGTGGGGTGGGTTTGTTGTTGGGGTAGTCCCCAGCCCAAGAAAAGTCAGGGTCATTTTTAGCCTTGTATTTCAAGCTCTGCTCTTTTTGGGGTGGGGGAAATGAGCTGAAAGAAGAAGAAAGGATAAACCAAGCATTAGCTAGGAAACATTATTCAGAAAAAGTATGTTCACTGTAAACATCTTCCAAAAAAAGAGTTGGCTCTGGATTTAAAAATTAGCAGAAAAATGACAGAAGAAGATCACTGCATGTACTGAGACAGCACACCCTGAATTAAACAAAAATTGCCACTCTCTGTGATTACATAAATCTTATTTTACTATCAGAAAGAAACCTGCACAAGCTTTCACTGTACATTTCTGAAGATCATAGCTGCTGATAAAATTGACTAAATTGGCTCTCAATGACTACTCCAACACGGAGTAGCACAGCAGCACCTTTTCTTACAAACACCAATCAAACATCACAGCATTTAAATTGTTTCCCACATAAACCACCTCCAACCCTGAGGTGGATTAAAGACTGGTTGAAGTGAGAGTGGCTGGCCAGTGCCTCGTGGTGTGCCCCAGGGGTCGACACTGTGGCCAAAACAATTTAACAGCTTCATTAAAGAGCTGCACACAGAGCTCACCCCGAGCAAGTCTGCACATAATTAGAGTTATGAGGAGTGCCTCATACTCCAGATGGTTGTGCTGTCATTCAGAGGGACTGGTCAGGCTGGGAAATTGGGCAGAGAAGGATCTCTTGGAGTTCAACAGAGGGAGATGCTCAGTCCTCCATGTGGAGAGGAATAACCCCCTGCACCAACATGAGCCAGGAATACCCTTGTAGCAAAGGAGGGCAGCAGCACCCCAGCAGTGCTTCCAACAGCAGGAGAAGGACATCCTTCCTCTCTGCTCAGCTCCACAGAGGTCTGGCTGCAGTGCTGCTCCTGCTCTGGGCTCACTGGTGCAAGAGAAACGTGAACATACTTGAGGGAACCCAGTGAAGGGCCACGGAGATGACTGAGAGACTGGAGCATCTTCACATGAAAACAGGGTGAGAGAGCTGGGACTGCTCAGCTGGGGAGAGAGCAGCTTAGGCGGCATCTATCAGTATAAACATCTGGTGAAAGACTGTAAAAATGTGGAGCCAAACTTTTGCCAAGGGCAAGAAAAGGAACAGTGGGCACAAATTAAGAAGCATGAAATTCTTCCTTAGCAGAGGTAAAACTTTTTATGGTCAAATACTGTCACAAGTTGTCAGAGAGGTTGTGGTGAAGTCTTCATCTGTGAAGAAACTCAAAGCCCAGCTGGACAAAGTCCTGCCCAAGACTCTCAAGCACATGGTGTGATTCAGGGGGTCTCCTGTGCAGGGCCAGGAGCTGGACTTGGTGATCCTAACAGGTCCCTTCCATGACATTCCATGATTCTATGACCCTGCCCATGATATTTCATGATTCTATGACCCTGCTCTAGCTGAGCCTGGCTAATTGTGTTAGATTATCATGAGGTCCCTTCCAACCAAGACAACTGTGTGATTCTGTGTCCCAGAAAACAGCAACAAAATCACCTTTGTGAGAATTTTTCACTCTCAGCATTGAGCAAGAGTAGAGGCCACAGAATTGTCTATATCTGGGAAAAATCTTCCACTAAACAGACACATCTAGATCTTATTATCTGAGCAGGTTTTAAAAACTGACTCATCACCAGCACCCAGAAATCTGTGCAGGTCATTCCAGTCTATCTGAGTAGGCACAGTAAATGACAACGTAGGTCAACATTACATGCACACATTTGTCTCAGCTGAGTTTAAATTATGAGTTCTCAAGGGTTCTTGGTGGATTTTAAAAACAGATTCGTAATATTAATGAGAACAACAAATTTACAGCAGGCTAGAACACTGTCCCAATATTAAAGAGCACAGACTTCAGATTAATTCACACTCCATGGGAAAACCTAAAATAATATCTGGTTTTAACATGATTATCTTTGAATAAAGCAAATAGACATACCTATGTGAAACAGATGAAGAAATAGCTCCACTTACTATTTTTTATTGAAAATATTACTTTTAGAAAAAAAAGATATATAGTCTAACAAAAGAAACTTAAAAACCCCCAGTATTCTGGGTCATGCACCTTTTGTCCCACCACCTCAATATGCCTGAAATTAAATCAGCTATTTGCTAACAACATCTGCTTAGATTTTTTAGAGAGAATCATGTATATATATAATCTACCAATGTTCTTTACTTGTCTGATGTCCTTATTTGTCTGGACAATATATATATATATATATATATCAGACTGATATATACATATTTTATATAGCTATAAATCAGACTGATATCCAGTAAGGAGTTAATGAATTGAAGACCACAGTTTATAACTTCATTCTGCTATTGCTATAATTGTATTTTATAGAAATGGTTGCCTTTGTACCACACAGTAGAGGAAAAAAAAAAAGAGGGGGGTGAGGAGGGTCTGAGTACCTGTTTGTAGAGCCAGCCTCGTCTGACAACTGGTGCATTAGGATTTCTCTTTATGGAGTTCGATCTCTTCCCAAAATTATGAACCTTCTTTGAAGATCGTGATGTCTAAATTGAATTGAACACGTTATAGAAACCATGACATCAATAACTGCACAAAAATCAGACTGCTTTTCTTTCCTTTAACATCTTCTTATTATATGTGCTCCTCTGGGGGACTGCAGAACACAAACTCTATTCTTTTTTTAGATAAATAATTACTGTGATGGTTCTGCTGGTTTCAGCATTTCTTTCCTTTCTTCTGCAGAGAATATAAAGATAAATCCCAAGACAAGTACTAAAATATGTTTTGGGGTTTTTTTAAACAATGAAAAACCCAACCAAACACATATCTGACCTTCTTCTAAGGTAGGTAGAATGCCTACTGAGCTGTAGGAAGAGAAGTAAACTCACAGAACTATTATTAATTATGAAAAACTACATCACCTGGGCAAGAAATCCCACTCTTTCCTGCTTCCAACACTGAACTAACACATGAAAACTTGTTCAGATTCCAACAAGATATAATTCCCCCTTTCCTAAAATAAATGAATTTTTTAGTATTCCTTCTTTGTTCTGTGATCTCTTGCTTGGTTTGAATATTATTTTACTTGCTTGCACTAAAGCCTACTTAGAAACCTTTCCATGGAACTCCAGAGCTCATATCAGCTGTTGCTTATACTTTTTACAATTTTGCAATGATCACCTATGATTAAGAGAAGTAGGAAAAAGAAAGCATTTTAGATATCATCCTTCTACTTGAATAACCAAAGGAAATTGGAAAAGGCACAAAGAAACCTGCAGTGCTTTGCCAATTCACACTTCATTCTTCTCAGCCTACATTTAGAAAGTTTGTTCTCCAACTAAAGGAGCTGAACATTTACTTGTGTTTTAAATCCTGTAAGAATTTGTGCCTCAGACACCACGAGATGTGATGGAGCAAAGTACACTCCTGTGCAGAAGTCAAGTTCAAGTAAGTTTTTAAAGCTACATTCACATCTCTGCTTCAAATCCACCATTTGGATTGAGACAATATTATAATCCTGTGTTTCAGATTCCCTCTCTCTGCTATACTGAGACTAATCATGAGGTTATGCAAAATTCCTAAAGGAGGAATGCTTGACAACCACTCAGGTTTTGTTGCAAATGAGGTGTGGGGTTTCTCTGTGGAAATTCTCTCAACACTCATCACAGAACTAAGCTGGGTTTTATTCATGCTTCAGAGAGAATCCCACAGTAGCTGAAAAACCATAAACTGAGAACTTGATTTAAAATTATGTGCAGCTTTTGTCAATGATGCCCTTAACTGAAGAATACAACACTGCTTGGCAAAAAAAAAAAAAAAAAAAAAATTACATTACAAAAGCTATGCATGTCTGCCTAGAGTCTACAACACAAAATACATTTTATATTTCTTTTTTCCAAAAATCATGAGGGAATATAAAAACAATCAGAGTGCTTTTAATTTCCCCTGGAGATACAGAAATTTGACTCAGTTCTGAAAAGCAAGACAGAACAAGCAAGTGAAAACCTAATTAAGAATAAAAGTAAAAGACTTCCACATTTTCTTCTGAAAAATTCTATCAGTGCAAAATGGACAAAGATTTCTAAGAAGCCAAGAGAATGATGAGAGCCAGCTGTGAAAAAGGAATACATAACAAAGAACATATAAAACTCCAGTTATAAAGTGAACTACAGCTCTCTCTGTTAACCTGTATGACTGCTGTATTGGCATATCACACAAAAGCTGTGCTAACACTTTGATCAGAAATAATTTATAACACTCACACCTACTCTAATATTAGTTACTAAAGGTTCAAAGCCCCTCAAGAGTGCTCCAGAATTCCTATACTTGTAAAAATAGCTAATGCATTGAGGATGCTTCTGAAGGCACCAAGCACTTATGTCAAGTCTAAGAAATTCAGATAATTTAGATGGCTGTCTCTAAGGTAGGCCTGATAAAAACCCATATTGACTCCAATTTCACTGAGCTAACAGCAGAGTTTTAATGGGTTACATCCTACCAACTGTGAATACAAACTTCCTTCAATTAAATGCAGCAACACAAGTGCTTTCTAATTTTAGTTAATATAGAGAACACTTTAGATGACTTGTAATTAGTCTGCCACACGCTGCATAAAGAAAATAACTTCACAACAAACTCTGAACCTTAAGACAATGAGTATTTTGGGACACTGAAACATTGTAGGTGAGTATATAAACTAATTATGAGTTCTCAGACTTCAGATTACTCCTCCTTTTGATATGCCTGGGATCCCTGACCATCCCTGGTCTCTCATACATAACTAATTATCTCAAACTGTGACAGGGAAAAAAAATAAAAATAAGAACTGAAGGGTTCAAGTACTTTTTACCCCACAGCACAACAACAACAAAAAAATACAAGACATATTGCCCAGCTCCAGCTTCTGGAGAAGGCAAAGAGAAAGAGAGGATAGTGAAGGAATGATCCAACCACTCATCACTTGCTGGAAGGTGCAGAAGGTAACAGAGCAAGCAGAGTCACCTCTGGTACCATCTGAGCCATTCTAAATCCCAGCAACTCGGATGCCTCCAAAATCAGATCCTGTGGGAAGAGCCCTGCACAAATCCAGTGCTGAGAAAGAAGCCAGGATGTCCAGCCAGTGATATTCACTGAAAAAACAAACACCCAGCAGGGTTTTGAACTCTGGACAACAGAGCAGTCAGCATCTGGGGCTGCACATTTCATCACCCTGCAAGTGGCTTTTCTCTCTGCTTAGCTGCTAGAAAAACACAGGGTTTATGTGAGGCTTCTTTCCCAGTTTCAGAACTAGCACAAAAGTCATCAATTAACATTAAATTTATTGCATTTAAATTTAAAAAATACAGGTTGAGAACCTTGCAAATAAGGAAATTTTCTGCATGTAAACTCAAGAGAGTACAAATCTGTATCTTTGTTACTTTCAACTTCTGTTTTAAAATACGTTTCCAGTGTTCAAGGCTTCCATTATCTTCCAAACCACAAAACAATAGGATGCTACTTTCAGAATTTTGTAGGCAATTTTGGTGCCTTCCAATGCTGCAGTTTTCCATGAGCTGAGTGGGTTTCTGCCTCAGCATTTTAGCTTGGACCAGAAGGTTGCTCTTGAAGCAAATCTCCCCATCATTCACTCTTAGAGTGCTTTGGTTTGCATAATAAAGCAAACTGGATTCTATTTAGGCAGGACTAAAATCTAAGATGCACAAAGAGCACTGCTGGGCTGGTCTGAATATAAACCATGAAAACACAGTGCAGCCATCCAGCCCTGAGCACCAGGAATGTCCTTCACACCCCTCCTGTTCACTGTGCTGTTTGTTAAGGAAATTTAATAATAAATAACCATAATAATTTTAATTTCTGTTAAACAGAAATTTCCAGTTTCCAGAAAATTCTAACCTGGATCCTGAGCAGACCTGAATGGCTACACCTACACTAGCCATTCAAAGCTGGACTGAACTGAAATATCTATTAACAAACTGATTAATATTTGTGAGCACTGGGAAACATCCCAGCTGTATTGGAGCCACCAGAAGCTCCTCAGCAGCTGTCCTGGGCTAACATTCCACTTTCTGTGAGAAAAATGTATTCACCTTATTCTGCTGATAATCAGGACAGCAATGAAGAGCAGCAGATCTGAACTGTGGGGGGTGACTGGTGATGTGACTGACTTTACACATTAAAAAGCAATTTATGACATATAATCCTGTTTATCTAGGTAGTGATTTTAACAGCAGGGAGAAAAATAAGATTAAAAAAAAGACAACTACAAAAATATTTTCTTCATTCTACAGAGAGATGAAAATAAATACTTCTGTAGCAATCTGAAGCCTGTGGGTTTTCACAGCCAGGGGTCTGTTCTAGTGCCTTCATGTCTGGAAATCCACTTCAAGCTAACAGGAAATAAGCAGCACTTAACAGAGCTATAATTTGTTATTTGGCCCCCCTCATGTATACACTGGGAAAAGAAGATTAGAATTAAGACTTTCACTGGGCAGGAACTGATTTTTGCCTCACCTCATACTGGCCTCTGGTCAGCAACAGCAATAGACTCCAGAGAGTCTTTCTGACAGAAAATAGCAACTTCTCCAAGTCCCATATCTATCTGGGATCAATTAACATGGATGCAAGGAGAACTTCCTCCTGTACCCCAAACTGCCTGAAACTTTAGTTGTACCCCAAACTTTTTTCTATTCCTCATTACATTCCAATACCAGGTGTGGTCATGATTTATCTCTGAAAACAAAAACCACCTAAAAAAATTGGTTTGGCAATCACATGAAGCATCCTTCTCCTCTGTAATTAATTCTCTGTAACTTCCCTCACCAACATTTTATTCCTGTTTTATTGTGCTACAATACACAATACAACTATTAATATAATAAATAAATATAATTAACATAATATNCATAATATAATTAACATAATATAATACAATACTACATATATATGTATAATATATATATGTATAATACATATTATCTATATATAATACATATATTACATTATATATTATATATATATGCAATACTACAAACTACATATTATAGTCAAAAGTTAAGAATTTCAGGCTTTACTATTTGAAGACATAAGTAAAAAGAGAAAATAAAATCAGTTTTGTATCCAAGTACAACCCATGGGCCCTATCTATAGTCATCTTTACAAAGGATTCAACTCATTATCCTTGAATAGCTGCCAGAAAAGGCAGATTGATATTAGCTGTGGTTCTACTTTCCCAGCATTCACCTCCCCAAAAACAACACTTTTTAAATGGTGTTGCACTAATTCAGACAAATGCACATCTGAAAATTGATGTACAGTAATTACACATGCAGCCACAATAACCATATTAATATTTTAGAGTGCATTTAAATAGCTAGAACAGGAGGAATGAAAAGTAGAACAACAGCCTATTTTTTCAAAATGTTATTTTCACAGGAAACTAAAGTGTCATTAATCAATGAAAGTAAAAGAAATCACAGTAACTGGGCCATAGAAATCTCAATTTCCTTCTCGAAGACTATGAAACAAACACTAGGCTAAATGGCATTTTCAACTTCTCTTCTGAAAGAGAAGTGAGAAAAATATAAGACACATGCTCCTAAATTGTAATTAATTTTGCATATTTAACCTGAGATTGCTTCCCAGAAAATGAATGTTGAGAGAACTAGCTATGTAATTACTGCATTCTACACCACTGTTAGGACTCTAACAAGAAATTACCTTGGGTTTTTTGCTTGCTTGGTTGATTTTAGGGCTTAGCTGCTTTTGAATTTATTTTTTACTGTTGTTGTTTGGGGGTTTTCTAGTTTTTTGTATTTCAAACTGGTTTTCCTGCATGGACTTAAACATGATCATATGAAAGTTGAGATGGATTTTGTTACTGTTCATAATACATCTGTGACTCTCTATTTTTCCCCCCAGCAACATTAATAGATTAAGACACTTTTCTCATTAAATAACAGTTTTCTAACGTAGGTCAAGGGTTCTGCCTGTCTCATGAGATATTTAAAACAACAAAAAGTTTGCAAAATGCACTTGAAGGAACCCTGCAATGTTTCTTACCACATGGTAAGTCAATTATTTCAATCCAAGTTTCTGACATGAAGGAATTTGCTCAGTTAGAACACATTCCAAAGTTTATTTTTCCGTTGCAGGCTGCATTAATTTGCTGAAAAAGCACTTCTCAGGGTTAACATTTTCAATGACTAGCTAAAGCAGAGGGTTTTTCCCCTTGTTTAACTGGTAACTATTGGCTAGAAGAGATGACAGCTCTTGTCTGTCATCACTGTTTTCTTGGTCTCCTAGAAAACTTAAGGCACTTGGTTAATTTTGCAGCAAGTGCACTTCTCTCTCGGGAAAGCTGAAAATTAAAAAAAAAAAAAAAATGCACACAATAGGTTCATCAGCTTTATCCAATAAACCTAGAAGTTGTTAAGAACATCTGGGCATTTACCTTAACCTCCTGAGAAACTGGGTGAATGGAGAAGCAAAACAGAAATGAAGGTGACCCTAGGATTCTCCTAATTATTTAGCAGGTATTTTTCTAGGAAGCCAGGACTTCATCTGCTGTTTAGCACAGGGCCACCTCCCACCTCTCTCACAACTACTTCTTGCACACAATCCCAACTCTCTCTGTTTTACCTGGACACATCCAGGCAATTGTTTGTGATGGAGCAATTTCTGCAACAATGCTGGCCCAGATGCCTCATCAGTCACTCAGGGTTTTGCTGTTCACATAGATCAGAAAGGTCAATTTAAGTATGTGCAAAACACAAGATCTCTGAGATGCCTGATAAAAATTACAGCTACAGTGACAATTTGTTTGAGACACTTCAGTTTCCAAATTAAACGTGGAAGGAGTCGAGTGCCCTGAAAAATATATAAGTTTTGTTTCTCTTTTTCAGTGGAATACTAACACATAGCACTGTCTAGCACCTTGTGGAATAACTGAATTATTTTAGGTCTAATTTATTTGGACATAAAGACTTACTCTGCCCACAGGGCTCATTGGATGAGCAGCATAATCTGATGTCAGATTATAGTTAGTTGCTTCACATATCATGCTTACTGGTCGCTCCTTCTTTTCTTCAGATGACATTGCTGCAGCAGTCCTGAAAATAGAATATGTAATAGCACTAGAACATGCTGTGTGTGCAGACTGCTAATAGAAAGCACCCCTAGATGTAGCTTTGTACAGCCTGTGTCCTACTTTTCCAATCTGAAAGCAATTCACACTTCATTGCAGAATTACCTGCACTGTGTTTTAAACGCCAACCTATTATAGACGAATTTTAAGATGTTGCTTAAAACCAGAATTTCTCTCTTAGCGCCAGGTGTTGGTGG
This sequence comes from Ploceus nigricollis, assembly GCA_013399945.1. Classification (NCBI taxonomy): domain Eukaryota; kingdom Metazoa; phylum Chordata; class Aves; order Passeriformes; family Ploceidae; genus Ploceus; species Ploceus nigricollis. The sequence goes on from VXBC01012149.1 coordinate 704,601, forward strand.
GAGGGAAAAAGACAGGTATGAGTGTGAGATGGAAATGGGAAGAAATGCTCTCCAAAGGGCCCCTGTGGCTTTGCCCCCCTTGGGTGAGAACAGGCCCATTGGTGAAATTATGGCCAGTTCTGATGGTTTTCACTCGAACCACCATGTAATGTGCTGCAGCAATGGTGGTGGAGCAGGACACCCAGAACCCAGACACCAACAAAACCCTGAGGTCAGGCATGAGTTCCATGCAGACCTTCTTGCATTGCTCTACAAAACTAATGCAAAGACAGCAAATCCCAGTTATTATCCAATGATTCACAAAGTGTCCCAACTGGCCAAGGAAATAATCAATTGAGGAGAAACTATCAGGTAAAACATTATAGATTAACAGCTTGTGATTGTCCCTAAGTGATTATAAAATCTATCCCTTTCTGGAAGTTTATTTGATTGTTATAAAATATCTAGGCTGTTTACTAAAATTACAGAATAATTAAAGTGACAAGAGGAAATTCATACAGTGCATAAATGTGATGCATTTCTATCATACAACTAATTTGAGCTATAGTTTATATCTTAAAAGTTAGTATAAAATATTTATCATTGCTTTCAAGTAATTTAAACAAGTAAAACTATCTACATGTTGATCTGATTTGGAAAAAATAAATATTACCACTAGTAATCATTGAATCTTACTGCATTATTAATGGGCTTTAAAACCTGTGTTTTATAGAGTGAAACAGAAGGCACTTACTGCTCATTCACAACAAAAATACAGTTGTCCTGTGATGGCTGTCCTGTCACTGGATGTTTGCAGGTTACTTTTCGTTCATTATGACTGTCAAAGAGAGAGAAAGAAAAGTATTAGGCAATAAGTTTTGACTTTCCAGCTCAATTATGTAAATCCAGTACATCAAATGTATCAATTCAGTGAAAACAGTTAAGAATATTTCATTATGGCATATAACAACATAAGTGTACACACTCACAAATGCATATATACATATATATATATATATCTATATAAAAAATACACACAGAGAAAAAGGATGAGAACTAGTATTGAAGAATCTTCATTGGCACTGGGTTGACAACCATTCTGAATTTTAAAAACAGTAAAAGTGTTTTTAGTTCATATATGAATATAGGTATTTCACTCCAGCTATGACTCTATGTATTCAAAACCAGGAGTTCAGCTGGACAGGGACAAGATGAACATGAGACATATATTAACTGCTCTGTAAGGATAAAACACTACTGTAAAAGCAACTGTCTCCATCCTCAGGACATGAAGATACTAGTTTAAAATTTCCAATATTACAGATAAATACCCTGTGACTGGAATAAGAGTGAGGGGTTGCTATCACAGTTCTACTTCTGTAGGTGACTTTTTAATTCAGGGTGCTGCTCAGAAGTGTCTTCCAGTGGCTGGGAGGCTGAGCTTCGCCCCCAGCAGCACAAAAATGCTCCCTTTGCATCATCTCATTCCCATGCACTGCAGATCCTGATAGATCACAGCAGCTCCCACAGCTTGGAAGAAATTCCCCAAATTCAACAACTATCAGCTGCTGCCAAACAGGAAAGGAATGTCTGGACTTGAGTCCTGCAGCCTCTGAAGGGAAGAAGAGAAAGGGAGGTCTGGTTCTGGGCTCCTCAGAGCAAGAAGGACCAGAACTGCTGGAGAAGGTTCAGCGAGGGCCATGGGGATGATGAGGGGACTGGAGCATCTCTCCTGGGAGGAAAGGCTGGGAAAGCTGGGCCTGTTTAGCCTGGAGAAAAGATGATTGAGAGGGATCTTAATCAGTGCATCCACATATCTGAAGGGTGCGTGACAAGAGCCCAGGGCAAGGGGCACAAACTGAAACACAGCCAGCTTCACATGAATGTGAGCACTGGAACAGGCTGCCCAGAGAGGCTGTGGAACCTCCTCTGGGGAGATTCAAAACCTGCCTGGCCACCACCCTGTGTCTCCTGCTCTAGGTGAGCCTGCTTTAGCAGAGGTGTTGGACTAGATGATCTCCAGAGTCACTTCATCCTTAACACCTACTTCTTTTACTGCCTATACATTTAACCATCTAAACTTTCAAGAACTTAGAAGCACAGCTCATCTCACAAATGTCACACTTTTCACCCTTCCTGCTTCGTAAAAACAACCTGAATTTAACCAGACTATCTCAATATTCTCCACTTTTAAAATAAAATTCTTTGGATCATAACAATTTGCAATTATAGAGCATTACTGATTAAAAGTTGCCTCCAAACAAAAGCCTAATAAAAAACCCACACTACTTTCATGGTGAATGAATGGATAAACCTTCATAAACCTAGAGTTCAAGATTAGAAAGAGAGCCCAATTCTTTGCACTTCCCCTACTGGGATTTTAGAAACCTACTAATGCCTAAAAGGAGAGACTATGTCACAGAGCTTAATTGATGAGCTGGCACTTGCCAGTACTTTATCTTTGTTCTAAGTTCAGCAGATTTCTAAGTTTAGCCCCTGAAGGAGCTGTTGCTGCAGAAATGTATCAATTACAACGAGGAGACAGGAAAGAGACACTCTGAGGACAGTCTGTGCCACTCCTAATTGCCCTGGTCATACAATGCCTCTCAAGGAAATCAGCCCAGATTAAAGAGAATTCAGATTCAAAACATCCCTGAGGAAGCATCCAGGTTTCTTTGGTTGGATTTTTTTTTCTTTTGTGAGTCATCTTTTTTTCCCCTTCCAAAACCCTTTTTCCCCCCTCTGACATTTCAGAAACTCTCACACCAAAGTGAAAAAAAAACCCCAACAAACTATGGAGATGAGCTGGCCAAAATGCTTTGCAGAAATGTTGCCTTCTTGTTCGCATTAAACCTTGACAGGTGACTGTCAGCTGCCATCCACAGATGTGGAAATAAGTGGATCAGGACTTCTGCTCAGGGACCAGAAATACTCAAGTCCACTCAAGAGGAGGCATATCCCATGTTTTATGTGAGTGCACCTCACTGATGATACAGGAAGAGGCCACACCCAAGGACTGCAGAGAAAATACACAAAACCAGGAGGGAAAGAAGGGCGAGGGCAGAAAAGTGGGAGAGGAGAGCAGAGGAAGCAATACTCAAGAATATTTTGCTTCAGGTTTGAGTCATATATCAAGTTAGCAATGCAACACCACCAAAAATCCTTGAACAAAACACAGTCTTCCTCACTAGTCACACAGATGTCGAGACGTATTGGAGGTAGTTGAGATGACATAAAAAAGGCAGAAAACATATCACAGACATGAACCATGCTCCTGAGGACTGTACAGCAGTCACTTTCCTTCTAGACCTGTACAGTCACTTCCTTCTAAAAGGGTAAAGCAAAGGGAAAACAGGCTTTTTTCCCCCTTCAAGGCAAAGGGAAAACAGGCTTTTCTTTCCCTTCAGCTCAGACACAAGTGAAATCTCATGGGTGAACACTGGAAATTCAGCTTGTGCAATTAAGAGTGATGACTGTAAATATGTCTAACTGGATGAACAGATTTTAAAGACTTCCATTTAAAAACTTTTTCATTACTCATCTAATTACTGCATTTTTGGCAGTAATTTACCTGGTATTTTGACAAGGCTCCTCCAAATACTTGTGCAAGGTGTAGTGAAGCTTGATAATTATTGTCATAACCCTCCCACATAACAGTAGGTTAAGGCATTTGTTTTAAACTCTGTCTTGCAGAGCACAGAGAGTTTTAGTCAACCTACAGTTTGATATTCACAATCTTCAACATCCAGTCTAGACAGTTGTTCAGTTATCCATAAATTTGTGGCTACACACACACAATTTCATTTATTATGCTACAATAATCTATACATCACCAATAAATCTCAGGGGAAATAAAGCAAAAACCTAATTTTTTTACTGAGAACCCCAATTTCAACTTCATACCAAGTCCAATATGTAATTCAGAGTTCAACCCTGCATATTTATGTGTCTGTACTTTATTATGTGGAAAGAGTGATTCACTTTGACACAGCCAGCTAGAAGCCAGTGTGTTACTTTTCACTTATGCAGAGGTACATCCTCTTCCTTCTCCTTCCAGTTTTTCCCATGTTTTGAGAACACAGGATAACCACACACAAAATCTTTTGCACTTTTTCTGAAGGCCCTAACTGACCCTTACTATTTTAGGATCTGTATTAATGGCATGCTAAACACTAGAGACAAAGACAGGAAAAAATTCTCTGTGTATTTCATTACTATTCATGAGCATATTCTCCAGACTTGGTATGTGGCACAAACTATTCCTCATTAATAATTGCTACTGGAATGTGCTGGGCTCCAGAAATCTACACTAAGATGACATGTGAGAAGCAATTCAATGCAAAATAAAGCATAACTCTTGCATCTATCAAGATAATGTTCTGTGCTTGATTCCAGTAGTGGTTTTATACCTGCCATGAAAGAATCAAAATCAAACTAAACCAAACCAACAATGAATGTGAAAACACGTAACCCTAACCACAACAAAACAGCCTCACCTGGGTAGAAGGTCCATTTTTAGCTATCTCAGTTCAAGACAACTGGTACCAACCTAACAGCACCAACTTAACTTGACCCCTTTTCTCCAGAATTTTGAAAGTTCTCCTTTCCAATCCTTTCCTCTGAAAGCTGCAAGCTTTGGCATCACTTATAAGGTAGCACATGGACAAGCCCCCAGAGCAAAAGGATTTATCCTGTTCAGGTTAGAAATGACAGTAACCTTGAATTTGACTCATGTTATTTGCCTTCTTATCTACTCTCTTTCTCCTTTCCATCCTTTGAGACTCTTAATCTCTTCAGAAGACAGGATTATTTTACTTATTTTCTAGAACATGTTTAAAAAAAACTTTGTTGTGTAGTTTTAATCTACTCACTAAATGTACAGTCAACAGCAATCTTTTTGTTGGTCTGATGTGATCCAAGGACTACCGAAAAAAAAAAAAAAGCCCTCAAATATAACATTCAGAGATATTATTCTATTTGTAACCAGCAACTAAGCACATCATTCCAGGTGCAGAGCTTGCCAGCAGAAGTCCTACACAAGCAGGTTTCGTTGTTTTCTATCTTTTGTTTTCAGGACTGCTAACCCAAAATGCTGTGTACCAATGTTTTGTTCTAACATACATTACAAAAGTCAGCCAAATCAAAATTCTGATCAGTTTTGCTATTTTGAAGTCACTATCATCTTTGTCAGTATATTGCATAGGAAATTAACTCAGATAACTGCAGCTGGAATGGAAAAAGGAGATATGTAATCCAGCTGTACAGGACGATGCACACAGTTAAAATGAAGGGTTAGACCATTTTTCCTCTGGAACAGAGCAGTTCACTCAAAAGTGGCAACAAAGATCAGAGTGCCAGGGTGGGAACAGTTGGTTTGGGGTCTCTCCATTGAATGATTTGGTCGAGCTCCCCGTCCTCTTAAAAAAAAGAGCTGGGCCAGAACTCCCAAAGACACATCTGGTTTTCTCCCACTCAAATTAAAGCTAGATGCCACTTCAAAGCTCCTCTCATGCCCTTTCTTTGTAGCCTTTATTTATGTGTTCCTCAGTGCTGAGGCCCTCTCATTTGCTTATTGTCAATGTGGCCATCAAAGCAAAGGCTGAATACAAACAAAATGACAAACCAGGACACAACTTGTAAGAGGCCTCCACATCTTTAGTTTAGAAACACTGTTCCTTTTGACAAATGAGCACTGAAGAACACATTTCAGAAGAATGCTACACCAAATATCTGCTTCCTAACATTTATTCTACGCCTTAAGATTCACAGACTGGCGAGCTAATCTCTATTATGGATACACACAATCCCTATATAGCACAAATATGCTGAGAGATATTTCTTATGAGAAGCAGTTTTATGCATTTTTTATGACAAAATACTTGAAAAGATGACAAATAAGGTAAGAAGACCAAGATTACCAGGGCAATAAAGTCATTTTCTCTGCATTAATGGTGAATTTTTGCACTGATATTTTAAGGTAAGGTTCAACTGGAAACAAACATAAAAACAAGTCTAGGGCAGTTTTGTTTGGTTTCTGTGAATGAAACCCTTCATTC
>VXBC01012149.1:713210-738298 GCA_013399945.1 Ploceus nigricollis
CCCAAACAAAAATGCCCCCGAACAAAAAACCCAAACAAAAAAACCCTGTTCCAAAACAAAGAAAAAGCTGTCTTTGCTGCTGGAGTTTGACCACTCAGATTAGCACAGTAATAAACTGGGACATTTCATTAATAGGGGTTAATTAGAAACCACTAATTGGTATTTTCTTACACATCAAATATTAGAGTTTTTCAGAATAAGAAATAAACCTGACCTGAATTTACAAGGGACAAATGAACATAGATTGCATGAGCACAACTGTACAAAACTACCCGAAGAAATTCATCACATCAAGTAAATTAGAGATAATTGAGCTGTCTTAGTCACCCCCTCTACAACTACAAGCATCAAATTCAGTAAAAACTTTTAGCAAATGTTTTTATAGCTACACAGCAACTTTTACTGTTTTCAAAGCTCACTAGACAGAAAATTATCTTCACCACATACCACTAAGCTCAGTTATGCAAGCCTTGGCCTATTTCATTTATTAAAAGCCTAAGTGAGATGTGCTCTTGAGCAAGCATTAGAAATAGAAGCAGGAATTCAAAAGGCAGTTCTGACTTATGCTTCTATTTCACTGTATGAAAATTAGAGATATTTTACAAGAGAAAGCAACTTCAATAGCAATTCCTCTTAGCAATTTTAACATGTTTTTCAATAATTATATTTTGGAAAAAAAAAATGCTAAAGATTTTTTTCTGTCTCCTCCAGAAAAGTGAATGCAGACAATTTAAGCAGTTTAATACCTATTCATGTGGAAACAGTTGAGCATTTGTTCAACAAACTCCTCCTATAGAACTGCAAAAAGGTAAAGCTCCTGAATTTATTGAGTTACAAATCCAACAGATCCATAAAAATAGAAAAATATGTATAATTTCAGTGAATTACTACCTCAAGTTCAACAGCAGAATTTCAACAGACATTTGGTAAAACCAGAGTGTTGCTTTGCAAATCTCTCTGAGCACATTGGGATCAAAAAACCAATATTCATTAACAGACATAGTTAAATACCTTATTTATCTTAAATTTTCTACCTTTGGTGACATTTTTCTCTTTCTCTTATCTGGTACTATTTATCATTACTCAAGTTTGTTTGCCTTTATTTTTTTTTATGACTGGTGGGTTGCTTTGGTTTTTTTTACACTTGGTGTTTTCTTAAGATTGTGTAAATCACACCCATCCTTTAAATCATCTTAGCCAAGGTTATACAGAAGTGTAGCAACATTACAGTGTCTGCAGACAGCTACACAACTTCCATTTCTTGATCACTTCAGATCCCTGGGAATTGGCATAGTCACCACACTGTCACACCTCTGGTAAACAGACATTTTTCTTAAATAAAACCATATTTCTATTAGTAACTCAGCAGAAGTTCTAGAAGAAAACTATGTTTATCAAGCACTTATATCAGCATACATCAGGTCATAACTAGACCCTTCCTAAATCTGCTGAGAAAAATGGTCTGGCAAACTTCTGCCAAGTCATTGTCATCTGGGAAATGATTAGAAATCTTTCTTTTAGCAATCTGACAGAAGAAAGCAGCTGAAATGTTGGTGTACCCACTGGTCTATCAGCTGTGACTGTGGTACCTATTCAGGCACATCCTGGATTTCAAGCTGTCCCTCCCAATAGATCCTAATTTGGAAGAAATAAGCACTGAGATTGAAATTTATAAAAATAATTATTTCATAATTATTTTATAAATGAACAGTCATCACTAAGGCTTTAATCACTGGCCTTCTTAAAGCCATTGTGAGGATTTAATTGAATAATCTTGGTGGTCCACTGATAGAGCACATGCAAATATGTGCAGCAGACCCCAGAGGATAATTAATTGAAGCTTACACCATGTGTGGGCCTGCATTCATCTCAGACAAAAGAGTACAAACCCCATTAAAAATATTCATTGCCTGTGACGTAAAGTTCAAGCCCAGAGACACACAGGGTACAAAGTGTGGCACTGAACTGGAACACTGAACGTGTCACTTGTCATCCCCAAGGTCCAAGGGTGCAGCTGAGCCTCGCTCAGCTCTCCTTTCTTTCATTTTATTTGAGTGCAGCTTCAGGAGCTGATCATCTCAGAAAAATAATAATATTACTGCCTTAGAAGAATAGCAGCAAGTTGTTCTACAAGTCTCCAAAAGATTAAAACATCAGCAACAAATAAAATTCGTTTAGGATTTGTTTGACATTACAAGTAGATCAGAAATTATCCCAGGACTTTCTTGGAACCCTCACAGCCTTTAAAACAGACCCTACACTGTTTTCCTGAAACATCCACACCTAATGCTCATTTGCTCCTAAACCAGACTAACAATCCTGGTGCAGATAGAATGTATTTTAATTTAGAGGTGTGGACACCTATCAGGCTTGTGGGGGAACTTCAAGAACTGATCTAACTGCAGAGAGGCCACATATCCCCTCTTTTATTTCATTTTAAATTCATCACTGCCTATTATTCATCTTGTTAACTTCAAGTGTTTATAAAAAGTAGGCAGGCCTCAACTGCTTTTGAGGAAAAAAAAATACTGCTTTTCAGGAAAAGCATCCTTACATTATCCACAGGAAAACCATATCAAAGAGTATCATACTTTGATGTGGCGCTCTCACAACTCAAAACATCAACACAGGTCCTTATCAGGCAGAGAATGTCAGCCCAGATGGACCCACCTTCTGATCTACAGTGATGGCTCACTGCTGCTGTGGTGAGTTTAGCTCTGATTGTCAGAGTTAAGAGAGTGTCTCCATTAATTGTTGGTGCTAATATCTGTCAGCAATTAGCAAAACCAGCCCTGAACTCCATGCTGCTTAATGCTATTAATCTGCAGCATCAGCTCCTTGCTTTGATACATATGATTGGAGAGCAATGGAAAGCCACAGTTCTATGTGACAAGAAACGGGCTGAGAAATGTGACACAGAAACTGGCAGAGCCAAATTCCACCTGCAACTGGAGACTGGTGCCCTCCCTCTGTTACCAGGCCCAAAATGGAACACTGGGAGCATTTATCCAAGAGCATCCCGTGCTGCACCCAAAGCAGCACAGCCAGCAGGTTGGGGGAGGGGATTCTGCCCCTCTGCTCTGCTCTGCCACCAAGCTGGTCAGAGGGATGGAGCTCCTCTCCCACGAGGAAAGGCTGGGAGAATTGGGATTGTTCAGCCTGGAAAACAGAAGGTGTTGGGTGACCCAGCTGAGGGCTTCTAGTACCTGAAGGGAACCTACAGGTGAGATGGAGACAATTTCCAAGGGCCTGGAGAGTAGGTTTAGATTGGATATTAGGAAGAAATTCTTCCTTGTGAGGGTGGTGAGGCTCTGGCACAGGTTACTCAGAGAAGCTGTGGCTGGCCCATCCCTGGAAATGTCCAAGGCCAGTTTTGGTGGAGCTCTGAGCAGCCTGGTCTACTGGAAGGTGTCCCTGCCCATGGCATGGGGCTGGAATTAGATGATCTTTAAGGCCCTTCCAACCCAAACCATTCTGTGATTTTATGGTTCTACAATCTAGATGCACTAGACTTAAATAAAATGTCCCAAGGTCAGGCAACAGTCAGATTCATACCAACAAATGCAAAAAACCCAAATAACAGACCCTCTTTCAAACACAGTCTTGGTTTGCTTTCTCTTGATCTGTTATTATATGCATTATCAGAACTGGCAGGATCCTCCTCCTGTTAGTTCAGAATACACAGAACAAAGTTACTTATAGTAGTGTTAATCAAATGGTGCTAATACTCAAGATTCCTAGCTGTGCAGAATTCTTTCACATCACTCAAACATCTTCCCCCAAAAGTATCTCAAAAATACAAACTTAGTTAAAAAAAACCATAATGAAAAACAGTTAAAAGGATGCTCCCATATATAAAATATCCACAATAAAAATTATTTTGAGAAAATGAATTGATTTTTAGAACCAGTCTACCTAACAAACAGCAAAAAAAGCAAGTCAGCCTGAATACACTAAAAGATTAAATCCTATTTCCTTAAGTAATGTTTTACTTCTTCCCATCTCAATGCCAAGTTTCTTGTAAAATAAATGAAAACCACAATTTAGACAGATGGTTGAAGAGGCAGCAACACCAATACTCACTATCAGGTAAGGAAGCAGAGCAGATGAAGAGTAACACCTTCTCTCTAATTAAAGTAATTTGGCGTTTTTAAATTAAGAACAAAAATCTGTATAATGGGTAAACACAAATGAATTATTTAAAGTGTTATCATAAATACACTACACTAAAAGATTTGCTTTTTAGAACGTGCTTCATGTATACAGTCAGGTATTTTAAAAGGTGACTTGGCCAAAGTAATTACCACAAGAAAAACAGCATTTAGGTAGCAGTATATATCATCATTCAATTTACCAGACGAAATTTTAGAACCCCATCTGATCAAGAGTTTACGTCTGCCACCCACTGCTTATATGCAGACTGTCAATCACTTTGATGCCTGTTGGTCTCATATAATCAAACTGTTGGCTCTAGAAGTCCAGAAATTTCCATTTGACAAAAAGTATTTCTTGGCTGCCTCCCCTTGTATTTTCACATCTTCGATTTCAACGCCTACACAGAATGATCTGCATTATCCTTTTACTTCATAAATGCAGAGGAACAACTACAGTTTATTTACAAAGTGAACTGTCAGCACATTTGACAGCTCTGCAGGAAAAATACCCAGGAAAAAACTTTATAATTCAGTAGTCCCCTAGCTTTACATCTCACAACTGTATCCTTATCTCACAATACAATGGAAATTACAATTAATATTTATTAAATATTATTCTGCTGACCCAGCAAGACATTCTGCTTAGCAAATGGCACACTAGGTTGTGCCCTCCATGGTTAAACTGCAGCAGCAGAGAAAACTACAGGACAACACCTCTGGAACAGACATGATGCCTCCAATGACCTTCCATTAAATTCATACCTCAGAGAGAGCCAGAATCTGGGAGCTGTTTTATTTCTCAGGTGGTTTTTTCAAGCTCAGGGTACAGCAAAGTGACATGGAACTGGCTTTTTTGGCAACAGCTGACTATTGTGTAAGAACATCTTCAGCCTCAAGCAGGCAAAAGTGATTTTTTAATGTGTTTTTAACGTGTTTTAAGTGTTTTTAATGTGAGAGCAGTTCATCTGTACCTGACATTTCTAAGAGCATAACTATATGGCAATGAAAAATATCCTGGTGAAGACTCAGTTCATTGAGAAACACCTTATGGGAAGCGAAAATCAGTTTATTTTATTTGTGTTAGAGCAAGGGGTCAGGGACAGAAGAACACTGGGATCACACTCAATGTCAGTCATTTCATGTGATTTTAAAATAGCAAAGAAAATCCCAGAGAAAACCACCCTCTGTATTGGGTAAGAACATTATTTTTTATTGACTTCTTTAGGAACTTGTTTAAGTTTTTCTTCTGTTGAATCTGGCTTTGGAAACACTTTTAAAGGACTAGTAAAATCGTATCCAAAGAAGTCAAATTAACTGCTGTTTACCATATGGAGTATTACTCAATTCTCCTCTTACCAGTAGAAAACATGAACATAAGGAAGAGATTTGCAAGGCAGGGAATATTCATATGAAATCCAGAAGTGAAAACTCCTTCCCCCACCTTTTTTTTCTTTCTCGATTATGCATTGTATCAGGAAAGCAGATTTTAGCCTATATTTCAAGACTATAAAACAGAGGATTTGTAAAGAAATTTGTTTTTTACAGTATCTCTCACCTTACAGACTCTTTGCAGAATCAGCAACTTTAAAGATGTTCCAGATCTATAAAGTAACTATGCTATGCAGAATTTTTACAGCTCTCCAGCTACTCAGTACAGTTCTACTTGTTATGTACCTTCTGACATTCAATTGTTTTTGAATGGTTTTCTTCTGGCATGCCAAATCTTACATTCTTTATGGGGATCCAGCCTCTCTATTTGTGTACTCCCTAACTCCAAAGCCTGGCAAGTTTGGAGATGTATTTATGGCTAGCAGGTTTGGAGTAGCACAATACTTTAGAATTGGCACAAAGAGGAAAAAAAGCCAACACCCCTGGTCATTCCTGGCTGAAAATACCAGTATTTATTTGTTTCTTTGCTTTAAACAGATTCCTGGTGCCCACTGGGGCTCCAGGCACCACAGAGCTCATGGAACAGGAATCACAGACTGTGTTTAACTCCTTATCAGCCTGGTTTTGTGCATTCTGCTCTGATGAAGATGGCAATGAAATCTCTAGAACAGAAATCTAGAACCCTCTATGGGTGTACTCCCTTTCCTAACTCCAAAGCCTAGCAAGTTTGGAGATGTATTTATGGCTAGCAGGTTTGGAGTAGCACAATACTTTAGAACTGGCACAAAGAGGGAAAAACCCAACACCTCTAGTCATTCTTGGCTGAAAATACCAGTATTTATTTGTTTCTTTGCTTTAAACCCAGATTCCTGGTGCCCACTGGGGCTCCAGGCACCACAGAACTCATGGAACAGGAATCACAGACTGTGTTTAACTCCTTATCAGCCTGGTTTTGTGCATCCTGCTCTGATGAAGGTGGCAATGGAATCTCTAGAACAGGCTATTGGCTAGAGCTGTATGGACAGCAGTGTTACTCTTTAGTGGTGGACATCACAATAAAAGAGTCCCTTGAAGACAGAGCCCTTGAAGGTATTTTTGAATATTATTCTCTTCCAATGAATTTTAACAGCAGAGGGCTGGGAGGGGAAAAAAAAATACATCAGTTCACCAGCAATTCCTCATTCCACATGAAGAATGGGGACTAAAGTAAGTTTTGCATGTTGAAAACAAACTGTCACTTGAAGAACTCCTCCATGGAGTATGAGTTTAGGGAGTTTGGCCATACTAATGCCTTGGGCTGGGAGGTTTCCCCATGCCTGCTGTTTATATGGTGTGCTAACACCCAAGATGCTCCTGATCCTTGCCTGCCTCAGGCAGGGACTCTGAGGATGCTCTGCCAATGACAAGTCAGCAAAACACATTTGCCATGGTGTCTTCCCTCCTCATGCCCTTTTCCTGGAGATAATTAAGGCAAAACCACCCAAACCAAACAATTCAGCCTACTTCATGCATTTTAAAGGAACAGAAAACGCACAAGCCAAAATACATATTGGTCAAACAACGTCAGATAGAATTTATTTTCAGTTTTGTTTGGAGAGCTCCAACCCTAGAATGACTGGCATTGCCTCATAACTAAAGTTTTTAATGATTTAAAGCCAAGCTAGAAGCTTGATTTCATAGTATGTTATGTTATAAAAGCAAACATGGTCTTCACAAAATAAGCGTTTTCAGTGTTTTGCAAAAAAGAACATTCTAGAAAGTGAAAACAGATCAATGTATAAGGCAAATTAAAAAAATTGTTAAGTTCAAGCAATGAATTCATCAGCTTCCCCAAAAGCAAGTATGAACAAGCAATAGTGCCTTGCCATGAATGTTGTTCATATTTTTCTTCATTAGGCAGAAAGTATTTTGAGGTAAAGAATTTGTTCCATGATCATGGCTCTAAACTACTTCACTGGCCAGGTGAAATCAGAAATTTTTCCCTTCCTCTCTCCACCTCGCAAAATAAACACCACACTTTAAGCTTCTGAAAATTTTTGTCTGCATGAGAGCTTTCACTTGTTTACTGGAAAAAATTTGTTCCTATGGCTAGGTAAGGGAATCTGCAGATGACACCTGAATGTTCACACCTGGTGTTCCAGTAGGGATCATATTTATTTACATAAAACAGGAGTTTCAATACCAGAAGAACCACACGTAACCCCCTTTCACCAGTAAAACAGGCAGACTGATACACCTGGCTCAGTTTAGAACCAAAGCCAGAAGTTTCTTTCAGTCATGTAGCTTAGTGACACACAGCTTTAAATACATCAATATGTTCCTCTTCTAGCTTATGTTAGGTAGCCACACATTTAAATGAAGATATACTTTAAGGGTCAAAAAAACTTGCTCATATTTAAATTGTATCCTTTTCTGCTTAAGAAAAAAAAAACCCAACAACCTGAATCCTGCAAGAAAATGGGAAACTTATGAGCTAAAATGTGACTCCTATGGGTTGGAAAAAGTAACTGGAAAATTCCAGCTGTCACCACACTAACTATGGCTCCATTCAGTTAACCAACAAACCCAACAACGTTTCATATTAGCAGCCATGATCAAGCTAGCATATGCAATAAGCATTTCTAGACCTATACTTAAGAAAGGCCCATCATTCCATTCCCTTTTCTTTTCCGGAAAGAATTTAAGCACATTATTATGTGCTTAACTGATTAACTTAAATGTATAGCTGCATGGTGGTTTTTTTTTTTTTGCTAAAGCAAAGCAACAAATTAGAAGTTTATCTACAATCCTAAATTCCTGTCAACAGAACAGCACAACAGCTATTTGTGCTGTTTAATCTATGTAATTCTAAACCTAAAATGCTACCAGCACTTCATTTTTGTGCATAGCCTCTGTATTTATTTCCATCTAATGGTACATTCAATATATCAAAAAGCATAGCACACTTTAAACATCTTTGAAGATAGTTTGATATAACTGCCTATAAAAACCTATTATGGCTAAGCCCAAATCACACCAAAAAAACCCAACAAAACAAACCAGTGATAAAACTCGTATTAAAATTTAACTTATCAAGCTTTAAGAGAAATAAAAAAAAAGGCACCAAGTTGGTAAGATAAACATCTCACTGAAATGAAACATTAAAATGTATCTAAATTCAACATTAGAATTTATTTGGGAACTAAAATGACACAGAAAATAGTTTTTCTATTCACGACAACAGAATTTAAAAAGCTTTTCCCACAGCTCATTGTTTTTAGTTCTGGGTTGGGAGCCAAACCACCTACATGAAGAGTCAGAGCTACAAAGGAACTTCAATGCTAACAGTCATCTTCCAAATCACGTAAATCATAAATATTACATCAAATCTGCATCTGCAATATATCACCACCACACTACTGTACCACAAGAATTGCCAGTTGCTGCATTAATGAAATTACCCTAAGCACAGGTTTCTGGAAGCTGATGTATTACATCCACCCACAGCTCTGATTCAGACCATCCAAATTCAGTCCGGAATTATTTCCTGATGAAAATCAATACCTAACTTTTACTGAGATGAGTTGCAGTATTCCCCAGAATCTTCAAACAGATGAATAAGACATTTTTTGCATGTATTCATCCATCAGGACTTGTCATCCTTAAAGGAACACCAAAAGAAACCAAAACCAAAGTGACACAGCAAAACCCTGGGCTTCCCTTGCCAAATACCTCTCTGGAGATAAGTGTGCTGTAATGTTATAGCTATAAAAAATAAAAACCTTTTCAAAATTGGAATCTGACAAGATTTCCAAGTGCCACAGGACTGTAGCACTTTTCCAATTAGACTTTTAACTGCCAGGGAGGAGAAAAGGAGACATGTATTTTATATTTCTCCTATGAAAACAGTTACCATGAAGTGGAAACTGAAGTGTTTTTCGGTTATTTAAATCCTAAGCTACAACCAGATACTGTTTGGTGCGTTGGCTGGTGGTTTTTTTCCAAAATTATTTTTATGCTGACAGATTTTGCAGCTCAATATACGACATCCCTATAGAAATAAACACCCAGCTTTGCAGGTGATATACACACAGATATATCCACTGACTGAAAATGTACCTGTTTTTTCTGTTTTGTGCCCTCCACAAGCATCTACAACCCCCAGAATTACATTTGAAACCTGGCATCCAGTAACACTGCCATATGAGCTGTGTGTTAAAATCACGTAAGTGTCTATTTGGAAAGTACTTCCCATTCAGTATTGCAAGCTAATTAAAAAAAAATCTCAAATTCCTGCTACATTCAATCTCTATGACATGATTTAGCAGACAAGCATGTCTAGATAAAAATCTTGGAAGTTAGACACAGTTACAGTAAGTAATAAACACAATTAGGCTTCTACTTAAAATCTTAACCTGAATACTAATAAAGTTGTATACTGCTTTGCATATATTGTTAGTTATTGAATGCTGGATTGAAATAATCTAAAAAAAGAGCATTTTTTTCCAAAGTGGGAGGAAATGCTTTATGTCTTAGGAAAAACAATCATTAAAATGTGTAAGAATTACTCACCAGTCTCCAGGAACATTAATTCTTTACCACGAGCTTGACACACAAACAAGAAAATACACGTAAGGATGTGAGGGACGACCCTTTTCTCTTGGAGGCTGTTTCCCAATGAGCTCTGCACAAGCCTGACCCAGAGGAAAAGCAACTTAGCTGTCAGGACTGCTAGACTCTGAGAAAGCTGATACCAGAGTGATGTCACTTATTCCTGAAATGTTACTGCAGCTCCAAACTATTGACTCTCTCCTACCAATAAAATCTCATCCTCTAGATGACAGAAAACAAAATGTTTAACTACAGGATTAAGTTTCAACAGGAGATAATAGTACAGAGTTTAACAGCATATCTTGAGATTAGACAAACTATTACAGTCAGAAAAAAGTGAAAAAAACCCCAAACCACAAAACACAAAAAAGGCCCCAGATGTTATCTAAATATGCTCTTCTAATTATCTCTAACCTGCAAAAATTTTCTTTCTGGCAGCAATAGTCAGAAAAGACTTCATGAGATGAAGGGGAAGAGCAAAGACTGGCTCCACAGCACCACTGGGCATCTGGCTACAAAGCTCCAGCTAATTCAGCTGAGAAGTTCTTGGTCTGGCAAAGTGGCCCTCAGCCACATCACCTTTCTCCCTTTTTTGACTTCTTTCTGCCCCAAGGTTTGCCCCACAATGGAAACTCAATCCTCAGGATTTTGCCCAACTCCACTGAGAAACATTTCTTTCTGGATGGAAAGAAAAAAAATAATAATGAGCAAAAACCGTAACGCTTGTGTGCTAAAATCAGGACCTTTTAATACTGAAAAAGATGTATCCAAACTACTAATGCAGCATGTGAAGCTGTAAACACTGTGAAGAACACCACAGAAAGGAAAGAAATGATCACAACAGGCACTGCAGGAAATTTCTGTATGGGAAAGAAAAACCAGGGACTAATACTCTACTTTAAAAACATAAAGCAAGAAGGAGATGAAGAACATGAATAAATTATTTGGTGCATAAAATTCACTTTTGCAATAGTAAAAAGCAGAGCTGCAGCTCAAGAGATGTCTGAGGTCTTCTACAAAATCCCAAATTTTAGACTAGAGCACAAGAGATCTTTCATGTTAAAACCCTAAACATCAAAGATTATCTTCATGAATATTTTCAAATTAGCATCACACACATCTTTAGATGTGACAGCCCACAGATTTCCAACAGTCCTGAGCCAACACCATCCTAAATTAGAGCTGGTTAACAATCAACGGGGGCACTGTGTGGGCAAGCACCACCTTCAGTCAACTACACTGAGGGCAGTGCAAGCCTTTCTGCACAGAGAAGGCCTGGATTTTTGGACATTTATTAGTGAAAATACGTGAGCTATAAAGAGACAAGTCTTGCAGAAAAAAAAAAGCAAATTCACAAAATAAATCGCTACTTTTTAAAAAGTGATCGCACACGTGCAAGATGAGAAACTCTAAGGAATGCATAAAGTAACAAACTGGAGGGAACACAGAAGCCTTCAAAGCAAAGAAATGGCAACTCAAGTTAGAACAACAGAAAACATTCTTCTGATACATTGGAAAACACCCCAGAAGTGGCAGGCAGTCAGAAAAGGCTTAAAATGGGGGTCGAAACCTGAGTTATCCCTTAGTTTTCACTGTGAGCAGCATCAAAAGCAGAAGCTGAGGGGCAGAATGAGCTACAAATAAATACAGGGTACAAGCTGCTATGGGGGCCAGGAAGGAATTGGTTAAAGAGAAGCAGCCAAGTGCTCAAGCAGTGCCCAGGACACTTCTGCCAGAAGCCTGTTCAGAGCTCATGGGTGAGATCATCAAACCCTTCTGTGTCAGAAAGAGGCTGGCTCCAAAATCCACAAGTGCTAAACCCCAAAGGCAAGTGACCTATTTTGAAACAATTTCACCTGTCACACTTGGAATAGCAAAAATCTGGAGTGCAAAACCTGTGAAATGCTGTTTTCTGAAAAAGCACGGAATGTGAGACTTGAGCCAAATATAAACAATGCAGAAATGAGTTAGAAAATAGAAGAGTTTTACCATCAGTCATGTGTTAAGTGGTCAATATTAGAGACTGTGCCCCCTTTTCTTGCTCGGCACATTTAATTTACAATACTGATCCACTGCTTGAAATGAAGTTAGCGATCGTCTCCTCCTTTTTTTGATAGCATATGATAAGTTTTATAGAAGTAATTAATCTCCTGGTAGTTCTGTGGCATTAGTTCTGTGGCATCACTCTTTGTAAGAGCTGTGCTATTTCCAGAAGAATCTAAATTTCATTAATAGCCTCCAGCCCTGAGTTCAGTGTTGAGACTTGATGAAGCATTAGCATGTGACACTGGAAGACAAAGATCTACCAGTTTTGAGACACAGAAGCTTACCAGAACATAAGGGCTGATTCTGAAAGAGAAAGTCTTAATATTTAATTACATGGACTTTCTGTTTTTTTCCAGTTTTCAATTTCATTTAAAAACCACCTATTTCTGAAGGCCTTCAAACTGAGATAGCAGTCAGTGCTGAAGCACCATAGTTTTCAATAAAGAGCTTAACTTCCTAAAAATATAAGAGAGCTAAGACTAATCCTAACAGTCTAAATCAGAGTGGGACAACAGGACACACTTTGTCACTTTGTTGAGCTAGAGAGTTATGGACTGCTCCACTTAACGTAATTTGCTATCTTTGAGAAGAATTTTGGTTTTTTCAGCCAAACCAATACAAAGACAAAACAACATGATTGAGCCCAAGGAGCAGGGGAAAATAAAATTGCTCTGGGCACATAGGTAAAGACAACCACATGGCAATATTACCTATATTTTCCACAGAACTTAGGGGTTCATGTTCACGTCTAAGTTACTAAGATCTTTACCAAGTTATTTTACTAAGGTCTTTAGACATTTGATTTAGGGAACACGCTTCTCATTACTTCAACAGGCTGCCTTATGTAGTCAGTGTAAATGCTGTAATATACAAAAACCTTGGGTCAAAAAGATGTCACATAGGAATGAGGCTATGCAAAAATGTTAGCTGAACAAGACTCATGGTGTTCATCAAGTTCAACCTCATGCCCAGAGATAAATCCAATGCCAGATCAGATTACAAAGGCCCTTGTCCAGTTGAGTTGAAAAAAATCTTCAAGAAAGACTTGGAATCATTCTCTGCTCAAGAGGCTTAGGTTCTTTACTACTATTACTATTTTAATCTGTTAAAATGTGCTTCATTGCAGTTTATGACCATTGCTCTTTTTACAGTTCTGAAGAGAGTCTGTCTCGTTTATGTCGTAGGTTGAAAGATGTGGCTGGGGTTGTGTATTCTGTTCCTATCTGTGACACATGGGGCAGTTATTCTCTGTGAATGGGGCAGTTTTCTTTATCTCTCCCACAACCCATCCTCCCTCCAGGGGATCTCTTCTGTCCATGGCCACTGAGTGTCCCTGCATGGCTGAGAAAATTCCAGCATCCCATGGGGAGATGCTCCGCCCAGGGGAGGAGCCAAGCATTCCTACTTGGATCCAATCTGACCTTGGGAACACCACAGCAGCTTTTTCCCACTGCATTCCCAGAGGAGCAGCTTTCTTCTCCCCTGCATTCCCAGAGGGAGCCCAGGCCCATCTCCAGCAGCCCTGGAGCTCCAGAGGAAAACTCCCCCCTTGTCCAGGATCCCTGCTCCAGCAGAGCCACAGCTGGCACTGCAGGAGGGCTGCAGCCACCCCTGAATGGCACTGCTGCCATCACCCTGACCCACAGGGGGTCAGGGCCTGTTCTGACTCTGGCAGTGGTTTGGTTTTTCTTGTATTACTGCATTTGTATTTTTAATTTTCCTAGTAAAGAACTGTTATTCCTTTTCTACATCTTTGCCTGAGAGCCTCCTAATGTCAAAATTATAATAATTCAGAGGGAGGGGGTTTATATTTTCCATTTTAAGGGGGGCTCCTGCCTTCCTTAGCAGACACCTGTCTTTCTCAAACCAAGACAATTTATAACATCCATGCAGTTAAAGAAAGGCTGCAGTTCAGTCCCTGCTTTTGTCATCTCTTCAGGCTAAACACATGAATCCCCTCCAGCCTCTTCTAGCACACCATACCTCGGGGCCCTGTAGCCTGCTAGTGCTTGACTGACTTGTGTTTGTCTCCCTCTCTCTCACACTGATGTGACCAAAACCAGACAGATTATTCCAGAAGAGATGGCAATAATCACCATTCTCCCCACAACTGTTGACCTTCATCCCCATTACAGCACATCATCCTGCCTGTCTCCCACCAGGCTATTTTCAGGGTGCTGCTCCTCCACCTGCACACTGGCCTTTGCTCAACTCCAGCTTTGCTCCACTCTGCTCACACTTCCAGCTTGCTGAGGTCCCCGTGGGTGACCACCCTGAGCCCTCCTCCCAAGGGTGCTGTTATCCAGGAACTTGCTGATGCTGCGTTCTGCTTGACTTGCTGATCAGTGAAAAAATAGTTCCACCCCAGCAGCAACTGCAGGAATTGACAGAATACAGGCTACAGGGCCAGGAGATATGATGTGCTAGAAGAGGCTGAATGGATTCATGTGTTTAGCCTGAAGAGATGACAAAAGCAGGGACTTAACTGCAGCCTTTCATTAACTGCATGGACTTTATAAATGAGACAGACTCTCTTCAGAACTGTAAAAAGAGCAATGGTCATAAACTGCAATAAAGCACACGCTAACAGATTTAAATAAAAATAGTAGTAAAAACCCAAGCCTCTTGAGAAGAGAATGATTCCATGTCTTTCTTGAAGATTTTTTCAACTCAACTGGACAAGGGCCTTTGTAATCTGATCTGGCACTGGATTTACCTCTGAGCATGAGGTTGAACTTGATGATCACCAAGAGTCTTGTTCATCTGACATTTCTGCATGAGCCTCATTCCTGTGTGAGGAAATGGCTTGCTGATCAGTGACAAAATAGTTCCACCCCAGCAGCAACTCCAGGAAAGACTCCCTTGTAAACAGCCACTGATTTGAAACTTCAAACCATTGATTGCTTATGGTGCAGTCAATTCTTCACCATTCATCCAATCCATACCCCACCCTCAGACACAAAGGTACCACATGAAGATACATCAAAAGCCTTGCTGAATGTGTGTGGTTTCCACTGTTTTCTCCCTCAGTTGCAGAGGCAGTTACTGTAGAAGGTAGCCAGCTTGGTCAGGCAAGATTTTTCCTTGATATATCCATGCTGCCTGTTTCCAGTTACCTTCCAATCTTTCACATGCCTAGGAACAGTTTAAATGAGACTTGCTCTTTAATATTCTCAGGGAAAGAGGTGAAGCTGACCTGTGTTTAGATCCCTGGATTCCCTTTCTTGCCTTTTTTTTTTTGAACACAGTAATGTTTGTCTATTTGCAGTCATCAGGGTTATCCATGTTGATAAAAATCACTCTCGTGGTGACATCTGTCAGCTCATTCAGCACCCTCAGCTGTTCATGTTCCTAGAATAAGAATCCATGGCTCTTTCAAGCATCAGTCAAAAATAATTTTAAAATGAATGTCATATTAAAAAAAAAACCAACAAAAAGCAACCTAGGAGGGGTAAGGGCCTTAAGGCAGCTTATAAGCTTGTATCTGTCAAAACAAACAAAAAAACCCCAAAAAAACAAAACAAAAAACAAAAACAAAAAAACCAAAAAAAAACCAGCCAAAAAAAAAAAGGTGGAACAACAAATGACCCCATAGGAAACACATCACTGGTCCAGGTTGCTGGAATGCTCCAGGATCTACTGGGAGCTGCCATCTGATATTTCTGCTGTATCCAGAATCTATGACTGAGAGGACTGAAGTGTTACCCAAACATTTCTTTAAGCTTGCCCTGCTTAGTTTAAGCTCTATACACCATGAGCAAAAATGATAATGAATTTGAAAGGAGGAATTTCGACTGCTTGCTGTTGACAGTACAGACAGAACAAGTTTTCCCAAAGGGAAAGCCCAACCTTGGCTTGCAACTGGAATGCCTTGTTCTGTCCCAAACATCAAAGAAGTTAAAGACAGGTAATGGAAACTGCACGCAGCATGAACATTACCAGTCCAGCAACCTCAGCAGGTAAGGCAAAGCCTCAACAGCCCACAGGGCACTTTTTCCCAATTACATGACACACAAAGACACTGACAGAGAACCTTAAATGAGCTTGGGAATAACCAGGCAGCATTTAGAGTTGTAGTCTTTCTAGAATAACATGTTTATAGTTTATATACATATAGCCTTTGATTCTATGCATTGAAAATGAAAAGAAACAAAGTGAATGTTTCCTCCTTCCCAATGCTTTCAGAGGAAGGGAACAGCATTTTTAGATTTATTGCTGAAAGACCAAGACTAAAGCAAATGTGTGGTTAAATAATACATTAATTTTACACACGTATATACATTTCTCAGCTACAGCATCTTTTATTAAAGCAAACTGCATTCTCATGCTGCAGGAGTTGCCATTAAGCACTAGCTGAAACAAAATGTTTCAGGGAATTTTAGCTCACTGCTGAAGCCAGTACCATCAGAACCTACTCTTCATTCAATCACAGAAAGGTTTGGATTGGAAGGGACTTTAAAGATCCTCTGGTTCCACTCCCCTGCCATGGGCAGGAACACCTTCCATGATCCCAGGGTGCTCCAAGCCCTGTCCAACCTGTCAGCTTTCAGGGATGAAGCACTCACAGCTTCTCTGGGAAACCTGAGATAATTGATTTCTTCCCAATAACTAAACGTGCCTTTTTCAATTTAAAACCACTGCACTCACCCTGTCACTATCTGCCTGTGTAAGTTCCTCTCCCTCCTTTTTCTAAGCCCCCTGCACTCCTTCCCTTGCTTTTCTAAAATGCACTTCTCATGTTCAATCCAGAATGCAACTCTTCAGGAAAGAGCAACCACGAAACCTGATTATTTAGAGATTTTATTCACTGCAAAACAGATTTTCAAGCATGTGCCAGACATGAAGGACCCACAGTCTCCTACAACTCTTCATTAAGGCCTGAATCTTCCGAGATGGAAGACAGACACTTATTCCATTCCCTGAAGCCTGTGACAGTCTTCTGCTCCCCCCAGTGGTAAAAACCCAAATATAATCCACAAGGAGATTATATACATAACAGCACTGTTCTCAGAGATTCTTCAAACCCAAAATTTCCAGTATGCAAAAGATTTTTATTCTACAAAAAATAAGCAACAGTCTAAATCAACATTTATCTTGCTTTGTGCAAAAAAAGTTTTTGGAATTGATAAATATAAAGTAGTTGCTAATGGAAGCATTTAAAATTAATCTATAATCCTAAAGTTGACAGCAATTTTCTTGGGTTATGATAAAGGAAAAAATAACTAAAAATAAAAATATTTTTGATACAAGTATTAGTAGCAATCTTCTGTTTAAAAAAGTCACAGGAAGCTGCTGCCACGCAGACATCACTTGACTACTCTTATCACCCTTCTAATGTTTTCTTTCTCTTAAGCTTCAAAAAGTTTTTAAAAAGTGAGCATAATAAGAATACTATTTCCTGAAAGATGAACCAAATGACTATTTAAAAAATAATTCTGACAGTGTAATTTGAGGATACATATCTCACATACAGTAAACACTCTTCTATATTCAAAGACTGACTGGAAAATGGCATTATTTGAAATATTTTTTGGCTTATATTAGTGGCACCTGTGATTCCTTACCTTCAGTAAGGAATGATAAGAAAAAAACCCCAGGGATTTTTTTCTGTTTCATGCACTGAATGAGGTGAGCCACTGAACCCACATTGGAAGGTCCAAAACATTAACACATGACTTCAAACATCCTAAGTAAGAAAATCAGTTACTGAATCTCACCATCCAAACTGAACCCATTGCCCACAAATACAACTGCATAAAGTTACCCTAAAACTTAATTCTAAAATTTACCTGAGGTATTATGCAGCCCAAAAGTTTTCCAACATAGGTAATGAAAATCACCTGTAGGCTGTGCTGCTTTTATATATATTTAAAGTGCAATATTTACACCAAGTCAAAGCTATCTAATAAGTTAGAGAAGCCTCAAATGATATTGCAATTAATATGGTTTAAACTGCACCTGAAGAACTTATACACTGGAGGTTTTCCTCTTATTTCCAAGAATTACTTCTAAAGCAGAGAAGTAGAAGCCTGCATTATTTTTGCATACTTCAAGTTTCTTTAGAGCTATTAAGTTAAAGCCCTTGAACTGTCACAGAGTGATTCCAGCCAGACATCACATCCTGATTTATCCTGAGGAACTAAACAAGGAACTCTCACTGTCAGTGAAATAAGTGGTACCCACATGGAGTAATGATGTCAAATCTTGTGTCTTAGGTTGAAAGATGTGGCTGGGGTTGTGTATTTTATTCCTATCTGTGACACGTGGGGCTGTTATCCTCTGTTCATTGGGCAGTTTTCTTTATCTCTCCCACAGCCAANAGAATTTACACTTTCATTTTAAGGGAGGCTCTTGCCTTCCTTAGCAAACACCTGTCTTTTCAAACCAAGACATGTTGATATTAGCATTACCACAAGCTACACTGAAGCCAGCAAGCCAAGGTTTGCACAAGGATCTTCCACTACATCCATGGACAATGCTGGAAATGGGTGACCAGCAAAGACCTATTGCTCTAACTTAAAGGCAGCACTGCTCTTTGAGTCAGGAAAGGTGAAACTCACCTTGCTGAGTTGAAATTAGGTGTGTTCATCACACCAATGCGAAGACAAGAAATTTTAGAGTCCAGCAAAGGGGAGCAAGACTTGTTCATTTGATTCTAGATTATTCTTTCTTTTTTTCTCTCCCTAAAAAGGAAGGTGCTAAATCGGTGGGATTGGCTGAAGTGGTCAAGGGAATTATGTACTTTAAAACCACTGAGTTCGTGAGTTTTAAGACCTAACAGCTTTCTGAATTTCATTTCCATGCTTGTGTTTCAAATGTATTTTGCAGACTTTCCCTGAGGATTAAGATGACAATGTGACAAAGCAGCCTTCGAAGGATTTTTTGCCACTGTCTTTTAATGATTTTGCAAATGTTCATACCAGTGCTTAGCTTCACTGGCACGGTTTCTATAAGTACATTCCAGTCAGGTTAGGTCAGTCATTTTGATATCTCAAAAATAATGAGAATATCAAATATTCACTACTTGAGCTTGAGAAGACACATTTCCCCTAATAATTACAACAAGATTCACATTACAAACAGTTCAGCTCTTTGCAGAATGAATTCTGATGATCCACATCTATTGGAAACTGCCTATCAGAAAATATTAATTCAATGTTTGGACAGAAACAGAAGTACTGATAATCACCTCCAGTGTCATAAAGGCCTTGATACACTCTGAAAAAACACCTGGTTAGAGGTTATAAGCTTCTCTATTCTACACATTGGGGTAGTTGGCATATCATTTATCAACAACTTTAAACCTGTAAATTATAATTTCTGCCTCTAGAGCAAGGACTGTGATGTCAACAGGATCAGCAAAGCAATCTATTCTCTTCAATGAATTTCTTTTCTAGATAAAGAGCAACAGGGTCTGACTGATTATGATTCCTTATTACTGTAATTCTTCAATTAAAAAGGTTTCTTTTATTTTCAGTCAATATGAGAAAGCTGCAGAGAAGTGGAAGTGTATTCACCAGTCACAGTGTCTACATTTTTATCAGTAAGAACACTACTGGTGTGTGCATGAGGTCCCCCAAGTTGAAAGTAAAGAACGTGTAGACTTTTTGCAGACAATGAAAATGCTTTTCAGTGAAAAAGGGTCCAGTGTTCAGTGTTCAATTGTAAACTTTTCCTCAATGCCACAGGGATGTCAGAGCTTTGCAGGGAACCAGATGGAAACATTTTAAAACTATTCAAAATATTTTTCTTCTAGTATTTTTCAAGGAAATGGTTATACCATTTCCATTTAATCTTTAATATAAAACTGTGGAGGTAACAAGAGACAAAAAATAGAGCCTTGGAAGCTAAAGAGCTTTCTGGATCAGAAGGTCTAGAAGTGTTAGAGAAACTACAACATGGCTGTGGTTAGTGTAAAGCAGTGGCTAAACTTACACACGCAGGTATGGACACAGCCCATGCACTCACATGACCCTGACATTTCTGAGCTTCTCTTCTCTTGGCTGCTGTGCTATTATTACTTTTCCACATAGTTCCCTGACTTTGTTCCAGCTTTCCATAGGTGCAACAGAAGCTTCCATAAATTTTTGTGTGAAAATGGAGAAGGGGAATGCAGACAGAGACTCTCAATATCACTTCAACACAGTTGTCTGAAAACGACACATTACCACTCTACTAGACATGTCACTATAACATAAAACGAAGAAATTAAATAAACCTAATTCTGTTGAAGTCCCACACTGATTAATACAGTTAATAGTCCTGTTTTAACAAAATTGAAACTGTTCTCACTTGGTTTCAACACAGACAAGGTAATGAAATAAAAAACTGCATCCAATGGGTGAAATTATCAATCTGAATCTGTCCTGTGAATGTGAATCATTACAGGACACAACGAGACAAAAACATCTTGGTGCTCAGGGCCCTGAGCTGATGAATTTAGGACCTTAAACTTCCTGTGTTACAGGGCAGGGCCATGGTAAAATACCAGAACAGAATTTCCAAATGGAATAACGCAAAGCTGGTAGCTAAGTTATTGAAATCAATCCAGCTTCATGAGCAAGAAGTTTCTCTGGGGCTATTTGGCTTTTCTTCCTATGGGGCCAGGTGCAGCTTTGCACTGACATGCATTTCAGTGCCTGAGGTATTTGACTGACAGTCATCATCAAGCTAATTGCATCAGGGATGTGCCCTTTGGCTTCACCAGGCTCCCTCTGTGATCCTGGTTAAGTAAACCTCTGTTTCCATTCCCAATTTGTACTCTCATGATATAAAATACTCCCCACAATTAAAACAGATAAATACAACTAAACAGCTAAATACAACCAAAGCAGCAGCTAAATGCAACAGCTTAATGTTAAGTAAACCTCTGTTTCCATTCCCAATTTGTACTGTCATGATATAAAATACTCCCCACCATTAAAACAGCTAGATGCAACAGTGAGATACTAATGCTGCAATGGAAGGTTGTGGGGGACATTCTCAACCTATTTCTGATCATTTAGGCAGCTGGAAATTCAGTTCAGCTGCTCCTGCAGGAAGCACATCATGGCCAGAACCACACTGTACTTGGAGGCACTTTCAGAGGCAGCATTAAACAATTTATTTTGACAGCCTCAGTTTGAGGGCTACTAAGGATATCTGTCTTGTCTTTGCTCATAGAGAGAACAAATGCACTGGGCAGAGTGGGCTGAAACAGATGGTATTACCAAAACTGAGTTGTTTAAGTCATGCCTTTCGTTCTCTGCTATGACAACCTTGATGGCTTGGGCTATTTTCTCCAGGAGTAAAAAAAAAAATCATCCTATTGCTCAGAACAGTAAAAAAAAGAAATAAAAAGTCTAACAGATTTCCCAGGCAAGATACAATGTCTCAGACAGACTTCTATTGAGTAAAATTGTTAAAACTTGTATTGATATCCTGCATTTTAATGACAGCTCTGAAAACCTTTTTGCATTTCTTGTTTCTCTGTGCATTTTTCCCCTCCAAAACCCTCATCATATGCTGAATCCATCTTGTCAAAAAGAACTATCCATTTAAAATAATGCAATAAATCCATTTTGCTGGTTTTGTTTTTATCTTAATCATGGGTTATACTTAAAAAGACCTCAAGACTCCACATAGCAAATCCTGTTCCAGGAAAACCTTGCAGGTCCTTCTACTAAAGATGTTACTCAAGTGTTGTCACCAACCACAACATTTTCACTGATTAAAAGGTTTTTATTCAGTTGCCCATATGCTAATGTTCATGTAAATGACAGATTTTCTACCAATATGGTTATGTTATGATACCTATATAATTGCCTGGAAAAAATCCCTGCACACATTATTATATATATTATGGCAAAAGAGGCAAAGGGACCATCTGAAATATAAAGACAGCCAAATTTGGAATAAACGTAAAGACTGAAAATACTGAAACGCTGATTAAGCTAATATTTTCCATATAAACAGGGACGTATAAAACATGGAAATCTTTTGATATTTGAGGCAAGATATGAACTGATTTGATTTTTTTGGGCAAGATATGAATTGCACACAAGTTCCTTCAAGTGGCCTGAAGTACATAATAATTAACATTTCCTTTCTTTTTTCCTCAATGGGTCATACTTTGAAAGAGCATCAAGTTTTGATTGGCTTGGAAAAAATTAAGTCACTGTATGGTACACTTCCATTAAATTCAGATTAGCTTAAGGAAAGCACAAAGCAATTCCAGTTCTCTTACAGCCATTGACATGTTTAAATACCAAACTGTTGTCTCCTCACCACAGCACTGAAATGTGCATAAGAATATCTCAATATCCTGAAAATATTTTAAATATGGAAACATGCATAAACATAAGTGATGTTTTACTGAAAACACACTGGAAAAATTCAAGCTTACGTATCATTTTGAGAAACATTCCTGTATTTTTTTTTCTTTTTGTTTTTCCCCTTTTCCTTATGTTCTTGGTGGGGGGGATGGAAATTCTGATCTACAAAAAGAAATATTTTACTTACTCTTGGTCATCTTTTAGGAAATTTAAAGTTCCAAACAACTCCTTTGTACAAAATCATTTGATAAATTTTCATTGACAGATATTCCAAATAAATACCTATTCACTACTGAATTGCAATGATCTAGTGTATTCATGGCAAAAATCTGCCAGAATTCACAGGACTGTATTTAATACCCATTTTAAACCTCAGTGTACTGAAAAAGTAGACAATTTTTAGCTCATTCAGCATGGACTTAGCCAGCCCATTATTTCCACTCTCTTGGTACAAAAAAAAAAAGCCAAAGTTTTTAAAAAATAACACAATCCCAAATATTTTAGGTTTTCACTTTAACAAACCCATTTCTCAACTTATACCAGACACATACAGAAAGAACTAATAATGCCTTCTTTACTTTTCCATAAAATCTCAGACTCAATTACACATGGCTGTCATTAGAGCCAATTATTTTAAATGAGTACTGGTGTACATTTTCTTTTTCACTTGGCAAAGTAAATTTAGCTCATGCTTGTGAAACATAGCTCCACTCCTTCCTCCACTTCATAAAAAAAAAACCAACTAATAAATGGCAGTATCAGACTGTAGCAAACTGTCTAAAATAGGTCAAAATCTGATGCAGAATGCTGACAAGGTTTTTAGACACAACCTTCAGCCTAAAATTGTCACAGGCTCTCCATCCTCTCCATCTGGCACACCAACTGAGTATGTGCAATTGTCAGCAGGAGTAAAATCTCTTATTTAGAGCACAGTGTGAATGGAAAAAGGCTGAGCCTTCACTGTCCAAAAGATTTTAATAATTCAAAAAACAGTTGGCAGGCAGCTGAAGTGATACATATACAAAGGTTCCCCTTCACCCCACATCCTTAACTGATTTTTTCCCCCTGTACAAACAATTATATTTATGAAAATTCAAGCAAAAAGTTTATTTAAACATTATTTCAGCAGTGGTAGCTCCCTCAAAAGGACTAAAGCCACCACCACACTCTCACTGCTTTCCTGGTGAACAAGTGCCACAGAGTTAGTGACTTTTTATTCATGTGTACAAAAAAAAATATTTTTTCATCCTCTTCAAAAAATAACTCAGCAGGTTGAATTACATGCCTTAGACTTTCAGTCACGTGAGTGAGTTCCTCAAGTTCCTTCCAGAGACCTCCAGCTTCTAAAAATCAGAACATCTACACAGCACGATCCTAGGAACTTAAACCTTTCACTCTGCTGTTTTATTGCCAATTACAATACATTGATCCACAACAAAACACAGGAAAATTCTAATGATGGCTGACATGCCTAAAATGACTGCTAAGGAATATTATTATTAATATTCCTTAGCATGGAAAAGCATCGTTTTATTCAATTTCAGTTCTCAATTCAGTGCAATTTAAATGCATTTTGAATAATCTTGTTCAGCCAGCAGCCTTTACATACATTCACCTCCCTCTCTGCATGTTCTCTGTGTGTGTGTATATGTATACCTATATATATATATATTTATTCACACACACATCTAGAAATATAAAGAAACCAACAAAACTAGCACAGAGTAAAACTGCAGAGTAAAACACACAAAAGGCAATATATTGTTGTCAAGTTTTCTGAGTTCTCAAAATATGCACAACCACCATACAGATCATAAACACAAGGCAGATTTTTTGTTTTTCCCATGACCCAAAGTGGACTTGAATGTTAAATAAAATTGGAGAAGCTCTGCAGAGGAGACAGTATCTTACCCACAAAATTCAGTTAACCTTTATAACAATAATGTAAGAAATTTTTGGAAAACTAACCAGAGTCAGCACTTACTTCAAAGGAAAGAATAAATATTATCCTGAAGAGTAAAAACTAGACATTATCAAGGTTATAAAAATAGCTTGTGATGTTTAACACTTGCAAATTTCTGCTTTCCTTTAGACTAAAATTGTTCCTTTACAAAACCTGTGAAATACAACTTCCTGAGAGGTTTGAAGTTTTCTAGGATTGTCCAGAAATTGCCCTATGGTAAATCTGTGTAGCTTCATATTATCCTCCAGATCTCTGTGAGGCACAGCTCAAGGCACCTGAAGGCACCACCACCATCAAACAACATGTTCCAGCTATAAGTGAAAACTCATATTAGAAATAACTAATAATTAGAAATAATATTATTAGAAGTAACTAATAATGCTTTGAAGGTAACAAGCAAATGTTGGTTCTTGTTTTGTTTTTTTTTTGTTGAGGTTGGGATTGAAAGTTTTTGAGATGATATTTTGCGTTTAGACGTAAATATTTATGTTTTTTTAATCTCTGTTATAGTCCCACAAGCAGTGAGCTTTGTAGTATTTTACTAACAAGTTACAAATGGTTAACTGTCTTTTTTTATAAGGTTTTTTAAGGCTAAACTATCTAATTAAGATATGACACTTAAATTATTTTTGT
>VXBC01012149.1:746546-780731 GCA_013399945.1 Ploceus nigricollis
AAAAAATAAAAAAACCAACTAACTGACCTCTCAGCTCACAGAAAATCTGGTTTTCCTGAAAGTACCCTAGAAGGTCACTCGTTAAAGCTCCTGAAAGAAACTAAGGTGCCAGAGGTTAAGAGATGGCAATGGGTTCACAACAGTGACAGTGAAAGGACACAAATCAATAAACCTGCAGGGACTTGAGCTCACAAACTGTTCACCCTGATTTCAGAGAGGGGGTGAACACAGAAGTTAAGCTTTACCTCTATTCCCAGGACCACAGGTACCATTCAGAAGAAGGACCCAGTTGAAGGACCACAGAGGACTTACATAGAATTAGGAACACAGGCAGTAAAAGAGCAAATGACATTTAATAGTGGCAGTGTAACATGGTACAAATGAAAAAAACCCTCTGTATTTTACACAAGAGCGTGCAGTGACTGGACAAGAGGGAATGGCAGCCAACTGCAAGAGTGTGGAGCTACATGAGCTATTGGAAAGAATTCTTTACTATAGGGTGGTGAGACACTGGAACAAGTTAGCCAAGAGAAGCTTTGGACACCCCATCCCTGGAAGTGCTCAAGGGCAGGGTGGACAGGGCTTTGAACAACCTGGTCTTGTGGAAGGTGTCCCTGCCCATGGCAGGGGGGCTGGGAGCAAGATGATCTTTAAAGCCCCTTCCAACCCAAACCATTCCACAATATTCAGAGGGCTTTGAGATGACCATTTCTACCATGGAACAAAACCTTAGCATTATAATAGATACTATTTTCATAGACTGGTCATCTCAGAAAACTCACAGCAAGTTTTGGGTACATCTGTGGAACACCACAGAGCTTTGGTTAGCTTTTGAAATAACTCGTGGAGAGCTGGTGTGGGGTCAGGGATGAATACAGAAACCCACCAGGCATAGTTAAGTGCGAAGACAGGAGCTCTGACTCTGGAAGTCACTGAATCACAGACAGCTGGTGGCCAGGAATTCTTGTGCAGGTTCTCCAAAAAACCTCTGAAACAAATCTTCACCTCTGGCAATCTCTGTTTCTGGCAAATGCAGCAAACCCCAGCGAATGCAGCGTTCAAGAAACTGTGAAGACAGCACATGTCCAACTGCTGCAGATAATTTCTCCTACATTTGGCTGCTTTTCTCAGCTAAAGTGAAGCCCAGTAGGATCAATTTATTAGAAACTAGGGTTTTGTCTTTTCAAATTTAAAACTAATTTCTAACAGTTTTTTTTCTATTCTCCTGGCTTCTTCACCTTTTCAACAAGGTAGGGCCTGATCCACCCACTTGTGGCACAGAGTTGACTTGCACTTCAAATTGCACAAGCTTGCCAAATAAGAACATCTCCCTCCAGCAGGCCAGAGCTCTACCCACAGTTCCCTCTTTCCCTGGGAATTGATGCAGCATGGATTGTGGAAGGGAGAGTAGAGTAATTCTCAAGCTACAGACACTGCAAGATTATGAAACCAGTGAACAGGATAATTAAACTCTGAACGATCCACAGCTAATTTGCAGTTGAACTTCCCCACACAACACAGGTCTGTAATTATAAATTTCCATCAGATGCTTGAGATGAATCCTTGTCAGGGGCTTTTCAGAGACAGATGCCTAAAATAGGGATATTATTTATTATACTTGGACAACAAAATTCACCAGCCAGGGTGTAGCTGTTTAATTTTGCTGTCAGCTGGATCACTGGATCCAGCAGAGTGGATTAGCCCCTAATAGCACAGGCTTTCCTTCTGTCCAAGCTGCCAGCAGCTCAGCATTGCCCTCCCCAAGAAGTCCACGTCAGACACCAACCTCCTAAAGCTGCTGAAAGCAAATCTAATCACAGTGACAGTTCAAATAAAACCAGCACAGATGAAAATCATCATATTCTGGCTTTCCCTTTTGTTAAAATAAATTTAACTGATATAATGAGCTTTATACTCTTCTCAATAGGAAAAAGCCTACATACATCAATAAGAACTAGAGGGAGCAACACTTGAAATGCTTTTTAATTGACTTTTGTTTTCAGGACAACAGCCCAGGGATAAAGTTTCATTAGCACTCCAATATTTTATGCCCTTCAAAAAGTACACAATTTATTCCTGGGATACCATTCAAACATGATTCACAGGAAATAAACTAAAAACAAAACCACAAGAAAATCTACAGTTCAATAGGATTTACATGACTAACAAAAGTCTCTTCAGTTTTGAATCCTCCAACACAAATTCTTTTAAGGTAGTATACACCAAGAATATTTTGCAAGGTGATTCTATTTTCTTAGAATACCCATCTGTAAAACTACTAACACTTACATGCAGCCATGTGTATTTACAGTACCTATAAATACCTAAATACTGGAGCTTTGACTTCCTGTAAGTAAAAGACTCATTATTGTCCAAAGAACTTAAAGAAAAATTTGAGAGGTAAAGTGCATGATATATTACATGCTGAAACCAAACTACAAAAACTAATAGCCCAAAAAGAAAAGAAAAAAAAAATAATGAGCAAGATAGCCAAAATGTGTGCCTTCAGTGCAAGCCAGAGGCAATTCATTCACAGCTTCCCTTTTTCTTTCAAGCAGCCTCTTATGGGTTTTTCTTAAGGCTAAGGTATCACTCAGAAATATGCACACACAAACTGAAATACAGTCACAAAGCAGCATTGAAAGTGAAAATTAAAAATGTTTTGACATCCTACTTGAAAAACAGAAAAATAAAAGAAAGATCAAATGCTTTATTCTACACTGATTATTACATGAGAACATGATTACTTTAATCCTCTGCTGTGGAGATGAGAAGAACAAATCAAAATTCGCTTGTGTTTCGAAACTGCTGCTGATTCTGCACCTTTTAAGCCATTTGTGACCCAAGATTTCAGAGCAAACTGCTTGAAACTCACAAAAAAAACCCCCTAAACAATTGCATAAATTCGAATAAAATAAGAAAAGATGACAGAGTGGTTTTGGTCTTAACTGAAAATGAAGAAAATTATATAAAAAGACTGAATTACTTTCAGTAATACAGTTTGAGAAACACAAGCTTGTAGAGTGCGAGTTCAGGCACACCATGAGTGTGCAAACAGCATAAATGGACAAAACCTGTAAATGTGTTTGTTCCAACTTGTCTACAAACTTCTCTGCCCAACAGCAGGGAAACAACAGTCTACTACAGTGCTTTATACACAAAAAGTCTGCAATGTGCAGTTTTACAGTCAATGATTTTCTAGACAAAAGTCACTGTGTTTGACCTACAGAACTCAACCATGCACACAGCAAACCCTCCCGGACCATCTTTCTGTCATGCACAGCTACAAAATTCTCAGGAAACCATCTCCACACAAACAAAAGTTTAACATTTTTAGCACGTGAATCCCTCCATCTAAAAAAACTCTGTTGTTTTAAGTGCTTTTAACAATTTATGTAGAGCTACAGATCCCCATGCAATATCCTATGCTGCACTTCAAACATATCAAATTATTGCTGAAAACCCTTGAAACAATAATCTAATTTACTCTGTATGTAAACGTGCAGCATTGGAGAATAATTATGAAAGAGCATTAATTATGGATTAATACTCTTTCTTGGTAAATCCTTAGCTGCTAAGACTGTAATGCTGAGATATTATAGTATTACCAAAATGAATCATTGTGCTCTCAATTGCAGAGCCATGCCAACAGAGCTGAAATAGGTTGGCAGCATCCTGCCACTGGAGGAAAAACAAGAATTTGTTCTATTTCTTTAGCAAAGGGTGTCTCACAGGTGTTGACATCTGCCAAATCTTGTACTTGCAAGGGCTAATGAGACAGCAGTGTGAACTAACCCCCAAATATTAATTGAGGATTATTAATTGAGTATTAATGGTTTTTTTTCTTTGTCCACCTACACCAGGGCAGCTCCTGAGGCACACACCTGCAGCTTCCAGCTTCCAGGAAGTCACACCATAGCCCATGCATAAGTGCTGGGATTTACAGGATTGCACAGCAGGGCTTGAAGATTCATTGACACCTTTCTCCTATTTGGAATAATTCATTAACATGTATAAAGCAAACAAACAAAACACAACCCCTGTTCAAAACCCCACACTCAAACACTCCCCCCACTCAGGGTCTGAAATTCAGTAATTTGTTCAGAACTGGAAGTTTGATAGACAAATAAAAAAGTGCTTTTCCAAAAACTAAGTTTCAATTAATGTGCTAAAACCTAAGCCCTCTCTCTGATACAAGGTTTGTTCAGACTTGTTATTTTTTTAAGATTACATCAGCCTAAATAAGATACTCACAGTGTTCTTATTGCACCAAAACATCAAAATAATCTACGAGAATTAAAAAAGCTAATTCTGCTGCAAGTTTTAAAACAACTGTTCCTATTAAATGTAATTAAGGCAAAATACTACCATATTCTGAAAGTAATGTTTTGTTCTGGCTAGTATTATTCAGTGTATTACTAAATAATTTCTGTTAAATGTAGGAGTTGCAGGGTTTGTTTGTGCTGGTTTTTTGTTACTTTGTTTTCTGGGTTGTGGGTTTGTTTTTTTTTTTTAACAGCTGGTAATAGGTTAATATTCAGAGNTTTGATGATTATCATGTTTATTCCTTGTGGATATGAATTTTAAACCCTCTATTTTTATTTTAAAGACAATATCTAGCATTTCTGCTCTTTTAAGCCTTGGTTAAGATACTCAAACATTAAGTGCCAGCATTTATACGTGCCTGTAACATGCATTTTTCCCAAAGCTTTTTATTTTATTAACTCAAAAGTAGCATTAACCCTCAAAGATTTCATCCAAGTTTTAAGGTTTGGAAGCAACTTTAGAAAGATGAGCCGACTTCTACACTGGTACCCTCTCACAGCAGCTTTCTGCTTTTGAACTATGTACAAAACATTTATGCCTGCTCTTGGATGAGCACAGGTTAGTGTGGCAACAGGTCCATTCCAAAAATCATTCCCAAACTCCTCTTCACTCTTGAAACCATTAAGAAATTCTATTTAGATGCCAAGTTCCTTCCCCAGAATTCTTACCAGTATCCCAGAACAACCCATATTTAAATGATTCAGACATGCATAACCTAAACAGTTGGAAAAACAGGTTTTATTCATGATGGTAAGGACAATGTAATTATTAATTGTATGAAGTACATCTGAGAATAATTACACATAAACTAGACCTCCTTGGCACTGCAGTACTTGGCATGGTTTTAGCAACCTCAAGTCACTTCACCTGGAAAATCTTATTCTTGTGCCAAGGAGTCAAATATATCCTGCATTAATATTTTAATGTGGAACACACATAGTTTATTCACAGAAGCATATGAAAGAAGTAACTTCATCTGCAGCGTAAGCTAATATACAAATGCAACTTAAAAAAATTAACAATACCCCACTAAATAAAAACCTAATCCCATCCAAATATTTAACTTGTCCTGAACAAGATGAAGCTCATAATGTAAGAGAGTCTACATTTATTAAAATGAACCTCAAATGTTCTTCCTGGCTTGAACAGCAAGAGCAGGAAGGTTTCCACAGAAATGGGTCTTACCCTAGGCAAAAGCCTTTTAAGTAGTAAAAGGTAAATTTCTTCAGGAAAGAAAACCCCAAACTCCCCTAACAGTCTCACATTTGTTTGTTTGTTTTAGACTTCATCTCAAGTTTCAAAGCTGCTGAGAAAGGACTGCTGTGGTTTATCCCCCTAAATAATTTACATAAAGTTTTATACAAAGAACAGAATTCGCCTTCAGAGCGTGGAAAATAAAAAGAATTAAGTTTCCTGGAGAAAAATACTTCTTTCTTTCCTCTGGGCTATCTACTCAGGGTTGGGACAGAAAGGAGGGAGAAGGAAAGAGAGCAAGAATGGATTAAACAGTCAAAAATTTCTGGTCTCAGTGATAACAGAATTACTCTACCTTTGAAACCTTTTATCATTACAAAAGTCACTCTTTCTTCTTCTGAATCAATGATTTGTTTTAATCACACGGATATACTTGTAACCCACCACTACCTGTGCCTTCAAGACACATGAGCATTTGGTCAGTTCCAGCAGATTTACAGCCCAAAAATGCAGTGAGTTAGAGATTTAGTTAGAAAAGTGCCACATTATTTAACATTCACAGCACAGGTATTATGAAGTTCTTCCATAAAGGCTGATGTTTTTACCAGTCAGTGAGTTACATATCCTTTAGGAGATTCTCCATCTATACTCTGATGATCTTTATGTGTCTGATATGATTGGCAAAAAATATCCAAATGTTTTTGTTAACAGGAAGAACACAATAAACAGATTTTAACTGCATTTTCAATATGTTCCTTGAATTGGTTTGGACACAAAAGTCAACACTTCCATAATGCAACGAACTATTTCCATTCCCTCCCCTACACTCAATCATTTCAAGGACATAAAAAGGAACATTTAAAAATATTTTGACACTTCCCTCCCCTTTAGATATATATACACTAACTGGATGAAAGCACAGTTACCCAATGAAGCCAAGCATGCTATTTTTTTCCCCCACAGGAAGGATGGAAACACCAAATATTGCAATTCTCTTTACCCTTGACATACCTACTTTTCCCACGCCATCCTCATTTGTGTCCTGTTACATTTTATTCCACATCCTACCCCAACACTGCTTTTTTGTCCTCTTAGTCCACTTCTAAGCTTGTGCCAAAGTAAAATGTTAGACCTGACATCAACTGTGTTCTTGTAGCAAGTTAGCAAAGAGGAAGGAATACTGAGAGCTTGAAAAACACTGAAAATACCACCTACTTTAAACAGCCCGAATAATCTCTGCCATTGAAGCAAGGCAATATTAATGACAGATTTCTTTCTAGAATAATCCTAGTCTTTATGTTCAAATTCAGTTTAATTAATCTTTAATGCATGCTATTTATGTACACTGTATTTATAGTTGGTGCATACTGCATCCAGTACTTCGACTTGTGCAACAGAGAAGCATCATGTCTTGCTCAGAGGCTGAGCTACTCCATCTCCTCTAAGAAATTCCACACAACCAGGAAAAAGGAAAGCCACTCCTGAGTCAAGGTGCCCAGCAGCATAAGCCACGTTCCAAAATGTTCTGCACTCTTGGCAGTGTTTGCTCCAAGTCTAGGAGAAAGCTGAAAATCTCCCTCCCTCTTCCCTCTTGGCTTTAATGTGTTTGCCCACATATCAAGTGAATCCAGCTCCTCCTGGGATGGGCAGAACAGGCAGTAAATGCTGCCATCTACCAGAAATTCAGGAGTTTTCTATTTCAGCTGGCAGTAAGAAAGCAGAGAGCTGGGGGAAAAGGCAGAGGAGCTGCTGGGTAAACACAGCAGCCAGCTCTTATCCAGTCATAATCTTTAAAACATAAAAGCCACTAAATAAAATCCACAAGGAAAAAGACCTTTCAAAAAGTGGAACCCAGTCCAAGTATGGAAAGCAAAAATGTAAAGCCACAATTCAGCAGTCCAAGAAAAATTGCCTCTGGCATATGGCACAAAAATCGAACAGAGGCTTGCTCCAAACAGACAAAATTCTCTTAGAATCTTAAGAAGAGGTCTGATCTGAAGAGGCAGAAAGAGCACTCAAGACAGGCAAAACCACAGTAAAATAGCCAGCCACATTTTTCTCATTGGAAAAATCAAGTTCCCCTTAGAAGCGCTGAAGCGTTTCTTTATAGGCAAGAGAGTTATAAAGTGTCCCAAAGCAATGTCACTACAGAAGTTTTATTTTAAGGAACTGGTAAGTGAACTGCAATAAAACCACCTGGTTAAATTAGTATTTATTCAATTATTCTAAGGAAATATGGAAAAAAATTAGTAGTATGACATAATGGCTGCACTTCGCATATAAGCTGACATTTTTATCAGAACAATGTGGTGACCCTGTCTGCTC
Source organism: Ploceus nigricollis (assembly GCA_013399945.1). NCBI lineage: Eukaryota > Metazoa > Chordata > Aves > Passeriformes > Ploceidae > Ploceus > Ploceus nigricollis. Next base: position 754,392 of record VXBC01012149.1, read on the forward strand.
TTCACTTCTCCACTCTTTTCCAAAATCAGCCTCTGTGTTGGGTGGTTATCAGGTATTAAGAAGAACACCATTATCAGGTATTCAGAGAAGAACATAATTAATAGAAATTTTAATGCATAGAGTGTACTGTGAAAAAATTGGTATCACCTCCATAGGGGAAAGCCTCACCTTGCACATTTATTGTAATGGAATCATATTAATCAGAGACACAAGGTTATCTGTAAAAATGTGATTTTTTTTTTTTTTTTTAAAAGTCCTTCATTCAGATCTCTTAAAGAAGCCTCATAGTAATGAAACAAAACCTGAGCCCTGTGTATCTACGGATAGGAATATGCAGAATACGAGACCCATTATACTCAAGATATTCATAAGCTCTCTGAAAAAGCAAGTGAAGTGCATAGGAATAACTTGCACTTGATAGAAAATTATTCAGGACAGGGAAATTTGATTGAAGAGGGCTGCTGCGAAAACCCACAATAGCCTGTGCCTGAGATACAAGATAGCAATTGAAAGGGGGTGCATTAATTGAAAAGGATTCTTACAGGAAAGAGAAGTGCAGCCAAAGATCAGGTTTGGATGAGGTGCTGCATCTCAGAAAAGGTCTGGAAACCTACACTGTGGTTTCAAAACAGCATCAGCCCAGAGGCAGAAAAAAAAAAAAAGCTGGAACAGCAGCCAGCTGTGTCCCCACGGAATTCCAGGGGCCATGGAGATCCAGCCTTGTGCCCCTACTCCAGCTGTGTGCTCCTTCAGGGACAGCAGGGAACAAGGACAGTCCCAAAGGACCTGGGTTTAACTGGGCTCAAGCTCAGAGAACTGGGAGGGGGAACATGGGAAAAATGGTGCAGACAAAGCAGAGAGCCAAATTGGAGCAATCCTGGGAAGTGATACTGGAAATTCCTCCTGCACAGGAAGCGTTCATCATTTCTCGAGTGGAAGGAGTGGTAATGGGAATAGTGGCTTCATTGAAAAGCAAGTTTTGTTCATCAAAAAACAAATGGAACAAATTCTTTCTCTCCCATCACAAAGTATTCTGGAGAGAAAAAAAAAACAACCCACATGCATATGCAGAATAAAAGTACTAAAATACCACAACATGCTTTGGTGCAGCATTTAGCTACACCCACACATGCAATAGACACCCTATTTTTATTATATTCTTTCCTAAAGGTCTCAACATTCATCACACACAGGTCTCTTTGGTCTGTCTGCCTAGTACAACCATTTTAAGGTTATCCTCGAGATGACCATCGATTAAAACAAAAACCAAAAGCAACCCTCCATTTATTAGATAATTAAAATTGAGCTATAAAATTCAACCACTTGGACAAAATGTCCCAAAGGCAGCCTCAATGTTTTTTGGGTTTTTTTTTTTTTTTTGCATAGGAACATGGATATCAGTGTAATAATAAAATAAAACACTTAAGATTACAATAAAATCCTACCCTGAATATGTACTTAGGGAATGCACTAGAATTGTTTTGAAACTAGTATATAATCCTTTATGAGAACAAATTAATGCTTGTGGGGCTTTTTTCCCCTCCACTTATTAAAAAATAATATGTTTAATCACTATTAATGTCAGAGCACAGAACCTGCACTCCCAGTTAACCAGTTTATTAACAAATTAAAAAATCTATTATTCCCAACAAGAATATTTTCACACTCCATCAGAAATTTAATTATTAATGGCACTTCAGGCATCATACCAATTTCAAGCCTAACCCTTTTATCCCTACATTACATCACAGCAAGGTTAACATTATAACTCAGGTGAACTGACTTCACCTTCCATCAAGAATTTTGCCAGCAATCTCAGAAAGCAACTCCTGAGTGCTAAAGCACTAAAATTCTGCACTTGTTTCCCAGGCAGCCTATTCAGCCATTGCTACAAACATATTTTTAAGAAACACAGCATTAACTCCCAAAAGACAAAATTAATTTCCCTGCAGGAGCATTTACTTGTAAAATCTTGGTAACCAGATGAACAAAGGAAAATAAAAAAATTTGGCTCCCCAAAGAAAACACTTGGTTTAGCACACAAAGCAAGGCAGATTCCTAAAGATGACAGTAAATTGCATTATACTGGTGCCAGCCTTTAATAAGCACCGAACAGATACCACATAACACAGCTGCTCTGATACCTGATACCACTGCAAACATATAGGGGCTAGCAGCTGCCTCAGTTTTAACTTAAAAAATCCCTTTCTTGGCCCAGAAACCAAGTGGTGTTTTGATTTGTGCGCTACACACGATACAGGAAAACTTAGTCAAGGACTAGTACCTTATCATCCATATAAGCATAGAATAAAACCTCTTACTTCAGAGATTTGCATTCAGAGAGGGGAAAACCAGACCAAAAATGCAGACAATATGCAACAGAATGTACCTGATGAATTACTACTGGAAAGCTAACAAATCCATCCTGAAAGTAATATGCATTTGTAAAGTCTTTCAGAATGCAGAGTGCAGCATCAAAAAAACCAAAATAAAACCATCCCAAGACTGGACAAACATCAATTCAAAAATCAATGTGAAAGTTTAACACATGCCCAGAGTGACATCATAATTTTAGAATGAAAACAAATGCTCATGCACAGCACATTCTTAGCCAATAAATTTAGGCTATTGCTAGATATTTGAATGCTTTCATCACATGTTTAATAAACAAAACCATTTCAATGTGTGTTAACACCATGACTACAAACACAGACTGCAATTGTCACCTGTCTCACCAAGGCTTTTGAAACTATCAGGAACATTCTTCCCTTTACACTGTTTTTTTCCCAGCTCCAGCTTCAGAGCATTAGTACTTGCCCCAACTACCAGATACAAAAAACCAATTACTCTCACTTGGCTGTAGCTGTTAGTGTATTTCTGGAGGTCCATTCCCTTCCAGCTTCTTCTTCTGTAGGCTACATAATTTCTCTTTACAGGCTGTGTTTCCCTGGTTTTGGTTATCTCACAGTCTGCACTGGCTGGATGTGATTTCACCAATTAATGATTAAACACTGTGAACCCATGAACTTACAACCCTTGCACTATTTTCTACAGGACATTTGATGTGACTGTTGAAGAAAATGGAAATGTGCATATTCTGAAATCCTACTACTGCCTTTAACAGGGGACTCATTCACCCTAACCAGGTTTCCACTCTAACAAACAGAACTGGGGACACCTGGATTTCCCAGTCCACGATTCCTAGCATGGATGAAATCACCAGCACTGCTCATCCTCAACAGGCACACCTCCTGTCTTCAATATTGAAGTATATGGGGTATTTTTAGTTAATCTCCACAGCTCAGGATGCACCTATGCAGCACTCTCACAATAAAACAGATCAGTTGTAGAGCAACCTTTAAGATCCAGTTACCAGCTCTATCCAGGATGACCAAACCCTGGTGAGAGAGAATACAAGAACAAGATTGTCCTCCAGCAAGGACAGAAGAATTAGCAAATTCTTACAATGAAACTACTGCACTGCTGACAGGGAAAATCGAGATGCTTTTGTAAGCCAGTTAATTACATACGGCCTTGAAAGTGATCTTGCAACAAGGAAATCTAACTGGACAGAGTATTACAGAGAAATCTCATGTTGATCTTAGAATAATACTGACACTTTCTTTAAACCAAAGCAAACATGTCACTACAGTATTTGCAACTTGGGAATAAACTTCCCTTTTATACAGAAATGCTTACTCTATCCTACAAGCCCCAAAAATCTGCCTCAGAGTTTCCTTCCAAAGCAACGATCATTGCATGAACATTCAAAACAGTCTCTTCATCTGCACCACTTAATGTCATGGCTCCAATTCTTCCCTTAATGAGGCAAATAGAGTGTGTTTTGAGGTACCTTCCTTGCTGTTTTCTGAGAATGAAGAAACATGCAGCAGGAGGAGAACTGCAGACAAGCCACCATGATGCTTGTGGACATGATGGAGTGGGAATGGTCCATACCCAAATGGGCTTCCAACTTCTGTATAGAAGTTCATAACTGGCATAAAAAGTATTAATTGGATTGAATATCTAATTATATCTCTTTACTCATCCTGTGTATCTTTTTAATAAGAACTTACATTGATTACACATTTTAATAGCAAATAATTTCCCCCATGTAACTACTGTCAATCCCAGACCAAGTAACTGTAATGAGCACTAAACAAATCAAGCTTATCCAATATTAATTTGTAGGCACAGCATTTTTGGAAAGGAGCAACAGGGGTACCGATCCAACTTGTCCATTTTACCAATGCATCAGTATGGAAAAAAATAAGAAATATTTTGGAAGAGAATAGTTTGCCCATGGAGAGAGTAATAATATAGGATCAATTTACACAATAATGAATAAATTATTAATAATGTAATATTGCAATTTCCTTAAATGATGAGCTATTCCCTCTTTACTGCAATATTTTACAGCTTACCTATGTATACTTGCATATTTATGTGACTGCTTCATAATCCCAGAATACAGGGCAAAATTAGGCATGGAAATCTTCAGTACCAGCTCCTGGAGAACTCAGAGTTTTTGCTGCCAAAAGCACTTCAGATAGGACTGGTTTTAATGGGACTTGAACATCAGTTAACTGGATATCAGCTTCTACAGTAACCAAGGTTGACAAGAGAAGTCAATTTCCAGGACGCTCCTAAGAATGACAGGAGCAGCTTCAGCAAGGAAGCAGACTGAAAAAGTCTTCCAAAAGGACAACAGTATGGCCCTACTGGAGTTTAAGCAATCCATTGCATCTGAAAGCTTTTGTGCCCTTCTCCTGCCTGACATGCCAGGCAGGGAGAGCAAGAGAAGAATAAAAAGAGTCCAAAAGGAGAAGAATGGGTTATGTGCCTGACTACACCAGTTGCAAACCTGGCCTTGCCACTAATTCCAAGTTGAGGCACCAAATCTCATAGCAAGAACACATAGGGTCTCAGAGAAGGAAATCAAGCAGGAAAAAATGACCCAGTATTTATAAAGAAATAAGCTGGAGGTAACTTGGAAGACCTCCAGCAAGTCACAGAGGCAGTTCAAAGCACTACCAAAGACAATTCACTCAATGCCAGTCCTTCCTCTCAACTGGAACAAAAATCAAGCTCATAAACTACCAATTAGTTCAGACTGCATTAGACTGTCAGAACACTTTGGGGCTATCCTAGCCAAACGAACCAATTATTTCATTCTTCAAAGACCTTTCCCAGATTTAGAGACTTCCTTGTCCAGGCTTCCCCTACCAATACTCCATCAGATATTAAATACTTGTTATATATATCCTGTAAGAGTCACCTTAACAAAATAACATGTACTCCCATTTCCATTCTGGTTTTCCCCACTTTCTCTTCTTATTTGCTGAATTCTCACTTTTCATTGCACATCTCTACAACTGCTTTAACTTCTCCAAGTTAGGGCATCCCTTTTTGTGTCAGACAGACTCCTGCATTAATTTGCCTCTTCTTATTTCACTCCCTTTTAGAGCAGGTTCAGTCCTCTTGATACCACCCTAATACTAAAAATTAAAAATCCAAACAACCTCTACAGATTCCTTGCAAAGGAAATAAAGGTTAGAATTAAATACTTCATTTTAAAGCATCTTTCTTGGAGTACATCCAGAACTGCCTCTCATTTCACACAGATCAAGACTATTACTCCTCACACACTTCATAAGAGATCATGATTCCTACTGACTTGAGAAATGAAATTCCTTTCATAAACACCATCCCCCACCCCTAAGGTGGGACCTCAAAAACACACAAACAACAAACAAAAATCAACCTAAGTAAGTTACAAGGGCTTACTTCGCATGGAACGAATCTGAGGTGACAGCCTAAAGGCACAGCTTCCTCAAGGCATCATTTTTATTTCAAAAGCTAGCTTGAACACACTTAGGAAATGTGGAAACGGGCTTTTGTCTACACAAAGTTACACAAGAGGGCCACAGGGATCCAAAGAGCAGATGACAACCTGGAGCTGATGGTGATTCTGATGCTGATGTGAAGAGATCCCTCACCTCCTGACCTGAGAAGTTCTGCATGTTTTTAAAGCAGCAACACAACCACACGCTGCGCTCAACACTGCAGATTGTTTTGGTAAAGAATATCCAATCATGAGGGTGTTACACACTCAGCTGTTAGGACAGTGAGATCCACACTTTCCATCTCATGGGATTTAACATCCTAGCTGACATTTCTTTAGGTAAAATCTACTGCTTTAAGGTGATGTCAATCTGGTAGCAACTCAAAGCCTCACAGTTTCAGGTTATGTTTCTCATCAGTGATACCTGCTGGTGAGGAGGAACAAGAAACAAACTGAAAAATGCTCATTGTAAGCAGCTCCTTGAGTTACAGCACCTTTTGGAAGTGTCTGGTATTCAACTAGAGAAGCTACATGAAAGAGATGATTTAATTTACAGTTCACTGTGGAAGACACAAAGCAATCTTGCTAAAAGCTACGGAAGCATTTAGAATTGAGCAGGATGGAATACACAATTTCAGATTGGTAATGAAGGAGCTGCTAAATGTTCTTGTAACTATAAGCTTCACCCTAACAGCAGCAGCAAAGAAGAGCCTTGTACTCCCTTTCCAAAAATGTGGCACAATAGAGGTAACACACATGAAACTATAAAAACATAGGAATTACCAGTGAGGAACTGCAGAGGGAATTTTGAGGTGAAAGCAGAGCAGAGGCAGTGGGAAGAAAAAAAACATGCCAAAGTTCTATCTTCCTCTCAGGTTTAACCACTTTTGGTGTGTAAGCAAAGTCTTTAAAAAATCAGCCCAGGAATCACTACACCACAGTGTAAGTGTCAACACAGGAATCCCTTTTGAAATAATTTCTGAGGTGCCCGAAGCTACAAGATTAAATCCCTTGAGAATTCTGATTCCAAACACTATCCCATTTACAATAACAATTTGAGTGTTGTTGATGTGGAGGTTCCAGCAGGATTTGCTGGCAGGCAAATTACCTCAAACTTATCCCAATGCTCAGCTACATCCACCGTGCTGCTGGCTTACGTCACCTTAATTGAACAAAAAGCAACTTAAGTTGTGCTGACTGCTGACAGACAGAAAGACTAATCTGAAGGCACATTTCAAAACCTGACCTGCTCTCTGAAGTGATGTGATTTATTCCTGACTCTGAAAACCAGGACAGAGCTCCTGAGCTGGTGGAACACTAGACTGAGCAGCAGAACGTAAACATTCTGGTTCTCATCACAGTCTGCTGCAGGGATGTGACAGGGTCAGAGAGGCATTCTTCAGAAGCCAGTTTCCACTACTGCTTTTCTGATTGCTCCCCAAGATGGAGATGTAAAATATGCAAACTTTTATTGCTTGTTTTTGGGAGGAAATTGTGCAAAACTTTGCTGGAATGCACAGAGCTTTCTAGCAAGAGTAAATAACCATGCATTGCCCTACTGTCCTGGAGCAGGGATAAAGCTGCAACTGAATTTCAGCTTTGCCCATTAGGTAGCTTTGAACAGCTGCAAAATGCTGCTTTGAAGAGGTCAACTTTTAGTGTTAAGAAGATCACTGTCCTGTTATGCCTCAGCCTGAAATAATGGCATCCAAAACATCTATATGTTATAATTAGTTTGCTCTGTTTATATTTAGTTTGTTATGTTTTCAGCGACTAATTAGAAAAGAAAGAAGCCAAAAAAACCCCAAACAAAAACCAAAATAATCCAAAAAACACCCAAGGCAACCTTTTTTTTACTCCTAGAAAACAAGTTTTTACTTCCCTACTGATGGTTCCCTAAGAATCAGAGTGAACCCTAACTAAAGACTTTTAACCTACAAGCTGCAGTGGTTTTTTTCTGCAGATACCTTGAGTTTACGAGCTATACAGCAGCAGTCAAAACACAGATTAACTCCGAACATGGTCATATTGAGTTAACTGACATGTCTGGTTCACACAGCATTGATCATTTGAATAAACATGATGCAAGCTCTTTAAAGAAGCCAATGCTGCAATGTGAAGTTTGTATTATGCAACTTGTATTAATTGGCCTGTTCACTGTACAGGAAGATACAACCAGCTGCAATCTTTGTGACTACAGCAAAGGAGCAGATTTTAACTCAATTTTTTAAAAATTAAATGTTACGCCTTTAAAATAGAAAGTATTTTATGGAAAAAAAAAGATGAAAACCAACAACTTCCTGCAGTTATTTCCTGAGACACATTTTACTGATTTTTTTATATGCAATGAAGCTAAAGAGTCAGAGAGAAATGCTCAGTATTGGAACTCTTTAAATGAAATTCAATACAAATTCATTTACAGGCAGTTTCTACACTGCCAGTTTGGGATTATTACTACTTATGTATCAAAGTCATGCACCACTTTGGAGGCTTTTGCAAGCCTTCCTTGTTTCCAAGAACAAGATAAAATGATTAGTAACTGATAGAATTCTTCATTATTTTTATCTTGTTAAAAAGTCAAAGGTCTCATGCAAGAAGAACATATGGAAGGTGCTCATTTGAAACAAAGAGAGGCAGGAAAAAGAAAAAAGTAAATCCAGCAGCTGGGGTGGGAAGGGAGGGAGCCGTAGTGCAGCTCAGGTCCACATGGGGGACCCAAGCCTAACACTTCAACAGCTCTGGCACCGAAAATCACCGAGCTATCACAGCTCTGAGAGATGTTTGAAGTCCCTCCAAAGTGGCACATCCAGAGGAATCATCTTTTAGATCATGGCAGGAGTAAGAATTAAAGGTACGCAAAGAGAGCGGATGGAAGGGAGGAGCAGGACAAGCACGCGCCAACCGAGTGACACCGAGGGACGGGACAACTGGGGACTGACCCCGTCCCTGACCCAGTATTGGACAAACTCAGCTTCACATTTCTTCCTTGATTTTGTTCCTTGACTCATGATCCCCCCTGACTAGGGGGCAGTCTGCAGTAACCCACCAGTCTTTTGTGTAGTGAAGTTGTGTCATAAAAGCCTCCAAGAGGCCAAAACAACCAGGCCCCAAACATTCTAGAACACTGAGGAATTTTCTTGGCGCTTCTTCATTGGTTGTCATGTTAAATATTCCAAAATAATTTCTCGTTACTTCTCCCCAGAGCCATTTCCTTCTTAAATAGTGACTACTTAAAAGCAAAGGCGATACCCCAAAAGCATTTTAATATCGAAGAAAATTACTTCAAGTTGAAACACCATGGCAACTACAAGTTGCCATGCATTTTAAGTTTATCACTTCTGAATTTCCATTTATAACAAAACCGGAGTTGTTTAACATCCAAACACACTGACAGCCCAACCCACCAAACAATGACATTTTCAAGTGTGATTCTCCATTAGTCAATAAACAAAACCAGAAAAAAGTTAACAAAAAGTGTTTTACTGGCAAGAATACTGAAATAATGAGGGATGGGGTGACCCTCATAAATTGCTTATTGCTTTAACAACTAAAAACATTCTTGCAAGTCTTTTCATATAGAGACATGGGGGTCATAGGGAAGTGAATGTGCTCACCTGAGGTAAGGAAATGAGAGAAATGCTTAGAATGTGAATGGGAAGCCACAGTAGGATAACTGAGGATATAAAGTAGAGATGAACACCTGGCAGGAATATCCAAGCTCTAAAAAAAATAAAAGTATTCACCATGTGGTTGCAGAATGTCTTTACATTTCCATTTCCACCTTCCAAGACTAAAATGTTAAAATCTGCACATGCAATACATCTGAAGATGAAGATCAGAAGTACAAACTAAGGTGCCTTTTTTGTTTTTTTAAGAGGGAACAATTTTTCAGGAAAATAGTGAATTTCTAAAAGTTATAGAATCCATAGTGATCAATTTTCCACATGTTTTAGGCAAGAAGAGATCTCAATTGAGTTAGCACCTTTCTTAAACTCTTCACTCTTTATTTAAGCTGTACTAATTCCTGTGCAGAAAAAAAGAAAAGAAAAATATCCCCAGACAACAAAGCAGCTTAGATTCAGTTCTTATGATTATGCACCTTAACTACATCTTTAGCAAAGCTTTTTTTTTTTTTTTTTTAAACAAAACTGTTATTTTTAAGGTTTCCTATCTTTTAGACTTCTGATGAGATCAAAATACTGCTCCTATCAGAAAAGCCACTGAATCCAAATGTTTACAGGGAAAACTTAAACACAGAGTAATTGCTAAGCATACAGTACAAGCAAATTTTTGGTGGGAATGCATTATTTGGGCTATAATGTAGAAGTTTCCCTTCTGGATTTATTTCAGTCCAGTTCCTGTATTGAGAAAGTTGAAACCAGAACTAATTATTTTTTGTTACAAGGGTTTTTTTAAAGCCAAACTATTTAATCAAGAAATGATACTTAAATTATTTTCACTTGTAATTTAAGAACTAATTTTTCGAAGTCTGCACTGCGGACTTTTTTTTTTAATTACAAAATATTACTTAAACTTATAGGAAAAAAAAGAAAAAGAAAGTAAATAAAAATAACTTATTTCTACCTTAAAACTTCTATTTTGTTTCTTATTTATTACTATCTTCTAAAACTTTAAACTCAAAGCTTTTTACTTTGTAATATACACTTCTAACTAACTATACACTTGTAATTTTAGTGTTATTAATTAATTTTAGAAATCTATTCCATAGTTTTAAGTTAAATATAATGATCTTTAAAGAGTTAAAATTTGTTTGTATAAAAAGTTTAAAATTCTCAACATTTAAAACTCCAACACAGAACCATTTTCTCATTTCCAAAATGGAAAGGCTCAAATAAATATTTTCTATTGTGAAATATTCCATGTGCTTCTTGGAAAACACAATTGTGCATTCCTCTTGCCTCTGTGAGCTCCCCAATAAAATGTAACTGGCCAGGGACTCTGTGTGTATATTAATTATTATATTAATATTAATTCTATATTAATTATCCATTTCAGCATTATATATTTCAGCCATTTACTTGATGATGAAATGAGAAAAAATATGAGATAGTTCATATTTTTGTTCTGTATTTTTGCAGCTGACTGTGCCACAACAGTCACTTCTGCTATTTAAGTTACAGTTAAAACTAATGTTGGCAGACTCTATGCACTTAAATAAAAGATAGATAGTGGGTTACTTTTCCATTTCTACATGAAATATTCAAATGATGCAAACACATCCAGCAAGAGGTTGTGTAAAATTTATAGATTACAGATATTAAGTATTTAATATAATAATTGTGTAACTGCAATGCATCTTTGCTGAAAAGGCCCCTAGGATCCACTAAAACAGGAAGGGAAGAAAAGTAGACCTTCATGAAAAATTTTAATGGTCTGCAAGGTAAGCATCTAAAAAAATTAAGAATTTTTACTCTGCTGCTTTAATTGGCATTTCAAAACTAGGAGATTTCTGACCAGAAAGCAGCAGCAAAGGATTACATAATGGAAGGCACTCCTAACAAGACCAAAGACTATCAGATTTTTGTAAAAGGAAAGAAGTGTCAATTAAGAGATTCGCTAACTGAAAGACGGCACATCACAAAACGTTTAAAATCCTGAGCAGTCACAATCTATGCAAACTTTTGAACAGATGGCAAAACAAGCAGGGAAATACATCAGAAATGGATTATATTGACTATTGTCCATTTCCTGCTGATAAATAAGTAATAGCCTCTTTTAAAACCCTCTGAGCAATTAAAAGATTATAACAAGAACATTTGACAGTAATTGACTACAGAAGCAAGTAGAAGAAACAGGAACAGAACTTTAAAAGCAAAACCTTTGGTGCCAAGGACATTACACATTTCAGGTAGGTTTGGTTTTGTTTTCAAATACACCTGAGGAGCTACAAGTTACTCCCACAGGTTATCACCTGAAAAAGCACAGGAAAAGGAAAATTTAAGCTACTATTTCTGCTTCAATAGCTTCTCTTGGCTGACAGAGTAGAGCTGCAGGCCCACATTTCCTGGAGGAATGATCTGTGGAAGAAAGGGTGCTCAGAGATGCTCAGCACAGCACAGAAATCTCCCCAGTTTCCAACAGAGGGAGCTGGCCAAACTTGCATGGTAGTCTTGATAGTCTCAAAATAAAACTCAGAGGTAAACCAACCACACGGAATAACTTACTCTCACCTATGCAGGAAGCAGAATTTAAACATGCCAGCAGCCAGGCTATATGAAAATGCAGAAATGACACATTATTTCTTAAAAAAACCAACCAACCAACCAAAAAAAAAAAAAACAAAATACCAATAACACGATAAAAAAACCCCAAAACAAACAAACAAAACCACAGTACAAAAACCCAAAAAACAAAAAAAATAAGCCCAAAATTAGAAAAACAAACAAACAAAACCCCAAAACAAACAAACAAACAAAACCACAGTACCAAAANGCCCAAAATAAGAAAAGAAAAAAAAAAACCAAACAAAAAAAACCCCCAAACCAAAACAAACAAAAAAACACAACAAAAAAACCCAACCCGGAATATTTTAAGGCAAGCAAGTGGCAAGATGTTTAGACTTATTTGAGACATTTCAGCTGACTATGATCACTTAAAAAAAAAAAAAATCTGTAATCTTTTCCAGTTATTAGGCTACTTATAGGTCACGAACAGACCCTCAGAGGATGCACCCTTACAGCCCAGTGGGCAGCTGCAAATCAGCTGACAATGATTCCAATAATTTGAAATCTAGTCTTTATTAAAAGGGATTCTTAAGGCGTAACCATGACTGCAAGACAAAAAAAAAAAAGTTCAGAAGATTTTTTTTTTTCGGGGTTTAAAAGGTGCTAAAAATCCACAGCACTGCTAAATCTTATCCTTTTCTGTAATTCCATAAGAAAGCACGACAGCCAATTATTCATTGTCACAAGTGTCAATGTCAAGCTGTGACCATCCTGACTCCGGACAGTTTGTGAAAGAACCCTTTGATGTGGATTTAAATTAAAAGTGTTCTTCCTCTTGCCCCCAAGGTGCAGTAAAATTCAAATTCAGACTGCAGTATTCTGGCTTCATTTATAAATTACTTTTTGACTGACAGAAGACTTGCAAGAGATTCTCTTTAAAGTAGATGGGAAGATAAGAAGGTGGCTGTTAATCATATCCATAACATGCATGCATATTGCAGCTACCAGTCTTAAAATTAACAGGATTTTATATTTTTAGCACTTGAAATTCTTGCAGAAGCAAAATTATGTTCCTAACATTTCTCAGAAGAAAAAAGCGAGACACTTCAGTATTTTCACATGTAAGAGCTACTTGAATTAAGGGCTGATAAGGATCTGTAACTAATTGATTAAGATGCCAGTTGATATCCACTAAAGATAAAATACAAATGAGCAAAATCCTCTCATGTATTATATACACAATTCATGCCTGTCTACTTTTGGAAAAAAAAAATGGAAATATTAGTTTTATCAGGTTACTTGAGGTTATTAGAAGACTTCGAAACACACTTCTGTGCATCTCCTCCCCCCAGAATATCTAGAAATTGATAACTGACAGCTCAGGGATGCACTCTGGCAGTTCAAGAACTAAGGCACATTAAAATACGTGCTAATTTGTGAACTGTAAGCTATAGATTTTCTTTATGATGTGCAATAAAGAACAGGAACACCTCCTGCTGCATTTTCTTTCCTAAGAGAATGACACAAAAATACCTTTGGTAGAAGTGGAGAAGTAAAGGAGCCTCTTAACATCTAAGCAAGGAAACCTCTTAAACCACTGTAAAATGCTCAAGTCTGTCTGAAAGTGGACTCATTAAGGGATCAACTCAGCTTCCATATCTTGTAAGTTTCCAGTCATTATTCCCCTGCATTGGTTCTTTACACTTATTTATGTAACATATATAGTATAGTCCATTTTCTGCCATATTCAGATTGGAGACTCCCTTCAGAAAAGTTTCAGGACCCATCTGTCACTTTAAGCACCTTCTCACCCAGAAAAATTACTTAAAATAGTTCTGATCTACCTACCACTTTTGACAGCTACTCAACTTCATTATTTCAGAAGTTCTGATATTCTTGTCACTGCTACTGGTGAATTCTAAGCACCAAAAGTCTTGGAAGGTGCTTGACTCTGCCCCCTTGCCCAGGCAACAAATCCAAAATCTCAAAATCCTTAATGCTGAACAACTTTTATTAGCACTGTACTGAGTCATTCCTTCTGCTCTTGCTCTTTCCTTTTCTCAGTTTTGCTGTTGCTGTTCTCATTTACTTTAATTTATGAGTTGTCATGCAATAAACTCAACTTGTTTTTTGGTAGGTACCAATGTGATACACCATTTTCCATGTTAAAAATCAACACACACTCACATTCATGAAAGTACTTCCTGCCTTGAGGGATTTTTGTTCTGTCTTAGTGTTGAATCTTCTTCCTAAAAGATTAAACTTTAATCTCCCTAAGCCAAATTTATTTAAATATTTTGGTCTGAAAATTATAAATCCCAGTTACACAAAGCTGTGTTTACGAAGTCCTACAGTTCTCACTTGCTCCTTTTTTCACACTGGCATAACACACTATTTCTCAACAAAGCAAAAAAGTCTTCACCAGCATTAAAGTTTGTGTGATCCCAAATGATTTAAAAAGGGAGAAGACAATATATAAAATATATAAAACAATAAGAAAATCCTGAAGAACTTCACAGCAGTCACCAGGCACTCACCCTAGGGCCTAAAACAAGTTTTTCTTGTTGACCACACCAACCATAAAGTTCATAGTTTAGCATGGAAGAACACACTCCAATTAAGCAGTGGTGTACAGAAAGGATGTTTACCTTTTCCTTCTGTGCTAGTCCCTGTTAATTTATAATCAAGGTAAGATAATTAATTGCCAAGGCTCCTCCATCCCAGCATTACTCATGTTTTAAGCAAGAAGTGGAACAAAACAGTGAAAAGCTTAGGAGACACTGTGTTTAAATCAAAGAACACAAACAGCTAAGCCAGCATTTTATTGCTAATACCTGTTTAACTACACTTGAAAGACAAGGTCCTGAACTGGTTGTAAATTGTTGTAAACTCTAAGTTCATCACCTGCACCACCACCCAGGAGAGCTACAAATCCCATGGACAACGTTGTGCAATACACTTAATAAACTTAATACAAATCTCAGCCCCATATTCACCACAGCTTCCTTGGGTAATTTTTGAGAGCTACAACATTGTGGGTCTTAAAGCAATAAATTAACTTTAATGATGAATGTCCTCCATTGTTCCACGTGGTTCTGTTAAAAAGGACTCACACAAAAGCAAGTGACTGCTTTTCTTGCTCCCAAAGATGAGGTTTTTCGTGTTTGAGCAAATACTCATCAAAAGGGATGCTAAGCACCTATGGAAGAAGTTTTACAGACACTTGCTATTTCATGATGTCAGATGAAAAATATACTGAAGCTTTGGACACAGGGTTGCTCATTTTTGAGAGGTGTCTAAGAAAAATATTTGGTGGATTTTTTCCTAATTTGGAAAAGTGATTAAACATCCAGATGCCATAAAAAATAGAGAGAGGAAAATATTACAAGATAGCTCTCTGAAGCTCAAAAAATTAGGCACTTTCACACACTGCCATAACAGACATAATAACAGGACTCCTCCTCCCATAGATGAAAAGTCTTGCTTTATGCTTTGAAGCATATTATTAGTCAAAAATACAAGTGTTTATTCCACTCCATTTCAACCTGTCAGCCTTATGAGAGAAAAGGTGAGGGCTACAGTTTAACATGTGGGTCACTTCAACAAGAAGCTTGACTTCTGTTTGTCTTCTGCTTCTATGAGTCAAAAAACAATCCCTGTCCTAAATTCCCAAATTACTCTTGCTCAGAGCTCTGAACTCCTATCCTGGCAATTAGTACCCTCCTTAAGCAGTCAAGCTGCAAAGTCAGGAGTAGTCTCTACTTAAGCAAACCCAAACCAACACAGTCAGAACTGGATCACTCCTTTAGTACAGGGACAGCATTCCCACCAGGAGCAGGTGTGTGCAATCTCATTTTACAGTCTCTGTGTCCAGAAGGAAGGCTCTGAGCCCATTAAGCCTCAATAGCCCTGCATCATTTACAGCCTTTAACTACAGTGTTAGTGGCTCCTTGTCCTGTGCTAAACTCCTGCAGTTTTCTTCCTAAATAACATTTTTAATACAAGAGCACTATTTGAACAGTCAAAAACAACCCACCACAATGAACACCCACCCCTAAGCCCCACAACAAATATACACTGATTTTACTTCCAAAACCACTGTCAAAGAAATTAGCATGAGTTAGATAAAAGATCAAAGCTTCTCATAGAAGGTGACACAACTGCAGGCATGACTCACATTCATTCCGTTTCTGAAAGAAACAGGTTTGACAAAGTGAAGAAGTTGCAGACTCAACATGTAGGGTGTTCTCAGTATCCTGCTCCATAAATGAGCTGGTTACAGTGTCATTGTTACTCTTGCAAATAGTTTGTCTTGTCCAGATGAAACCATGTCAGTCAAACTGAATTTTCCCAGTGTCTTTTTAAACTTATTTCCCCCTACACTATTCACAGCAGCTGCTGCCATGATGGGGTAGGCAGCTGGGGCTGCCCATGCACCCTAAAAGTCAGAATTTCCTCCAGTCTATTCCTCATTGTACCACTTCTTCATCTCTGCTTCCAAATTTTTTCCAGACACATGAACTAAAATTAACTGCAGCAATGATCTCACCAACACAGATTCGCTCAAGGAGGTGCCCAAAGTTCATGCTTGCTCTATTTTCTGAAGGCTGGAAAACACCACATTTTGGAAGGCATCTGGTTAGGCAGCCTTCTCTCTGCTCTACCAGGGAATGTCAAGAAATTTAGGACACGTTAAAGATGTGAAAGCACAGTGGAAATCTCTAACAGCAATCAAACTGGAAATACTTGCACACAACACAGAACTATGCAGCAATGCTGCTTTGGTCTGAACTAGCACAGAAGTATGCCAGAGATGAAAAACAAACAATCTGAAAACCTTTCTATGCTCCAGAAAATTCACTCAGGAAACATTTCTTGATTAAGTAGTGGATTCTCTAGCGTATCACAGAGAAATTAATTTTTTAACTTCTCCATAATATTTTTCCCCACACAGAATAAATGCTTCTATCTGTTTACACAAAACCTTGTAGGGATTAATCATGTTTGAGCTCTAACCCACAGCAGGCACGTTTGAAATTACTTACAGCAGATAAATGCCATTATAAACACGCAGCAAATTCATCCCTTCGTGGTCACGTTGGAACCCTGTGCCTGTTTGCTTGGCTTCCCCTGGGCTGAAAATCAAGGCTGAGGACAGCACCACCTAAGTCAACATTCCTCCAGTAAGAATCTCAAGCTGAGACAGATGACAACAGCTACAAGACAAACTGAGGTTTTGAATACAGTGGCAAGAGGGAAGATGCACAAGGAAAACAGAGGCAATGAGACAACGAAGGTGTCCGAGGTGTACCCATACTTGTTGCTTTTCTCCCACATAAAGAGGCAAAACTCTTTTTCTCTGAGGTGATCTGCATTTGCCACGAGAAAGTTCCACTAATTGATGCTTCCAGAGAGAGCATTAACTCAGTCCATCCAAAAAAGTGACCTCAACTGAGTCAACCCAAAAAACTGACCTCAACAACAAGTCTGTGTGAGACCACAGCCACAAGCCCAAAGCTTCTCCCCACAATTATTTCTTGTACCTATGGAATAAGATCAGGAAATTCATCTACTGGCATGAAAAGGCAGTAGGTACAAAAGACAGTAAAAATTAAAAAAAACTGAACTCCCAAAATAAGTGCATTTGTTTTCAAACTTCCATAACAGATGCTCTAGAACAAACAAAAAAATAAAGATAAGTCCATCAGCACACATTTTTTACAGAAGTTCATGCTCCTCTCTTCCCATTTTGGATTCCCACTTAACAGAGGGAACTGTTAAATTTTTAAATTAGATTTGAAGCATAAATTAAACTAAGATTACTTCTACCACACACTGCAACAGACTCAAACAACAAAAAAAACCTCAATAGTGCAAGTACCAACAACAGGCTCGCAAATTTAAGGAAGTTCTGCCTCTTTTTACCATATTTACAGGTAATATTCACCTGTATTACAGGTAATATTCACAGCTACACTACATCAATTAACACTAAATGCAAAAAATAAGACGACTGGCTTCTAGACTTCTAGATCTTTTGGAAAGAACAGAAAGAAAAAAAGGAAGCACCTATGTATCACATCAATATACATATATACATAAAATACAATCATGTTATGGAGAGAGATGTTTAGTACCTAAAAACTTATACACACTTGAGACTTAAAAACATACAGTTTGAATGTACTGCATCAACAAACAGTCAACTCAAATAATAAATATATAATGGTAGCTTACATCTGCACTGTTAAAGTGCTTAGAGCCCTACTCTTATTAGCATTGCCTAATTCAACTTATTTTACACACATAGCAAACCAGAAACATCTAGGCAAGCATCGTGCCTATAACAATTATAAGTAAATATTCAACCGCCACTGAATTCAAAACAGAACAAAAAACAACCAAACAAGAACAACAACAACAAAAATCAAACCACTTATTTGATTTATGCTTTATCAAATCAAACTTAGTTTGTGTGATAACACCCAGAAAAGCTGTCACACTCAATTATCCTCCAATTTAATTTAAAATGATTTAGCATAAAATGCCTCATGGACAAGCACATATAAAAGCAGAAAAACACATTACAAGTGAAAAAAAAAAAAGGCATAAAAGAACAAACTTTAACATTTGAGTTCTTTTGCTGTCTATCCACAAGGAAAAAAGCAACAATATGAACCAAACAGATCACTATATCATCATCATCCATGGGACTGCAAGTGCTTAAAAACCAAAAGAGATTTTCCTCTCTCTTACACAGTAATATTTTACTGGACCAAACCAGAAGTGAGACAACTTACAACACTGCTCTGCAGCCTCACTGCATATTTTTATTTGTGCACCACAAAGCTCTCCCAAGAAGGTACACAAGTGTTGGATTGTTTTGTTTGGCTGCTGTTGTTTTTAGACAATTTAAAGACACTGCCAAGCTCCCTCTACTGTTCTATTTATTCCTGAGATGTCAGTAAAGCACAAGCCCAGGAAAAATGCCTTGTCCTAGACAGGTCTGCACCCGAAAAGAAGAGATAATTTGATTACTAAGATTTCAACATTTTTTAAAAAATAAATTGAAAAGTGCTATGTTCCAAATTCAATGTAGTACAGAGAAACTTTTCTTTAATAGTTACCATAGCACTTAGCACTTCCAAACAAAAATATACAAACTAATGGAAGTAGAAATAATCCTTGCTGCAAAAGAAAAATAAATAAAATCTATAAACATAATAAAACCCACTAAAAACACTAAACAAAGTAAAAGCATCATAAATTTCTCCTTCACAGTTCACCACATTCAGGACAAGCCTTAACCCACTTCCATTAACTTTTATTCTGTATTTCAAATATTGATCTTTCATCATATGCAGTCAGGTATATATACAAGAGGGTCTTTAAGCATTCTCTTAACATCACAGCAAACTCCAGCACTGCAAATAAAGTTAAACTGCAGCCTTTGTGAGAAGCCTGGGCACGATGCTTTGTCCTAGATTGCAAGGCAAGATATATTCTATTTGCCATCTGTTAGAGGTGGGGCAGTTATCTGCTGTTCATTGGGCAGTTTTCTTTATCTCTNTGCTCCCAGTATTCTTCCCAACACAGAGTGCATCCCATCAGTCAGCTCTGAACTAACTTGGAGTCAACTCCCTCAGTCTGAGCTTTAGTTCCCTCCCAGTACCCACAGCCCAGATTTGAAAGTCTACATTCAAGGTGGGTCTTGATTTTTTTAGTTCAGGGGAACTAAACTGAAAATCACCTCTCATTGGTACTGGGATCCACAAAGGTGCCCAGTGTTCATCATTACTGAACAAACTGCAATTTCAGAGACATTCCCAACTCTCTGTAACCTACAACTGTATTGGCAACCACAAAAGCATCAAAAACCCAACCTCCACTCACCCTGGTACCACTCACTTCTCAGAACAGAGATCTGTGTTTGCAGTTACGTTTTTGCTTAGTGCTCATCCTTCCACATCTCAGCCACAAGCTGATGTCCATGGGGGGGAAAAATTATGTAATATCATCTTACAAAGAGTCACTGCTTCACTGACAAAACATCACCCCGTGATTTAGGCTGGGAGACACCTCTGGAGCTCATTTATTCTGACCCCGTGCTCCAAGCAGGAACAGCCTCAAACCTAGCTCAGGTTAATTAGAACCTTGTGCAGTCAAGTTTCAACAATCTTCAAAGACAGAGACCCCACGGCCTTTCTGGTCAAGAGCTGAGATGAAGCAGGTCACAGATTATGCTCCTCTCAAGGATAATTACATTTCCTTATCATCAAGAGCTGGCAAAAGCCCCTGCCATTGCTGACAAAATGATATTTGCTGTGTCAAATAGCACTGGAAGAGTTAGCAGCAACAGCTGTCAATTCCCAATAGCAGAGTTTCTGCACTGAAAACTGCTTCTGACAGTATTTTTCAAAGCACAACCATTTCCTGAAGTCATCTTGCCAAAACTGACAAAACTCTGGGTATTCAGTCAGAAATACTCCCTCTGTTTCTAGGCACAGAGGTCCATATATCTACTGCTATGCTGTGATAACAGGTGGATCAAACACAGAGTACGTTTTCTGCCTTTAAACCCAGCAGACACATTAAATAATCCATGGAGGAAAAAGAGTGCTTACAATCAAGTCAGCTAAATGAATGGTCTTTTCCCTTATGTTATTAGATGAATGACTTGCTGAATCACTTCTGAACTCTTCTTTTGTTGTTTGGGGTTTTTGTTTTGTTTAGTTTTAATCAATTATAGTAACGAGTCAAAGACAACCTAAAGATTCAAATTCCCCCAGGAACTTGCAGCCAAGGTAAACATTGCTTTTGCCATTTTTTTTTGGTGCTTCCCTCCTTGATTGAAAAACAAACCTTTACCTGCTCAGTCAGCTTGGCACTCATTTTCTTATGTTAACTTCAACAGTTTAGTCTCTAGATATGATCTAAAAGTCCAAGAGAGGACCTGAATTTTTGATATTGAAACTGGCAGAAAAAAACTGTATTAAATATCAAAGTTTATTCCATATGCATACAAACACATGTGACAGTCAAAAGAAAACATGCAGGGGAACTAGCCTTACCCTAGTCCCAAAATCACTTTTAGAAGTTCCTAAAAGTTTAGACTTGTACCTACAAGTGTAAGCCACAGGTTTTACACTCATTTCAGAGAGTTCTAGTTATTTAAGATCTCAACACACACACTGCTAAACCAGAGCAGTTAATTCTACAGTTCTGATTAATTCCTGTGAGTACAGCTACTTTTTAACTTGACTCATCTTCCATTTCAGCTATCCCAAACACCATTATTTTTCAAACTTTGTGAACAGACAGGCAAGTCATTCAACTCAATAAACAGTATTATCAGTTTTGCTGGGTTCTAAAGTTTCTGCTGATTTTGGAGGCAGCCATAAAAGCAGACTTCAAAGAATATCTTCACATCTTTATTTCAATATGCCTCTTATGCTAGAAATAGCACCTACTTACTGTTTTAGCTAATCAAAGAAAGCTTTAGGTATAAATAGAAACACAAGTGAACTGCAGGGAAATACTGAGCTGGCATTACTTAAGTATGCACATAAAAACACTGTATAAAAACCATAAGCAAATCTCCATGTCAGATTTTTTCCCCCATATAGCAGTACCAGGCAGCGTGATATTTAGTGAGAAACATTTCAGCATTAACAAACCCTCTTAAGGCAGATGGAGCCTATGCTAGCTCCATAAAAGTCTTTTCCCTGAATAGCTGAAACTGTCTGAGGAGCTGGTATGTGCAGCAGCTCTTCTGGAGAGTGGCACAGGCTCACATCAGCTCATACCTCACTGTAAAGTAGTCCTACAATTGACACATTTTCAGTTTGATGACAATTGCCTATGGCTGCATGACTGCAAAAGTTATGGTAAGAGAGGTAAGACTTCATGACCACAGGAAAAGGGATCTGTGGCACTGATAACTTTTACAGTTCCAAGCCAGTCTAAGCCAAGATGAACCGATCCTGGCAAAGTGCTCCAAAGGTACCATGAAAACACGAGCAAATAAAAAACCCCTGAACACCTTTCTCCTTGGAGTGAGCCATGAACTTTGAGCTTGACAAACCCACATACACTCTGCGTAATTCTCTGTCTGCAGCTGGGCTTGTTCAGCCTGGAGAGGAGAAGGTTTAGGTGTGACCTAATTGTGGCCTTCCAGTACATGAAGGGAGCCTACAGGAAAGGTGGAGAGGAATTATTTCTAAGGGTCTGGAAGGACTTCAAACTGACAGAGAGTGGGTTTATATTGGATATTGGGAAGAAATTCTTCTCTGTGAGGTTGGTGAGGCCCTGTCACAGGTCGCCCCGTGGCTGCCCCACCTCTGGAAGTGTCCAAGACAAGGTTGGATGGGGCTCTGAGCAACCTGGGATAGCGGAAGGTGTTCCTGCCATGGATGATCTTTAAGGTTCCCCCCCCAAACCAAGCCATTCTACAATACAAAATTGTACAGCAGAGCCTGAGGAAGATCCTTTGTCATCTTTCCCTTATTCTGCTTACATACTTCATACTGTCAGCACTTAAAGAAGCCTCAATCCACCATTGCTTCCAGCCTGCTCACAAATTACACATCAAACAGTGGCAGAGAGCAAATGCAGCCTTTGACATAACTTCTAAGTTATTTCAAATTCCTCTTCTTGTTTCCTGTATTCCAATTTCTTCAGCTATTACAAAGAGCTCTGCAAGAATTAGGTCCCAAAAGTTTTTTGTGGAGAATGAAAATTAGAAAGCTGCGCCCCAATAATTTTTTATGTGGACATGCTACAACATTAGATTAGGTGCAAGTAATTATGTGAGCTAAAAAGCTTGCAGAGAAAACAAAAACTATTTTAAGGTAAAAACAAATTTCAAGTGTCATTATTCTATGCAAAAGAATTTTAAAGTAACTGCATAGAAAGCTGTTGTAGTCCCTCTAGAGTGGACTCCATTTTCCATTTAGACTTGCTTCTGGAAGACTGGAGATGTTTAATTTTTTTTTTCAAAGTTCTGTTCGTGCTTTTGCTGTCAGCAACCTGGCTTAAAAAGCTGAAGGCAGTGCCAAGATACTGGTTGCTGACTTCTCTGCCAAACAATTCTTCTATTGTTTCTCAGGATTTAAACTGACTTCTTTTTGGATAAAGGAGTAGTCACAAACCAGTCCAAATTAAAGAGCCTGAAAATTGGGAAAGCATGGCAAGATCTTTATCAGCATTTGGAAACTCACTCAACTATTCTTCAGTTTTATTATTCTCTCTTCAGAAATGGATAACCATGCAAAAAAAAAAAAAAAAAAGCCACCAGATGCCTTCAAAAGCTTTGCAGAATACCTGGTAGGATTTCATTCAGGCAGTGTCGGTAGAAGCTCCACAACCTAATTTCTGGTGATGAACAATTTAAATGAACGAACTCGATTTAAAAAGTGTTAGTTTCCAATATTCTTGTTACTCAGTTTTCCCTTGTTTACTAGGTCACATGAGAACCCAGGTTTCCAGTGCTATTAGGTAACTTATTCCTGATCTTGCTCCTCCCAGCCCAAATGAGAAATCATTAAAAGCACATAAATCCTACAGCAGGAATCCAGCTGGTGGTACACTAAGCAGCTTTCACTAGCTAAATTCTCTTTATAGCATTTTCTTCATATTTTAAAGATATTCCAGTGGCACATCCAGCAAATTTAGGAATTGATTCCCATCCTTTGAGAGAGTATACAAGTCTATCCCCATAAATGCAGTTTAACAGCAAAACCCATCATTTGTGTCACACCAATAAGCTGTATTTCCACTCTTCCAAACATCTCAAAAGGAACAACAACACAGGTTTTCTGTTTTGTTTGATAACATGAGCTAATACTGAGCCCAAAACACCAAACCTTTCACAGAACCTTCTAACAGAGAGTTCTTATCCTCCAAACCCTTTTGGAGTTGTGTGTATACAACTTACAGTGATTTACTACTAGCACTACTAAGGTAAGTATTTGGCTTTCAGATTTTATGAATATGCAACTCTATATTCTGACATTATTGTCTTAGAAAAACAGAAATTCATGATCAGAGTTGATCAACATTGAGATCCATATGTAAAAAAGCTTCCAGATTCATTACTCAAATAAATTCATAGTTTCACTAGTTAAAAGGAAAAAAAAACCCCAAATCCTCATAACTTTAGAGAAGAATGTTTTCTGAATTGTGATATAACCTCTACTACATTTGTATCCCACTTGTTACATTTTCCAAAGAATTTATTTCTTGAGAGAATAACATAGAAAAGGTAGTTACTTCCTAATATTCCAAGTACTGATCTGAACTACTGAGTTGAAGAAAAATCATTCTTCAAAGCCCATATGCTTTGATAGAACAGATCTTTTGGGAAGAAAGGGAGAAAGAAAGAGAAAAATTTTCTTTTCAAGTAAACATTTCATCATTTAGACTGTTGTAAGCATCTTACTCTACCCTCCCCAAGCTTGTATCATTCTAAATTAATCTCCTACTATCTCTAAAATGATCTCATAGGATTTCTGAAAGCAGGTACAAGTTTAATACTTCAAATCCATTTATAATCTGAAAAACAATGCAGCTTTCAAATCTCTTTGCCAGGTTCCAACTCACTCACCCAAACCCCTTTGTGCAAAAAAGTCAATTACACCAGTCTGAATCAATACTCAGACAGCAGACAGTATCTAATGATTTCATAACTTTTATGTTTCTCTCATTAAGTCTCTGTGCATAGTAAAGCTTCAGTAGGAAGATCAGTAAGATTTTCATGTTTACATAGTTTACTTTCAAAACAAGCTAAAGCCAAAACATCACTATAAGCAAACTATTAAGTCTTCCCATGCAGCCATGCTTTGTGCACACACAGCACCCATCAAAGCTTTAGTGATAAGATACCAGTCAGAGATATTCTGCAAGAGCTTCTCTAAGTACCTGCAGCACCATAATTAAAACAACATTCCTCTCATTGACTCCTGGCAAATTAATATGCATACCCTGGTGATGAATGCTGCTCTCCAGAGCTGCTGAAGCAGGTTGGAGCCACACAACAGGGCTGGGATCAGCAGCAAACACCTGGGACAGGTGGGATGCACAGGGATGCCTTGTTTTGGCCATGACAAGATTCAGAAGTGGGCTACCAAATGAAAGGAGTGAACACAGGATTCCATGACCGCATGTGGAAATGCATTCCACATGTTTTCAGCCACCTTCCTCAATGACAGGCATTTCTTTCAGACCTTTGGAGCATCAGCCACAAGGGCCAACTCTTGCTGATTTGTGATTCCTCCTGGTAGTTCTCTTCTTGGAACATACAGCAAATCTGTTCTTCACTTGACTTTCTACCATGTCTAACTTTGAAGACTTGCACTCTCCACATCAGCCCTCAGTGAGGTATTCCAAGCATTCCCCAAATGAAGCTCTTCCATCTTTGAGCACCCCTGTCAAAATCCTCTGTGTCTCCAGCTCTATTATATCACTTTCCTGTTAAACCAGTACTACTTTAGCACTATGCTCCTATTTCTAGACATGCTGAACTGGAACAATATTATTTCAGATGTCAGGTCGTTAAAAATTCCACTTTTCCAGCTGCAATTTGATTTTAAGAAATCTGTTTTTTTTGCACTGTGGATGAAGGCCACAGTTTCCGCTTCTTCTCCTAAATGGAAGTGATAAAATATAATCCAAATATCAATAGATTACATTTTTTTCCTATCCTGAGGGCATGCAATTCTGTCAATTCATAAGCTTAGCATCATGAAGATATCAATGGAATTTGAGCAAGTAGTGCTGCCTTTCAAACAGGAAAAGGAAACCTAGTTAAAAAGAGCCAGAATCCTTGCATGAAAAGGTCAGTGAAAAGCAGTGGTGTTGTGACAAAAAAGATCACACCAGAAATCAAAAAGAATTATCTCCTTTTTACTTTCCAAATGAAATTATTAAAAAACCCCACTCTCCTAAGCAGCTTAGGATTCTCTAAGCACTAGAAATACCAATAAGACAACAAATTGATATAGCTGCATGTAAAGTTTTTTAAAATGCATGCAGAGTTTCCTTGCTCAAACCACAAGAACATCCATTCAAGAAGCAACATTTGCTTCAAGTTTATTTTAGCAAAGTGGAAATAAAAGATTCAATTAAGATACTGGCTCAAAAGGAGACATAAAGAGGAAAAAAACCATCCCAAACAACCAACTTATCCAACTTTGGAAAGTCATCACTAAAATTTAGGACCCGGTGGCTCCATAAGCTGAAGTGATGAAATAGCATCTATTATCTGCAGATTGCCTTTGTAGAAGTCCAAATCACATCAGGGAACAAAAAAAA
>VXBC01012149.1:783795-800026 GCA_013399945.1 Ploceus nigricollis
CAAAAATAAACAGGCTAGTCACATGCCAGACTTCCCACAATCCTGCTGATGAA
This sequence comes from Ploceus nigricollis, assembly GCA_013399945.1. Taxonomy (NCBI): domain Eukaryota; kingdom Metazoa; phylum Chordata; class Aves; order Passeriformes; family Ploceidae; genus Ploceus; species Ploceus nigricollis. The sequence goes on from VXBC01012149.1 coordinate 783,849, forward strand.
ATTCCCATCATCTTCAACTGGACTTTGGGAATTACATAAAGAACAACAAAAAAATCCCCTACACAGACATTCTTTTATTAAGTAACAAAAATTGCTTTTCATTTTATTTTAAAAGAATAGAACTGATAGATGCACCGTTCCTACTCCTTCACGGCCAATAGCCTGATTTGATACTTGAACTGAGTAAGCAATGGCCTACCAGCACACAGGTGTTTATGCTTTTCATTTTTAGAGAGAAATGTTGATCTCCCAAGTAAATTATTTCTAGTAAAAAATGCCGTCCAGTGGCACAAAACTAAATATTAATAAAGCTGTTCAAGGAATGCATTTTAGTGCTATTCTTGAAAGATAGTTTCACACTCCATAATACATTCATCTTTGCTTCAGAATGAGTATTTCATAACATATTCATTTGAACTTAAAATTACTTTGCTTACATGACAGCTACTAATGCTGTTCATTTAAAAATCTGTTTTATTCTCTGTTCAGCACTGTAGTTTTTCATCAATACCTCTAACAGTTATTTTCAATACCCACTTTAATCCACTGAGAAAATCAAAGTGTAGCATTCAATAACCAAATATTCCTTCATCTGAGCATCATGAAGTTTCCCAGACAAAACCATGAAACTTTACCAGGATCATAACAAAAACATTGTGAAGCAGTAGGGACTTATCTAACGACCACAACACTATTTATCTCCTCACAAAAACAAAACAGCTTTGATTTTTAAAGAAAGCAAACATTCCCTGACCACAAGTTGGATTTTTCTGTTGCCATTTCACAGTGACATTACCATGACACCTTAAGAGACCTGGAGAAAGAATTGGTCTTGCCATGGCATGGCCAACAGAAAATACCAAAGAACAACTCAACCCCTGGCTTGTGTGTGAACATTCAGAGGTTATTTTCTTCTAATTTCATCAATTAGACAGATTCTTCCCCAAACTAACAGCAGGCAGTCTTTCACAGACAACAGTCTGAAAGAAAAATAGAGCTAAAATATGTCAATCTACTGACAGCAGCCCTATACAGCAAAAAACCCCTCGAGTTCAGTTGCTAATCTCTACTTCCCCTCCTGGTAAAACGAGAAGTTCTGGTCCCCAGCAGCACACAGATGCAAGCAATTCAAACTATCACATGGCAAATTAAAGGGCATCACTGATGTAAAGGGATCACAGGGAGCAATTCTCCCTCAAAAGAATGGCCAGCAGGTTGTTTGAAGCACAGGAGAAAGTCACAAAGAGCAATTTGTTTTTGCTGTGCTATGTGAGTTTACCCCCGCCCATTCTTTTTCAGGGAGAAAGGGAGGAGTGAAGGAAGTGAGGGGAAACACAGAGGAATAGACGGGCTGAAGATTTTATTTGCTATTTACAGCACATTAGTTGAATGTTTAAGTGTCACTGTATTAAAAATGTTGCAGTGAGCATGCACACACATTCATTCACCTCTTCCTCATTTTTAGAAATAAACCAAGTAACCTAATCCATCAGTATACAGAGAGAGGTTTCTAAATATATCTGTTAATTACCACAGTTCTAGTGAGTAGTCCCCAGTGCACACTCTTTCACTTTAGGGGAAAAAAAGAAAGTTTAATTAAAGTAAAAAAAAGAAAATTAAAAATCTGTAAAGCTTAATATATTAACTCAAAGTCTTGACTTTTCAACATTTAGCAGAGTATCCTGAGCAGGTTTTAATTTTGACTGAACAGCAGAAAATCCTGCTGGGTTCATTTCAGGCTGCAGGCATTTGATACTGCACTGACCTCACAGTATTTACATTCCCCTTAGGAAAATCTGGCATGCAGTCCAACTGGGGAAGATCATGTCTAACACTACTTGAGCTACCAGTGCTAGAAGCAAGCAGAGGAACAGTGCAAACAGTAGGGTGAACAATAAGGGCATGTATACAGAAATAAAATAAAAAGGAAGAGAAAGAGAAGGTCAAACAGCAGAAGAAGAGAAGAACTGAAGAGACAAAGAGTTGGAGACAGTTATTTTTCTGATATAAATAAATCCCTATTCTTTTTTTCCAGACCAGTGGTGCAGAGAACTTTTAGACTACTAAAAAACCAAATTACTTCAGCTCAAGGAAAATAAACTGACCAGAAGACTTGAAATATTTGCCTCTGATAAAACAAATTAACAGCTGCCAACTGCAGCTTTGTCTGCATGGCATTTGATTTTTTGTTGTGGTTGACATATCTATGTCAAATTCAGACAGAAAAAACCCCAAACCATAAAACCCTCCATAAGCTCTGCTTTTGACCATTCCTTCTACACTCCTAATAGAGAACCCAGCTGTTAAATCAAATCCAAAACCTATTCACCTCCATTCATTACAATTCAGGTCCCCACTGCTGCAAAGAAATTAGGTAGGAATACAAGAGCCAATTTTCCACAAATTCTACTCCAATTTTCTTAGGCCCATCTTCAAACGAGTGAAACATTGTGTTTGTTCTTTACAGATTCACTCTGCCAGCAACATAATCTCCTGTATACCAGGCCTGGTGAAAGTGTATGAGACACATAGGTCCTGAAACAGTGCCAGATTCACCTCCTTAAACAAATAAATAAAAGCCTTAAGTTACCAGAACGTCTTTTAAAACCCTGTTTACAATTGTACAAGGCAGTTTTTCAAGGAAAATAATAAAAGCAAGAACTCTTGTCTAAGCTAATGATTGCAATACTTGACAAAAATGATGGTACCTTCAATCCTCATTAAAAGTTTGAGAAGCCTCTGTCTGCACTAATGACTTAGAAACAGTATCAGTAAAAGTCAGAAAGAAAAAACAACTCCATTACCGAGCAAAAGACTTCCTCCCCCCTCTTTTTTAAGACCTGCTAATTCCAACTCCTCAGCCTGATGCAATCATTGCTTAAATCATCGAGGACTGTGAAACACAGCAAACCCCACTTAGAGCCTAATAGGACATCACCACTTTAATCAAGACTGTTTTCTACTTACATCTCACTTCTTTTTCAGCAACTAAATAGCAAGATTTTCAAGGAACTTACATATCTGAACTCAAAAGTGTTTTGAGGCAGCAAGCACCCAAACAAAAGATTCTAATGAACAGGATAAAACACTGGCATTTGAATTGCTGAATTTGATAGCACTTTTTGTTGTTTTGAACCGCAAAATGAGCAATCAGAGGCACCAGAAATCCCGAATTTCTTGTTAGACAGGTTTGGCACTCTCACCTGAAGCTGGATGAAAACCACAGAGTGAGCTCAACTCTGAAGCACACTGCAAAGTGTGTAGCTTACAATGCAAGAATAAGGAGCACTTCAGGAAAAGGTTCAGATTTTTATTATATTTTGGAAGTGAAGCGAAATGCAAGTGTTCCGGGTAAGAAACTCGGGAGTGGGTGGTCTGCAGAAGGGGCATAAAGAATAATGAGCTCTGTATATATATGTATGTGAGTATATATATGTAAAAAATAAACACTAGTTGTAACAGGAAGACCAAAAGGATAACCTTTCATTACATTTGCATTTAAACAGATATCACTTTACCATACTACTAGGCATCACTCATCTAAATAATTCTAAAATGTCACCTTTTATGCTGTTTACTATGTACTCTGCAATATATTCAGCTAGAAAAGCAGGCAAATTTAATGGTTTTGTTGTCAGTTTATCTGCTCTTAAGAACAAAAAACTTTCCTTAAACCCTCCTCTTTGTGGCAGTCACTACAGAGAAAGTTTAAACCTGGGAAACTTTTAAGTTCAGTTTACAGGAAAAAACCCTTTCATTTAGTTATTGAATTGTCAGACAGACAGGAGTTGCAGATAAAGAAATACAAGGCTCAGTAGAGAGGAAATAAAACACCTTTGGCAGCAGTGTTGGCACAATTCACACCCTGCTTCCTTCCAGCCTCATCCCCACAGCACTTCAAGGCAAGGTTGATGAAGAGACCTCGCAGATTGCAGGACTGTCAGATCGTTTTTACCTGGAGCTGAGCAAAAGGAGGGGCACAGGCAGGAGCCAAGGCTGCCTGGCAGGGATCAGGACATTCTGCTGCAGTGCCCAGGATGGGTGTGGAACCAGGTAAGAAACCCCAACCCAGTGCTTTCTACAGACCACAAACTCCAAACACATAGCCCAAGACTCCCATTGCTGAGTGTAAGTATTTAGGCTCCCAAACTCTTCCAATTCACAGAATTCACAGAATAACCAGGTTGGAAGAGACAGCCAAGATCATCGAGTCCAACCCAGTCCCAACACCTCAACTAAACCCTGGCACTGAGTGCCACATCCAGTCTGTTTTTAAACACATCCAGGGATGGTGACTTCACCACCTCCCTGGGCAGGCCACTGTCACAGTTGAGAGGGCCACAATACACAGAGTGTCACCACACAATTTCAGAAAGCCTCACCCCAAACACAGTAACACCTTACCTCTCCAGAAGGCTTCAGGTGTTTGCCCACACAGAGTAACACCATTCCACTTCAGAAGGCTGCAGCATCTGCCCTTCCTGTCCTTCAGCCCAGCCTTTTATCCCCCTGATGCTGATGCAGTGCACCCGTGTGCCCTCTGCTCCCTCTGGGGCTGGTCAGTGCACCTGGGCACTCCATGGCTCGTTCCCTTCAATGCTGCTCACCTGTCCTGCACAGCTGGAGCCACTGAGGGATGAGGCTGGGCCCCAGCCCCATCCCAATCACCACAAACTCTGTGCCTACAGGCCATTCCAGAACTTTATCACCCTTTTGGTAAAAAACTTTTTCCTAACATCCAACCTATATTTCCCTTGGTGCAGCTTGAGACTGCATCAGTGCTGCCCGGAGAAGGAGACCAACCCCACCTGAGCCCAGCCACCTTTCAGGGAGCTGTAGAGAGTGATGAGGTCACCCCTGCGTCTCCTTTTCTCCAGGCTGAACACCCCCAGCTCCCTCAGTCGTTCCTCACAGGGTTTGTGTTCCCAGCCCCTCTCCAGCCTCGTTGCCCCCTCTGGACAGGTTCAAGAATCTCAACGTCCTTCTCAGACTGAGGGGCCAGAGCTGGACACAGCACTCGAGGTGTGGCCTCACCAGTGCCAGGTACAGGGGAAGAATGACCTCCCTGCTCCTGCTGGCCTTTCACTGTAGGACAATGTTAATAACCACCTCCTGTCTGACCTAGGGTAGCTTTAGTGACCTACTCCTCCACAATTCACTGTAACGGGGATAGGGATATCTTTAGGTTTCAATTAATGAGTTCAAAATTTCTTGATTTAAAAGTCAAATTATTTTAACTCTGCTGATACAACAAAGAAGATGGATCAGTCAGCAGAAGCTGAAATGTTATTAATTTCAAAAAAAAAAAAGGTAATATTTGTGTGCTTTAACAACTGAAAATATTTCAATGTTTCAGACCAGGTAAGCAACTGATACCCACATCAAGCAGAGAATATCTGAGTTTGTACCACAAGAGAGATTTCAGATGAGAACAGATGATATGAATATCTAATGAGGTTTAGCTTGCATCATTCTTCTGATTAAAATTCATCATTAAAATGAACACTTGCTCTTACAACATTGGTTGCTCAAACATGCATTCTTGTTTGCAACTTTTTTTTTCAACCTTTGCATCAAACCTTACAAAAGATTTCAACCACAGAGTTTTATATTCATCTAGAGGATTTTCCCTGTTCATCAAAAAATACAAAAGTAACCCGCAAAATGGCGTGAACAACATCTAAAATCCACAACAAAACTCTCCCCCCCACAGTCTTAGCCACGAGGAAACCAAGTTACCCTTTTAGGCATTCAAGTAAATCAGATTAAAATTGTAAGCATTTGAGAGCACCATGTGTTTATTCTTGTTGCTCACAAAATTTTATTTCAAAGAGCAATTTCAGTCCTTTTCATAAGCCAAGTTCATTGAAAAATTTTAAAGATTATACATCACATGGTTTTATTCATCTCAAAAATAGATTCTCAAAAAATGCTAAATGTTACAGACACTGGTCAGCAGCTGCATAATCTGAAGGATTTAATAAAAAAATAGGGAATTAAAAAAAAATCCAAAATGACAGAATTTTGCTAGTAGTACAGCTCAGAACAAAATCCAAAGCTGTATTTTTGCAGGATTTGTGCAATTACAGTATCCTGCTTATTCAGTGAGTAGTAAAGATAAAAGCTTCCAGGAAATACTGGAATGGCAAGATGGTATTTGAAATTGGAACTTGCACCAGGCATTTTGCTTTCAAACACCTTCTCTTACTAGAACCACTCTTTCCTGGTCTGACACACTGAAACATTTCCAGTTAATAAAGCACAAAATTTGTTTTTAAAACACTTGTTTCTATTAAACATGATTTATAATAGATTCTGGAAGAAGAAAAAGCAGGGAGCCAATTTTAAAGGTTAGGTTGCTTGGCAATATACCTTTCCTTATAAATAATTGTTCTTACTAAATCACAGTGGAGAAAACCATGAAGAACTAAGTTTGTGGAGCCTCCTGAATATGCAAGAGTCTTTTTAATTGTTTACATAAAGCTTCAAGACAATCATGGGTCACATAGGCATTCAAAATACTGTCTAAAAAGCGTTTTTTCCCCCCCACCCCATAGATTTCAAACAATTAAATTCAAGTTTCATAGGTCTGGAGCAGAAAGATGCAACTTCACAACCAAACCTTCCTGTCCTAGCCAGCACTGGGAAGCAGTTTCACTGGAGTGCCTCTGCTGTCAAGATCCCATCCCCAGACTTCTACTTCTGATGGTGGCTACTCATGCAGCTTCTTCCCCCCCTCAAGAGCACTGTCAGAGAACACCTTCCCTTCAACCAAATGCAAGAGAACTGGAAGGCATGGTTATCTCACACATCCCAAAGCAAGAAGGCAAGGGAGGAGGGAGAGAGAGGAGGGGAAAGAGTTTAAATTTAGCTATTTACTTACTGCAACACAGAAAAGAACACACATCCAGGCACCACGTTGGCAGAAATCCCAGCAGTCAGGGCTGTGGAGCTTTGCTTCCAGCAAGGATTTCTTTGCCTGAAGCTCCACAAGAGCCTTCTCCCCCTCTCACAGGAGCGAACTGAGGAGTGCTCTGCACTGCCAGCCCCAGTGTATCTCAGCTTTAATGCAAGTGTAATCATTAGAATAAGAGCTGGGGTAACATAAACATGCGCAGGAAAAACAGGCTTGGCGCAACACCACAACAGACACCAGGTTTGATCAGCACAACAAAACTCTGTCAGACCACAGGGATAAAAAAAAAACCAAAAAAAAAAAAAAAAAAAAAGTGGGTGCAACTCCTTTAAAGCAAAAGCAGAACATAAAAGGCACCAGGTGAAACTTGGACCTGTGAAAGTTCTAACAAAATAGAGGTGTTTTTGGAAGTGTCCCTCCGTTCCAGTGCTGCAGGATATGGGTACCAAGATGGGGAAAAGAAAAAGAACCTGTGCAGCACCCAGACAAAACAGGAAGGTGAAATATTGGTATGTGCCCCAAAATCATTCTTAAGAAGGCACATCAATGCAAAGGGGGGAGGGTTTGGGGAAAAAAAATGTACCACTGTACTTATTAAACATTGCAGCAACCACCTACATGAAAGTTTTGATTGATGAGCATTTCCTTTGCTTTTTGCCATCCTTCACATGTAGTGAATACCAAAAATGAAAGACCATGTAAGAATTCACTTCACTGTAGTAAATGTAGAGTATATCCACTTTATCTGCTATTAGTCACCAGAAGAGACCAAAGCTAGGGAAAAGATCTTTCCACTTCAAAAACAAGGTTCTAAAGCTAGAGACCAATTTACTAACTTGGTCACAAATATCAAAAAAGTGTCTTCAATATCTTTCTCTTGAGTGTCTTCAATATCTTTCTCATGGACTTCAATAGTTCATGTAACTACTTATGTATAGGTATTTTTGTGTTTTTAAATAATTATTCATTAATTCTTACAAGTGTTGAAAAACTTGGTAATGATTAAAAAAAAAAAAATCAGTAAGCTCCCTCACGCTTTCAAGTCTTTCTTAGTGAAACTGAAGCATTTAAGGTATTGCCCAATTTAGAAACACACTTCAGGAAAGAGACAGCTCAAAATACCAACCACAGACGTCACAGGCAAAAAGAGCTTTTAGAAGCACAGCGATTCCTAACATTTGATATTCCACCTCCCAGACCAACTTTGAAACAGACTCCTAACCCAGGGATAATGGGCCCTTCCAGACCTGCACACGAGTCAGACAACTTGTTTGTGCAGGGTGAACTTTTGCCACCCTTCCCTCTGGGAGAAATCCCATGAAGTTTGCTCCTAGGAAATCAGCTCCCACTCCTTTTCCTGACTGCTCCTCTCTGCCTGGTTGTCTCTCCACTCCTTCTGCAACTGCTCCCACCCTTTTAGCCTTCTCCTGCAGTCCAGCACTACCTACAGCCCTGTCCTTCCACATCCAACCCATCAGAAGCTGCTTTTTGGATGCAGTCCCACCTCTCCTCTGACCCACACCCATTTCTTCCTGTGCCTAGAATCCTTCCACCTCCACACCCAGCTTCAGCTCTGCAGTATTTTTGGTTCTTGGAATATTTCAGTGGAAGAAAGAAGCAAACGTTACAACGGATAATAAATGTGCAGGCATTCCCAAAAAAGTTCTCCTTATCTGAACAGCTTTGCTCACTACAAAAGGCACAGGGTAGCTTGTAGCTAAGTCCCAGTTCCCCCATACACCCTTATTTGACCTACAGGTCTCACCATGTGAGAAAAAGAATTGAGTTTATTATTCATTTTAGCAAAATAAAGGTTAGAGGTAAAAAGAACTAAATTTCTGGGAGGAATACTGCAATTCTTAGTCTTGGAGAAAACCAGTTTGATCTGTTCGTATTTTTCTCAAACTGCATTTTTCCTTTCAAGAAAGGGCTTTTCTGCAAACATGACTGGCTGTTCTTTGATTTTGCTGGAGAAAGTCTCAGCTGAATGGGAAAGGATCTTATGAATGCACATAAAAGACAAAGGTTCAAACGAAAGCTGAATTCTCAATGAGCACAGGTTTATTTTAGTAAACAATAGAAACTCGGAACTGAATGAGATCTTATCCCTTTTAATCACTTAATAAATTTTTCTTGCCTTCCCAATTTTCAAGCTACATGTCTACAATAAACAAACCTGCACTGATAAAAAGTCTCTATAAAAGCACACAAAACCTCTATTTGATGCAACAGTGAGCTCACCTCGGCTTTGGCCAGGGTTTGCCAATGCCTTGACTCTGCCAGCAACAGGCAAAAACTGTTCTGATGAACACAGAAAAAGGTAAACTTCAAGAGAAAACCCCAAAAATGAAACTTCAACTCTCTTAATTCTTTGAGTTTTTAAGAGCTTTTGCAGTCAGCTTTTGTACTGCCCAAGAAGTGTCAGTCCTACAACAAAGTTAAGAAAAATCAAATTCTAACATCCATACAGATCACCCAATAGTACTTCTGTAGAAACCAACCTAGGCAGAGTGATGCAAAATGCCACAAGTATCACCTTTGGATTTATTTTTAGAACAATCTTATTTGGCAAATTAGTAATTTAAAGAATATAACCCTTGTTTGAAAAGAAGAAAAATATTTTAAAAATTGAACATCTATTCAGAACTACTGCAATGAGAACCAAAAATGCAAGAAAAGTAAGCAAATGCCTGAGTTTAGATCATTGGGTCATTTTAACCAATGATAAGGGTTTCTTAAACACATGCATAAATGCACACACACATTTATGTAATTTTATGGTCCTCAAACCCAGTGCTTTGGTGCCTAAAGATTATGAAGTCATCACAGAGTCCTAAAAACATCAAGCTGGAAATTCTCCATGATCTTACCAGGTGAGGAATCTGAGGCCCATGACCAGGTGTATTTTCTCTACTGAGAAGTATCATAATGGGATTTTCCTGTGGGGTCCTTTTCCTCAGGCACTTATAAATAACATAAATAACTTAAGCTTCCCACACTACTGTCCAGCTTAGATGTGTTTTGGGGATAAAGCCCTTAACTTTTCAGAGCTCACGAGTGCACAATACACTCAGCACAAGTAATCAGTCCAGTGAAGTACCCTAAGCAGGACAAAAGAAAAATAAGCAAGTTTGCTGCAATTTTCAAGCCTCAGGAGTTTTACTTCATAATACAGAAGATTCAATACTTAACTGAAAATAACAAATGTTATAATTGAATGTTATCAGTTCTACAGTCAAGGGCCCTATATTCTGGGTAAAAGTTTAGTTATTTCAGCAAAGTTTACTGCTAGAGTTCCCACCAAGTGCCAGTGAAGGGCTATCTGTGCACAGGTCTGATGTAAAGTACACAAACTCAGATTTCCTCACCCTGAAAGAGACAAAACCTCTAAACAATGTAACCACTCTGCAGAGAACACATGCAAGGTAGCACGGCATTGCACATTTTTTAACCCCAAATAGCAAACAACACCTTTTGTCATTGGGGCTTACCAGAGGTGAGGAGGACATGGGAAATGATTCTGTCATTAGCAAATATTCTAATGCTCAAAAAAACCCACAAAAATAGCATGCCAAAAAGGTCAAAGTCATTTTTGGATCAACTTACTAAGACAACCCTACACCAACAGAAAACCAGAGTATGCAATGGGAATAACTCCTTATCTGTCCCTGTTTTAGTGTATCTTTCCACTTTAAAACTAGAACAAATTCAATGCCACAGGAGAGGAAAAAAAATGTGTAAAAAAATAGTCACCATTTGGCATCTACTTATTCTGAAAGCGAGTGCACACATCCCAAGAAAAATACAGTGTCCTTTAAAAAGAATCACATTTCAGTGCAGTCTGTATACTGAGTCATTTGTTTGAAATGCCAGTCCAAGGAATGTTAAGATTTAGCTGACGATTATCTCCTCGACATTATCCCAATTTGATTATACAGTGTTTACTACATCAAAGCTAAAAAAAAGCATAGTAATAGATTCAGCAACACACCCACTTGGAACACTGAAGACCTATTATTAAAGAACCAGAAGAATAATTTTCAAAAGGTTTTTATTTTCAAACACAGTCTAGCATAAGATCTTACCATAAAGGAAGGTTGTTAAACACTTCTATTCAACCCACATATTTGAAGCTGTGCCTCAGAAGTTAGGTCAAATTATTTATGTGATCAGGAAACTTGACTGCCCTTCTTGTCTAACTCTGACTGGACACAGGAGTAAACCAGACAGGTTTCAGTGGCTGAAGCACCAAAAGCATGACATTAACATTCATTTCCTTGTAACTCATATAGAACATAAAACAATATGTTTCTTTCAGACCTAACCACAAACAAGCTTTCAATATTTCTAGTTTTGACATGGTTTTATTACGCTGTAATTGACATAACAAACACTAATATTCAGCAAATCAGTACACACAAATGAGCAGGTTATGGTTAAAAATCCACACGTGGGGGTGTTTGCATGGCAGAAGGTCACAACAGCCCATGCTGTTTGCCCCTCATGCAGAAGCCCCACAGTAGTTAAAATTCAGACAACCAGAATTATTATAATCAACACATCACCCCGAGTTACAGTGCCTAGGATTAGAAGACAGTGATTATAACGTTGTCACCCTGTCTATGTTAGCTCTCACATCCTCTCTAGCACCAGCAGGGCTGAATGTGAGACAGCTTTAAAAGGAGAAGCTATCACTGAGCAGGAATTCAAATTCAGCCTGAGACACTAAACAACAAACCAGTATTTAACTGAGGATGCCAAACTGGTCAGACCACGTGAACCTTTCAGCAGCACCATCCCTGCTATCCTCCTACATCTATCAAATCCCAGAGAAATGTTTGTGCAACGTGTTTTCAGAGACAGCACAACTTTCAGACACAAACTGAGCTCTTTGGTGCTGGCTATCAGCAAAACAATCAGCTCCATGTACATCCTCACAGCTACGGTGACACCTGGAACACAAGATCCTGGAAGGACAAGGGTACACAACCAACCTAGCACTCAGTAAGTCTGTCCAGAAGAGCTCTACAACAGCTGCTCACACACTTGTTTATTCCAGGAAAACTCAAGTTGCTGTTTTTCAGTTAATACAGCTGGCCAACACACTGTTCATAGGCTTATTCTATAAGAAAAAGTTCCATCTTTTTTTCCACTTTGTATACACATGCAAACACAGCTTTCTTTAATTCTCACTTGTCTTCATTTAACAAAACTCCAGAGGTAAAAATCTCAATGGATCCCTGTCCTCAGTCTGGTGTATTTCTTGTCAATTGCTACTCAACACTCCTGCAATGTAAATTGCAAGAAGGCAGAATAGAACAGAAAAACAAACATGTTGCTTATCAACAAACAATCTGCCCTCCTAGACACCACAGCATCTATTCTGGTCAGATTTTTGGGAGCATTTTGCTTCAATGTATGTTTTTAAATTTTGTTTAGGACCAAATCAAACACACTCATGTAAAATAAACCATGAAACACACATATAACATTCACCTTACACTGTCTACAATGCATCTTACACAGAGCAGCAGCCTTGTGCTCAACACTACAACAGAAAAAAACCTATAAACCTGCAGCCTATAAACCCTATCTGTAACTTTCACTCATAAAAGTTATCACACTAATGGCATTTTAAATTTAAAGGCAGCAAACCAAACACACAGTGCAGTGAGCAAAAACTCCTGAATGAATTGAGAGAAGCCCATGAATTGTTAAACGGAAAAAAAAGATGCATATTAACCAAATATACATAGAAAACACACACATATAAAACCACTTAAAAATTTTCCACATAAGGATGGTCTAACTATCTGGAGAGGAAAAGCCTGTAAGAAGTTTGTACAGATCCAACCAATACACCCTCTGGACTTCTACACAAGAGCTTGATTTTCATGTCTCTCATCCAAAAAGACAATACATACAGCAAAGCTACCACAGTGAACAGGCTCTTCAAAACATACTTAAACCAGAACAAAAAAAAAAAAACCTGAAATCTACGTGAGAAGCAGGAGGTCTGCAAAAAAATGACCAAATTAAACCTTCAGTGTGGCTTTAAACCATGTAATTAGAGAACAGGGCTGAAATCAAGACTCTTCTCCCAGTAATGAAGTACCTTTGTGAAAGCATTTATGGCACAAGAGGGTACACACACAAACATCAAGCAAAGAGACAAATTCAAGATTTTCTTGGCTTGCAAGGACATTTGTTGCTAGATGGTTACATTCACAGCAGAAACTGAATTTGAATCTGCACCCTCACACAGCTTTAATGAACACAAAAAGTCAAGAAATTGTTTTAGCTGTGCAGAACTGAGTAAACAAAGGACTAGATACCCTATGACAAATTTAAATGCTCCTTTTGGATTTACAGCACAACACTGAAGTTCAGTATGGAAAGCATTCAGAATTACAGCAACATTCAGACAAACTAATTGAAAAGTATAGTATTGTGACAAACATTCAACTTACTTTACATAATATCTTGCACCTTCAAAAGTATAGGCTTCCTCCCAACCTGTGGGTAAGTCTGGAAAACAAGCAGCAAAACATTGCAATTACCTTTTGAAATGAGAAATGATGCTAGCCATACTGGTCTACTCCCTAACACTAAGGTAGGTAAAATACTGTGTCTGATTCCTCATGTCAAAACCCTTAGTCCCAGGATTTCAGAATTGACTCACAAGACTGCCTAAGTGTGGATCCTGTAAGCCAAGAGAAGCTGCACGCCTGAAAATCTGATTGGGGTTTTTTGATGTCAAATAATAACAAGGATGGTTTAAGTGTGCCCTCGTTTGACATTCCTTCCTTTGCCCAGCAACTCAGGGTCATCGCCAGAGCTCCCTGCCTTGAACTTCAGCAGCATCAGATCACCTGGCAGGCAGAGATCTGAACAAAAACCCATCTAACTGAGTTACATGCAAGTCACAAGCTCCTTAAGAGGCACGGTATCAACTGCACCACAGAGCATTAGCATTGCATTAGCATAATTCCACCACTGTTGTGCCTAACAAGTGTTCCTGCAGTGTTTACAACTCTGTTGCATTTCACATGAAAATCATTTTCCATGTAAATCTAGTGGAGGATGTGGGTGCACCTCTTCCTTTCTATTACCACTCTTAAGAGTCAGGAGTCCAGATGTAAAAAAAAACCCCATACCACTAATGGTCAAAATTTCTCAAGTAACAGTTTCCTGGTGTGATGGAAGCTCTGAAGATGCTGGGCACCTCCATGCACCTCTACCCTTAAAAGTTTGCCCCCATCAATAAAAAAAATGATTGATACATAGTGCTCTTCATTGAATTATAAAAGCAAGAATGCATTTCCTAAAGAAAAAAAAAAATCAGGCTGGGTTATGTGGTGGTTTTTATCCTGCTCATTACTTATTTGCTCTGGCTGCTTTTGTTCTTCACTCCCATCTTCTGCAGAACAAAAATCAAGGTGTCTTTCGATAACGGCAGAGGGCAAAGTACAGCAAACAGGAAGTCTCTCCAGCAGAAGTATTTATGGCTGCTGTAAGAACTTTGCAAAAAATACCCTTCCAGTGCTGAATAGCTCAAAGAATAAAAAGCACTTCAATTCATAATGGAGGACAAAGCTTTCCTCACCGTCTAGAACATGCCTCACAGAATTATTTAACAGAGAGCTTTACAATAACATACATCTGCAAAAGAAGTGCCATTCACTCAAAAACTGTTTCTTAAGAGAAGATGTATTCTGAACATATTTTGACTAGGTTTCAGAACAATGGTCAGAGCAAAGGAAGAGATAAACCCCAGAATAATTCTGTTTGATTATATCTGTGTATGGAGAGATGCATTAACATACACATGAATGAGGAAAACTACAGGAACAGATTTTGGTTTTAGACACTTTGGTATCTGATTAATGAATTATGGTCAGTGTATCAAAGGTCATGCCTCAGCCTTGTGTTCAGAAATAAGTTTAATTCACCTGATGATAACTCTGCTCTGTTACACACAATACTCCAGACACTCAAAAGCAAACTGCATTTCCTTTAGAAGGCACTTAACAGCAGAAACAAATGAGACACTTGGAAAATTACTGGGAAATCATCATCAGTCCACAGAGACAGTGGGAATAGTTTAAAAAAAGAATTATACTCAGCTAATGCCAGTATTGAACAAGAAAGGCACTTCACACACATCTGCCCCCATGCAGATTGCTGTAGATGAAGGCCACTTTCTCAATCTGAGCACTGAGAGCAGGAGCAAGAGGAGCCTGATAGCAATCAGTAGTTCTATTTCCCAGCATTAAATGACTTCTTACAAACAACAGAACCTTCGCTGCAAATCAAGCTGCGGGGTTCTAATAGCCAGAAACCCGTGGTTTTTAAACTACTCCCAACTCAAAAACAAAACAAACAAAAAAAAAAGGCTGCCCACAGCTTTCTAAAAGGCTATTTCAGATTCCTTAATGCATAAGTATTAACCAAACATAAAAAGCAAATAATCTGATACAGACCAATTCACTTGCAGATTATTTCCCCGTGATTATCCAAGTGCTTATACACATAAAAACAACTGCACGTATTACTACACTCCACCACCTCCCAGTGGCATATGCAGCCTGTGTGCAGCTCCAGCACTCAAGAGTTTGGCTCCGGGTCTCCGGAGCGTCTGCTGTAAATCCTCCTCCTCCAGCACCTCCTGCTGATACTTCTCCAGAGTGGAACAAACAGCAGAAGCAAAGACTTGATTCCACCCTCCTCCCTCCAAGTTATTTCTAATGTTTCAAGTCCCTTTTCCTCCTACCTATTCCACCTCTCTCAGTCACTTGGAAACCACACAGACTCTCAGGCTAGATGGAAGCGCAGGGAGAAAAAGGGTTTTTAGGTGACTAGCGAAATCAGCCCCTAGATTTCTAGTACACCTATCGTGGTTAAATCTAGGCACTGCTGGAAACAGAAATACGATGAGTGGTTTCGCGCTAAACTGGAGAAGGATGCTATGCAGGTGGATAACCGGGCTAGCCAGCGAGGAGCACGAGAGGAACGAGGCGGTCTCTAATGGTAACTACACAGTCTCGCAGGGGTGATACAAGGCAACGGAGGGAAAGCAGAGACAGATACATTACACAGGCACAACTCGGGGGCAGGGGGAGAAGGCGCCTGAAGAAACGGGCAAGCAGGCTAGACATGCAGGACTGCACGGCGACTGCAGCGCTGCTCACCCCGGGGGGAACAACTGCGCGAAGTGCGGGCAAAGCGCGATCACGAGTGCTCCCGGGGGGCTGCAGCGGCT
>VXBC01012149.1:800282-811576 GCA_013399945.1 Ploceus nigricollis
GCCGGGGGCGGGGAGGGAGGGAGGGACGGACGGACGGACGGAACGAGGCGGCCACGCCCGTTCGACCCGGCTCCGAGATCGTTCGCCCCCGGCCCCGAGATCGTTCGCCCCCGGCCCCGCTCGTTCGCACCGCACCGCAGCGCTGCGAACTCCAAAAATCTCGTCTCCGCCGCTGGCAGCCCCTGATCGCGTCCGTAAGGACAAAGGAAATGGAAAGTTTTGTCCTATTTCCTCCTCCCCCGGGTGAACGCGCTCTTCTCGCACCCTGCGCTTCGGGCGTTTTTGGAATTTCTTATGTAAAGGCTTTGTCCTCAAAGTACAGACATGACGTGTTTTCCCCTTCATGCAAATTTGTGCCCCTCTTCCAAAGGAGGTACAGGATATGGCATGGATGCGTGTTTTCAGTGTTCCAGGGAGGTGGCAGTAATCCAGGTAGAATCCACGGCTGCAGAAATGACTCTCTGTGCCCGTGTGTATAGTTTAATTCACGTGAGTAATCCCATTGCATGTGCATTTATGCATAGCCATCCACCCCTTCGATTTCAGTTATACATGACAAATGTAAATTACTAAAACTGTACCGTGGCCATGATATTTCTAAGAGGACCTTGCTTTGCAAAACCACTTTCTGAATAAGCACCGAAGCTGGGAAGTCTCGCAGCATTCCCATGTCCACAAAGCATTTGTAACTCACAGCTGACAGTATTTTGCACAGGCAGCTTTGTCCCTTCTCCCATTCTGAACACCTCAGGAAAAATAAAATTGGACAGAGAAGCTGTTTTGTGGTTTGGTCCCCATCATGCCATGTGGTCAAACCTTTAAATCCCTGTTGTCCCACACAAGATATTCCAGACACAAAGAGCAGTGAATGTGAGAAGGTCTGGAGTTATCTTTAAGTAACTGGATGCGAGGTAAGAATTCCTCCCTGTCCAGCAATACCTTTCATTTCCACTCAGCACTGACAGCACCTGAGATTTATGGACTACCAGAGGAACAATACTCTGGGGAAAACACAAGTCATTCTGTAAACAGTTCCCTTCTCTCCTAAGAGCAAGAGCCCTTGGATGATGAGTAAAGTGAGTAATGGTTCTTCCTTTGAGGGGCTGTGGAAAGCTGCCTGGCAACAGCAAGGGGGAAATCGTGTGCATTTTGGGCTCCTGAGGTGGGGTGCTCATGTCCTAATACTTCCCCACGCAGCCTAAGTAAAGCACAGAGCAAGTGCTCTTAATCCTCACGACAGTGGACACCTTCCACTCTGCGGAACCAATTTCTTTTCCCTAGCAGAGGAGTGCATGCAGCACAGCTAGACTTATATTGGCCTAGATCCATAAATTAGGTGTTTAGGTAGAAGTTAGGTGCATAAATCCTGCCCAATCCCAGCATGTGCTTTGCCAAATGGCTTCCTTAAGCCACTAAGTTCTTTGCAGCCTCTTTCTGCTTTGCTTGTGCTTAGAATTGCTATCATCTTGGTAAAACCAGGATCATGGCATTTAAAATATGCCCAAACATGGCTGTACTCTCAGGCAAGGCATTATTGCACCAAATATCACAGAGGCTGGATAAATTGGCCGTGTTCAGGCCACACCTAAGAAAGACTTACAAGTTTTGTTTCTGAATAACTCACAGCAAACAGGCTGGCAGCAGAGTCATCACCATGAGCACTACAGGGAACATGTTCAGCCTCAAGGATGAAGGGTGTTCAAAACCATGCCACTCTATTCCCAGGAAAATGCTTTTTGCTCCAAGCCATAAGCTGTTCTGAAGCTGAGACTATTCTATGAGGATACTGAAGGTGCTCCTCCTCCCCCTCACATTATTTTGCAAATATAATTATTGGGCTGTAGGGTGGTGGCATGACTTGCTGGGCTCCTGAATAGGAAGCTCAGCCAGGGAGTGATGGAAAACCTTGGTTCTGCTTCACTCAGGGACACTTGGTTCAGGGACTCAAGTGTTTTATGTTAAGCAGCCATCAAATAAAATGTATTTGCAGATGCTTACCCTGCCAGCTGCTATGCACCCTGAACTCCCAGTGATTTCTGGGAGCCCAAAGTTTTACCATTTTTTTTGGAACAAAGGGTATGAGGGAAACCACATCTGCATCATTTGTGCAGGCTGGTGCTGGCAGTTTTTCTTTCTGAAGGCTGCTGTAGGTTCCACAGTTAAAACTTTTGCTTCAGAGTTGGTCTAAAAGTTTGATCAAAACAAATCACGCATGGAGTTTTTTGCAAGGTTCAATAATATTTTCTACAGTCAGATAAGTGCATGAATGCTCTTAAAAGAAGAACTCAGGAACAACATTTAGAAAAAAAAAAGGTTTATCACTTAGGAGAGTAAAACTCTTCTTTGAAAGGAGTTTATATCACCATAAAAACCGCATGCATAATTCAAGACACTGCATGTCTTACCTTTCACATCATTCTTTTTTACTATAAAAATGAACTAATGATTCCAAATGTGAAACTGGTCAGTGTGATTTATAAAGCTCAGAGAAATCCATCACCGTGCTCCCATCTGGCCAATGATTTTTTTCTCTTTTTTCCCCTCAGAAGAGTTGAAGACAGACTGTTGGAGTGGTGGCCACCACTGGCACAGCTGTTCTCTGCTCTCTGCGTGTATGGCCTTATTTATCTGCTGCTCCTGTCACTGATGGGAAGAGGATGTGGAGCAGGATGTTAATCTGAGAGACAGAGCCCTCCCATCAGTACATTGGCCCCCCACCACTGGGAGCTTGGGATGAAGTAAAAATCCAGCTCCACTGAGATTTTTCATGGGAAAAATTCAGTTTCTCCATACTGACCCAAGCTTCTTCCCTTCCTCTTTCACCTCCACATGACAGAAGCTTTCCTAGCAACTCCCTCAGGGCCAGGGAGTACTAAGGGAGAAGTAAGACTATTGATGTTTTAAGAAAATAATTTTGGTTCAATAATGTATTCATAATCAAAATACTTAAAATTCCTGGGGCAAAGGAACCCTGCCCACAAAACAATGAGTCCCTTTAAATGAGATTAATTAAAAACAGTGTTGAGAGAGCAGTCATTGAATGAGACTCAGGGAATTCCATCCACACCTCTCCCAACAGGTATGAGGTGACAACAAACATGATGAGCCAGTAAAAAAGGGCTTTTTTTTACTCTAAGCATAGCATCTTACAAAGCCTCTGAAGCAGGGAGTGGACTGCAGTCAGAGAATCACAGAACATCCTGAGCTGGAAGAGACCCACAAGTGTCATCAAAGTCCAGCTCCTGGCCCTGCACAGAGTCACACCATGGGCCTGAGGGAGTTTTCCAAACCTTTCTTAAGCTCTGTCAGGCTTGGGGCTGTGACCACTTCTCTGGGGAGCCTGTTCCACTGCCCAGCCACCCTGTGGGTGGAACACCTTTTCCTGTTATCCAACCTCACCCTCCTCTGATGCAACTGCAGGCCATTCCCTTGGGTCCTGCCACTGGTCATGGGAGTGCAGAGATCGGTGCCTGCCCCTCCTCTTCCCCTCATGAGGATGTTGTGACTGCAATGAGGTCTCCCCTCAGTCTCCTCTTCTCCAGGCTGAACAGACCCAGTGCCCTCAGCCGCTCCTCACACGGCTTCCCCTCGATGCCCTTCACCTTCCTCGTGCCCTCCTTTGCACACTCTCTAACAGCTCAATGTCTTTTCTATATTGTGGCACCCAGAACTGCCCCCAGCACTCAAGGTGAGGCTGCCCCAGCCCCGAGCAGAGTGGGACAATCCTCTCCCTTGCTTGGTGATGCTGTGGCTGGTGCCCCCAGGACAGGGATGTCCCTCCTGGCTGCCAGGGCACTGCTGCCTCGTGTCCAACTTGCCCTCCACCAGCATCCCCAGGTCCCTTTCCATGGCACTTCTCTCCAGTTATCTATTGGTAGGTATCTATTTACTATTAGATATTTATCTGTTGCTAGATGTTTACTATTGTTAGTTATTTACTATTGTTAGATACTTACCTTTTATTAAATACCTATTATTAGTAGATGTTTAGAATAGAGACTTGACAAGGTAAAGGCCTTGTCAAGCCTCTAAAGGAGGGAAATGATGCCTTAAGTTTTAGCTTTCATATTTTTCAGATTTTCTGCTGCCTTGGTGTGTAGCTCTGAGCTTCATATTAAGTGTTAGTAGGTCCTCTCCACAGCTTAGTTAGACAAAACAATCCTTTTCCAGCTTGAGAACCAATGACAGTCGTTACAAGCTTCAGGCCCAAAAAGCATAAACAACATGGACTGAAGAGAGAAAAACAAGAAGGATGGGACTTCATAACCTAAAGCTGGAATTGGACAATGAACTCCAAGATGCAAATGGAGCAGAACTGATCAAAGTGAGAGCCCCCGTGAGCGGCCGTGCATTTTGGGACCATTTTGGTTCATCTTGGGTGCAGCCCTGGCTGGGCTCTTGTGCTGCCCAAGGTGGATCCATGGAGGAGATCCTTTTAATAAATCCCTGCTTTATTCTTTAGCTCTGCCCAGCCTCTGTTCTAGGGCAGCCTTCACAAGGCATCAGTTCCAGACCCCAGCCTGTCCCTACAGCCAGGGCTGCCCCATCCCAGGTGCAAACACTTCACCTAAAACCTCTCCACAGAACTGTGTTCATCACGATTGATTCTGTGTGTTCTGTCAACATGAATCAAATTGGATGAGGTTATTTCATGGAGTCTGTGACTTTACATCTTTTATGTTGTTTAACTAGTGAGAAAATATAACCCTTGAAAAGTGAGGAAAGACCATTGCTGGAGGTGCAGTTTTATATTACACATTCTCATCAGGGAGCTGCTTCTGAAGGGTGGGTTCCTTTTTACCCCATCCCTAAACATTAATTTTTTTGCCTTTGTTCCACCTTGCAGTCCATGGTGAATTACATGGGTTTGCTGATCTGATAGAACATAAATCACAAATCCTCTCAAATAATTAGTTTTCTATCAGATCAATAAGCTGATCTAACACGTCCTGAGGTCACTTGATAACTAGATCCAACACATGGGGTGAGAAGAGAGGAACCACTCCTTTAGGCTACATTCCTCAATGATGAGGAGGGGGGAAAAATCAACAAATCTGCTAATTGACATCCTCTGGAGTCAAGATATCTCCATGCAGATGAAAGAAGCAATTAGCCTAGGTCAGAGGAAATAAGAAAGAGGAAAAAAGCTGTTGAACACAGCCTCTGCAGACAGCTCTGTTGGTAGAATGGAGCCTCTCCTTCACTCCAAATAGCCTGGTGACTGTCCAGGGCTGCTGTCTGGTAGCTCCAGAGGCTGGAAGTTTTTCTGGGGGTCATTGGTACCAGTGGCACAGGAGTCCTCTTCTGGGTTAGTGCAAAGCATCAATGTGACTGAACAAGCACTGGGTCATTAGCCTGCCTGCCATGAGCACCAGATATCCTCACACACTGTGAGATACACAGCCAAAGCCTGTGCACGCTCAGGCAGTAGAAACAGAGTGGTATCTTACAGCTTAGTAAGTTTTGCAATCTGGGCCTGACAGGAAAAGCAGTTGTTCTCATTTCAAAACTATTTTTTTTTATCTGCAATTAATGATTTCCAGGTCTAGCTGTGCTGTGTAGGATTTTTGTTTCCTTCATGGCAGTGAATCCTAATATGAGGCCATTTTCTCTGAAACATCCAGTCAGACTAACACAAAACAAACCCCAAAGCCAAAGTGTGAGATTTGCCTTTCCCTGGCAGACAACACCAGAAAAGCAAAAGGGCTTATTATTCTCTGAACCAGCATCATCTTGCCAGAATCATCTTGCCCATTCAGTGCAATTTTGAACACTTTTTTGTTGCAAGCCTCTTTTCAGAGACTCACTCACTGTATGCCCCATGCCATGTATATACCATGGTGAGGTTACATGGTGAGTCTTCCAGCCTGAAATGATGGGTGCCATATTTGGGACCTTCAGGTTTCTTTTACTGATCCTATGATAGTCAATGTCTCAAAAAAGGATTGAAGATGCTACTTTTCAAGATGAACAGCTACTTTTCTGGAACCTTCTTTTCTTCCTTTTCACACTGTTTTCCAGCCTTCTTGCTTAGGAAGCCCCCAAATCGCATTATAACAGTGGTTGCCTGTGGCTTTCACACAACGTTAAAAAAGACATTTTAAAATCATGTTTATTGCCAGGATTAGTTTAAAATAGTATTAAGAAGGAAAGAATTTGTGAGGGGAACACAGTGATCTCAATATCCTACTTTTCCTCTCACTGGCAGTTGACTTAAGCCAGGGTATTTCATCTTTCAAACAACCCTCTCATTTGAATCATCTAGAAGGAAATCATATACAGTACAACACAAATAAATTCCCTGTCTCTCAGCTGGCTTCTCTGTTTCACAGATCTCTTCAGGATCATGTAGACTTCAGCATCTGCTTTTCTTCACACGGTTATCTTCACTGCTGCTGTGCAGTTGCACAAAAACCTGCTCTGTTTCAAACTGTAGGAGACAAAGAAGCTTTCTCTGGTCTGGAAGAAGCAGAAGATGACCTGAGTTCCTCCCGAGAATTGCCTTTGTTTGTTCAGTAATTGCTTGAACAAATAGGAATGAGCTTCATGTGGAATATCTGGAAGGTCTTCACCTGTGGTTTGCAGTATGTGAGATATACAGGGCCCTGTGGCTGGGAGGGCTTTATTTATGTGGGCTTTTATGTGGCTTTTTTCATACCTTTCCTCACATGCATTCATTCCTCCCTTCCCCCTTTTTTTTTTTTTCCAGTGGGGATAGTAAGAATTTGCAGTATGTTAGTAAGAATAGGCAGTATAGTTGGTATTTAATACCAACTATATAATGGATTTTAAGCAATTCCCATTAAACTTTCAGCAACTGACAGTCTTTTTCCAGAGTAGGGTGAAATAATACTGCGTTTCACCCTTGAGATTTTACTAGGCACCCTGGATGCAATCTGGATGACATTTTCCATAAAATCATTATGTTGTGGATACCTTGGCCGTGAAGTGCTTTAAGTGATACTATTTTTGCAAGCCATTTAACATCTTAATCAAATCATGGGCCATTTTCTGTAATTACCACAGTTGGTGTAATACATGTGTCAGTCTTTATGGACTAGACATAAGATTACCAGTGATGTTCTTTAATAGTGTTACAGCAGAACAACAAGAAAAGTAATCTATTTTTAGCCTGTAATTTTCCCAGCATCATAAGCAAATCCAAGCCATATCTTAACTCGTTGATCTAAAATTCCCTTGACTATATTTAGATATGGGCTGGTATCTGTTTCAAGGCTTGTTTTGCTGTTAACAGCACTCACCTTTTATCATCTTAGCAGGTTCTTTCTGGCCTGGTCTATTTACTAGAAATTCTATTCTTATTTTGTTGTATTTCTGTGTACTTCAGCTTTTCTGTGCACATCTCTTTCATTTTATCTTCATGAGCTGCTGTTCTTCCATAGTTTCAGCTCTCCCAATGGGAGGTAAGACCGAGTTTTGTTCTTTCATATTTGTTTCCTTTACATCTGATTTACATTTTACTCACAGTAAGAATATTTTGTTCACTGCATGACATGAGTTTTACCTACTCATGCCGAATAGTTATTTAACTGAAAAAAAAAAAATGTTACTGAAACTTGGCTTGCAAAACTGTGTCCAGCTCAAACTCATTGAATTTCAGGTACTGGGACTGGATTTTCCTGACAAAAGGAAGGTGTCTTCCAAGGCCTCACTTACAACAGCAGAGGGCTAGTCAATATAGTTAATACAGACTATGGAGCAGTTCTTATTCTGATGTAGGGACCTGTATCTGCTCACTTGAGTCACACCTTGAGCTGTTCTGGCTACAGTGACTCTGTTAACAGTGCTGGGATTCCTTCCCAGGCAGGAGGAGAGACCTTGATTTTAAACTGCTGTAGTCAGAGGAGACAAATCCCACCTGAAACAGAGCTGCCATTTGGACAGTTCCCGCAAAGAACCTCCCATACAGACTATTTCTTTTAAAGAAATAAAAATTAAACTGTAGTCACTTGTGGGAAGCTTTTACAAGATGTTTTTATTCTTGTGAATTTAACTGTGCATTTTCTTCCTATCAGTTTCTTCCATTGCTTCATGAAACTTCACTCTGGTTGATTGCAGTTTTTAGGCTTCACCTCTGACTATTCAGACCTGTTCTGCTTCTTCATTTTGTGATGAGGTTCTGTAGCATCAGCTGGTTTCATTTTCAAAACTTGTAATCAGATCTAGCTCTGCTCTGCAGCCAATTCTCACAGTCTTTAGCAAGCTAAAGCTGTGTGCTTTGAGCAACCCTTTTCTGAGGGTCTCTTGGTCCCTATAGCATTCTGATCTCAGATTTGATTTTGAAAATTACATGATCAACAATACTTCCAAATATTATAAGTATCTGGAAAGATTTCCTCTTGGTTTTAGTTATACAGTGGCCATGTCTCAAATATTTCAGTCTTTCCAAGAGCACAATATTTTCTCAAATCTCTATAGCACAGGATTTCTCATTTGCAATCTGGTGCTTCTGGTCCTGCAGTACTCAGAGTTACCTTAATTCATCTTCCTTTTCATCAGCCGTGTCTCCTTTTTAAAGAAAAATTGTGTTATTTTATTGAACCTACTTCAACCATATCCTCCATTTCAGGAGAATTTAATATGCTTTGAACTTTTTTTAGTTTCTCCTCCACAGTATTCTCCCCTTACCACTCCTTCTGGTCTTTTTTTTTTCTCTCCATGTCATCTTTTGTTTGTACTCTGCTGCATGTTAAGTTGCATCAAAGAAAATGCCAGATTACTGATAAAAAAGGCATCTCTCATACAAAAAAAAAGGGGCACATGCATATATATATATATTTATAGAAGTCACAAAGATACAAGAGAGGAAGGAATTTGTGAAGGAGAAACTAAAAATGTTCCACTGAGCCAGATTCTGTCACCAAGTATCAGTGACAGCAGTTGCTGCACTGGGAGTGTTCCAGCCTCTAAGGCAATGGGTCACTTTGTTATAGCCAGAAACCCACTGTCATTTGTCTTGCTATCATCTGAGTTCCTCATCTGTGCTTGGTTTTATGCTTGTATAGCTCTGCCATACTTTATATTTTCTCATATCCTATTGTCATTCAAATGGTTTCCAACCTTCATTTTTATTTTTGTGGATTTCTCTTCTCCAGGAGAGGCAGGAGCCCTGTGTGGCAGGATTGTATTAGCTGAAAACAAGGTTACCTTTCACTGAACACTTAGTGGTTCACACATCACACACAGGCTCTAACTCCCTGGTTAAATACTGCTGTTAATGCATCTCTTTTTTTTCCCCAGCCTGTAGCAAAGGTTAAGCCAGCTTGATTTGTAGTAGTTTCCTTTTATCCTTATGCTTTTAGTTTTCTGAAGTTATATTTTCTGTATTGAGGAATTTTCATCTCAAAATTTTTATACAGATTTCAGCATATATAGAATATCTTGTCTTTCCTAATCTAAACAATTGAATGATTTTCTGATTCTGCTCTGCCTTGTTGTTCTGCTGCTCCCTCCAGCTTTTACTTTCTCATTTTGCCTTCCTTTCCTAACTTCCTTTTTATCTTTCTCTGAAATTAGCCATTCTGCCTTGAACCCTACTTCTTCCTCTTATCTTTGCCTTTCCTGGCATTCCCCTTTAACTCAGCCTCTCTCTTCCTCCATTTACACTTCTGCTCCTTCTCCAGAGGACAGGAACAGGTAAAAGCTGTGACAGGATGACCTGTCCCCTGTGCCTGGCTTCCCCCAAAGGCTGCATCTTCTCTCCAAGGCTGGCTGTGCACCTGTCCTCTCTTGTGATAATTTCTGCAAAGCCCTGCTCCTCCAGCTGGTCCCCAGAGGACCCAAATTCGTGCTGTGAATAACGAGGCTTCCCTCCCTCCAGTCTGTTCTGACTATCACTTCTTTTTTTTCTCCCTGCCCACTCATTTTCTATGTTTAATGTCCATGTGACACCATTCTTCTCTCTCTTGTACTCAGCCTTCCGTTACAACTGGCTCCTGGCTTTCCATTTTTGCTTCCCAGAGCTGATGATTTCATTTTCTGCACTGAAATCTCTGCTCCTCTGCTAGATCAGCTGCTTTATTTCTCCAGATAAGCCCTGTTTGTTTTGCTTTCTTCATGACATTTCAGCATGCTCATGTTAATTCCATCAACCAAGCTGAGAACATTAAACCTGTAAGTTTTTAAATTTTTCACGTTTTAGAGAGGTCAAGGAGGCATGTGTCAGACTTGCAAGTTGAAGAAGTTAACTTCTCCAAGCTTTGCTATTATTCCTAAAACATCATGAAACAAACAAACAAAAAAAGTATGCTATTGTAATAGTAGGAAGAGTATAAGAAAACCTCTGTGAGATCAGGCTGCTGGGAAAAGCTTGAAAGAAAACCAGCAGCACTCTGAAACAGAAAGAAATTAAGTAATCCTGAATCTTTGGAAATGACAGTGAAAGAAAACCAGAATTCCTCAGAAAGGGCAGGGGGAAGGGCTTTTAAATAACAAAGACAGCTGCAGAGGGGATTGCAAAAGCTCTGACAAATGAAGCAACCCTGCTCGATCAAAACCAGGAGTGAGCAGCAGCACGCCAGAGGCCCAAGGGCTGCTGGTGCTTCACGAGGAGCTGCAGCAGAGGAGCTCCCTGCCACATGGCCACCCTGCTAGAGGAGTTGTGCAAACCCTCCTGGGTGTGTTCACCTGCCTGCAAAGGAGCCCCAAGACTTATCAGATAGATGCCCTAAGGTGTGTGGTAGGAGATGGGACAATGCAATTGTTACCATCTGTGTGTCCCTTTATTAATGTGAGGAAAGGAAGAGGTTTGCAGAGAAAAGGATGTGCTTGATTTCTTCTTGATGATAGGCAGAGTTTGTGTCTAGCACCACTTACAAAGATTGCCTGTTGCAACAGAAAAACAAGCAGAAGAAAGGATGTTTTTTTAACAAGAGTGGCTCAGTTTATGGGATTGTGAAAGAAAATGTTTTACCAGTCCAGCTATCCCAGGGAACAATTTCTTCCATGCTGTTGACCACCAGTGAAAAGATCATGTAAACCAGCAGCACTGTTTATACCACCAGCAGAAGATACAACATTTCCAGTAATGCTGTGAGGTAAAAAAATAAAAGTGAAAGAAATGAGAGAGTCAGATTTCCAATGTAATAATAATTGTAGTGCAATAGAAATGCTCACAGCAGAATTTCTTTTTATGAAAGAGAGGAAACAATGAACTGTAGAAGAGGCTGGGGTTATAGGCTATGTTCAGCACAAGTGAGAAAGAAAGAGAGAGAGTAGGAGAGAGAAGGAAGGAAGGAAGGAAGGAAGGAAGGAAGGACGAGTGAGTGTAACCA
>VXBC01012149.1:811595-823448 GCA_013399945.1 Ploceus nigricollis
AAGTGAGAAAGAAAGAGAGAGAGTAGGAGAGGGAAGGAAGGAAGGAAGGAAGGAAGGAAGGAAGGAAGGAAGGGCAACTGTGTGTAACCACATTGGAGAGACATGCTAAAAAGTAGCTAAAAAAATAGCTGAAAATCCTAGAAACCACCCAAAGGGTACTGAAATCAGGAGGTGCTTCCATGTTCCCACAGGAGATGACATAATGGGATAGCCATCATCATATTACAGTAAAGTAAGTCTAAATGGCTGAAAATTCAAATTGGTTCTGGAGTGGTTGTTCAAGGGACAGTTGCTCCAAAAGGGTGCAAATGTGTCAGTCATATGTCTGAAATGACTCTATTCACCCAGTAAATATAAACTGATGTTCACCCAGTAAAGCTATGCTAGATGTTGATTGGCAGTTCCTAGGGAACTGCTAAAACCACAATACTGAGGAAAAAATGTAAGTGGAAAAAAGATAAAATTGGGTTTGGAGCAGTTGTCACTGGAAAAAAAACCAGCAACCTACCAACCAACCAACCAACAATGACAAAAGAAAAATAAAGGGGAACCCTCAAAAGAAACAAACCCCAAACCAGCCTAAAACACCCAAGCCAAATCTGTTCAGTTGCAGACCTGAAAGAGACCTGATTGAGTTTTGGACATGTGCTATATTGCTGTACTGCAGATATAAGTTGTTACAGCCAGTTCTTAGGGAAACTAGAGAAGGGAAAGGAAACGTTCCAAGAAAAATGTGAGAAATTATCAGCTACTTTTACTGTGATTGCCAGAAATGACAGAGTTTGATGTAGAAAGAGAGCTTGGTTACGCTGGTGATAGAGAGGAATCTATAAATAAAATGGATTTCACAGGTATAGCCAGGATTAGAAAAAAAGGAAGAAAATACAATTGAGATAATTCGCCACTTCCTTTGGTGTCACAGCTTTTCTTTGCTTTTCACTGTGAAGGCATTGTAGTCTTTCCAAGACAGGAAATATTGGATCAGTACTGCTTAAGTAAAAACCCAGCTCCTTCCACAGACATCCCAGAATACAGGTGTGTTTGTGGAATGACACTCAGCCTGTCATATACTTGTCAGGTTATTTGTTACCCAAAGTCAAAACCCCAAAAAAGTGACATGAGAAACATCTGGCAAATGCTTTCCTGCAAAAGCACCAGTGCTGACTACAGCCCTGGTGTTTACAGTCCCATCCCTTAAACATTTCTTCAGAAAGAATCAGCCTTGTGAGGACCAGGCTACCAGCATAATATGTGACAGGGAAGAAAAAGCTGAACAAAACATATACTACATGTAGGTCTAACAAGTCTAGGTCTAACAAGACAACCTTGCTTTGCTTAGAAGGAAACACAAAACTAGAAAATCTGAAGAGGGAATGAGAAGTGTGTCAGTCCTTGGGATGTGTAACTTATAAGCAGAATCACAAGAATTACTTTTTTTAAAAAAAAAATTATTTTGTTTATTTGCAACAGATTCTCTATGTGTCAAGACCTGTCAAAACCTTTCTCAAATGAAAGTAATGCATAATTTATCATCAAAAAGATCTATTCACTATGTGCCTCAGCAGCTGAAGAAAACAGAGCGTCTTTGTAACATTTAACAACTGTGTTTAAGAAGTAACAGCAAATGAAGAGGAAAACCAGAAGCCTGTCACGTATTTCAAGCACTGCAAACACACAAACAAACCCAACCCAGCATTATGTCCCAATGGAAATTAAAGTCTCACTAATGACACAAACTTTTGCACAGCTTGCTGAGTATTTGGTATGGTTTGTTTCTGTTGTAAAAAAAAAAAAAAAAAAACCCCAAAAAACTCTCAATGCATTTAGTGGCGTGGTGGAACCCAAAATTATTGAACAAATTTTTGCCCAAAGTACCAGAAAGCTGTTACTGCAACTTGGCAACTTTTTTTTGAGCTGAGCACTTCCCAGGGAGGGCAGGCACAGGGACACGTGTTTTGTCAAGAGCTCCAGTTACGCAATAACACAACAGGAAAGAGCTGAAATCACGGGAAAAAAGCCCAGCAAACAAAACCCCAGGCCTCTGCTGACCTTACAACAAGAGCAGTTTCAGCACCAGCAGGCTGACTGGAACCAGTTAGGGATGCAGGGCTGAAAAAGCTGGCTGGAAGCTGGCACAAAGCTGGGTGGAGCTGGGGGAATGAGCCAGCTCTGTCAGGTTGGCAATGACCTCCCTCTCACTGACAAAGTGTTCGGCACATTTTTACCATCTCTGTGCTTTTGAAAGTAAGTGCTTTATGATTTCCACGAGGGATGCAGATATAAACAAACGTAGGACAAAATGCAGCAGCCAGGTGGATGGCCTTGACCACACAAACAGACTCAGACTCTGTCACACAGCTATAAAATACAAGCTAAAGACAAAAAAACACCTCTTTTCCCACCCTGCAGATTCTCTTAATGGATTTCAGCAGTGAGTAGGCCACAAAGCTGTTTTTTCTGAAATGGAAATGTTGTAGTTATTTCCTTGCCTAAATATACAGAGCAGGCAATAATGCTGAAAGAATCTCATCCATAAAGAAATTGAAATCAATATTGCAATACATGATATTCGTGAAGCCCTGATTTGGCTAAAAGCTCTTAATTTTCAGTATGGTGTTTTTGCTGCTGGCAGGATGCTGCCCAGCAGTGATTCGTCAGCAAGGAAAATAATAGTTCTCTGAAGCTGGGCTCCTATGTCCATACCTAGTTACCAAAATAAATTGCCTGATTTTCAAGCTTGCCAGGAAGCAGCAGGTCCCAGGAGCACATGTGTGATAGAGGACAATTACACAGCAGATCAAAGCTAAAGCAGAGTAACCACAGTCCCCTAAATTACAGGGGAAACTGAGCCTTTAGTGCCAATTGGAACTTATTTTATTTCTTTTTGCTTTTCACTTCCAGGTCTCCAGTCTGTGATCCACTGAGAAAGGTGCTAACTCCAGAATCACCTGTTGGTGACCAAATTTGACAAAGTGGAGACGAGATCAGGGATTTTTCACCTGACATTTTAGGTCAATTTTCTAAAGCTGTGCCAAATCACTTACTTGTCCAAATATCTTCTAACCCAGGATAATGTAATGAATTTTAAATCACTGTCTCTGGATGAATAACACAGGACAGTTTCAGAGACCTTAAACTCATTTAGATCAGCTTTCTGTGGAAAAAAAGCATAGCATTTTGATATTCATGCATTATGTCTAATGTTTCCTGCTTCAAGCATAAAATTAAAGGTCTGTCTTCAGAATTAAAATTAAAGGTCTGTCTGTGTGATAGTTCCAGAGCTGCATGTTATATTTTATAGGGCCAAGTGACCAGAAGTGAAACTACCTTGGGCAGATGCCCTACCTAGGGCAGACCCTAACTGGTGCCATCTCTTCAGAAAGAAGTGGCCCCAAAACACCACAATAAATCAGGATATTACAAATAATTTATTCACAAGCAAAGCCTCGGGCTCCTGTGGACTACAAACATTCATGTTTCAAGACATAAATGAGAAAAAAATGTGGCTAATAAATTCACTCCTGTTGAAAAACAAGTTTTTCTGTTTGGCTCAAACAAATGGAGTTGGAAATTACTTACTGAACATCTAGAAAACAAACCCCAAATGCTTCATCCTTATCACACATCACCAGCTACATAAATGGACCCAAATTCTAACCTTGTCAGGATCACCAAAT
Organism: Ploceus nigricollis; assembly: GCA_013399945.1. Classification (NCBI taxonomy): domain Eukaryota; kingdom Metazoa; phylum Chordata; class Aves; order Passeriformes; family Ploceidae; genus Ploceus; species Ploceus nigricollis. Next base: position 815,273 of record VXBC01012149.1, read on the forward strand.
GTTCAGTATCATTAGAGATTATGCATGTTGCTAGAACAAAAATCAATTCAGTAATATTTACCCCACTAGAACCAAAAATCGATTTAACCTCAGAATAAAAAACCCAGTGTTCTGTGTTTGTTCTGACATACCAGAAGAAATTACTTTTTCCAGTTTCAGCTACATCTGATCCAACATTGCTTTAATGTAGTGTTAGAAGCACTTGTGTAGCTTTTTAGAGCAAACTGTGCTGGTTAAATAGAGTCATGGGAGGTTATTCGTAACAAAATTATGCAGTAGATCTCTTTCAGTAGAAGAGCAAAACAAAAAAGATAAAAAACCCCAGAAAAACCCTTCTTATGTCCCATTTTTGTTATATATTAAGCTCAGCTCTCCTCTTCCACTATGGTTTTTCATCATGACAATGAGTGTGACTGATTTTAGGAGGACCAGAAATTAAAATACTTGGTCTCAAATGCACCTACACCAACTTGCAGTACACAGGGGAAGTGCAGTGCCACTCCTGTTGCAAGGAGGTGGATTAGACCTGTAGATCCCATAACAGTGACCACATCTGGCATGACTTGACTGTATTTTCAGTGTAATTTAGGCGTGGGGAGCATGCAGGGTTCCTTCAGTGAGAGATTTGTAGAAGAATGACCTAGAATTTTTACATGTAAATCCTTATTACCATAAGCTTACAACATTTTTTGGGTGTTTCTCTTTAAATTTACATATCTGTATGTAGGGCTGAGGCATGGCCTCATCCATCTGCTTTCCCATTCCTTGCACACTGTTGAGAGGTTCCCAGCTCTTGCAAAAGCATGACTCACATGGAAAAATTTTCCTTTTGGGAAGCTCCACTTTGTTAGGTCTGGTATGAGCCAGATTCTTCTGACCATTCCAGCTCAAATATGAGGTCACCTTTGCTGAAGGACTTCAGCTTCTCTAATTCTCTGCCAACTCCTCATGAAGGAAGCTCAGTTTTTCCAGGGAGCCTCGGCCACAGCCTTTGGCTTCTCTCTAATTCCTAGACTTGCAACTTTTGTTTTGTTTAGGGACTCTGCTGATGTCCCCTTTCATTACCTTCTTCAGAACAGTGTTCTTGAAGCTCAGCAGTGCCCCAGTCCTTGTCCCCACAGACTGAGTGGGTCCAGCTGAGCTCCATCTGATGACCCTTCTCCCTGCCCTCTGGCACCTTTGGATTAACTCCATGATGCCTGTTCTCATCTCACTCAACCATTACAAAATCCAGTGGTCAAATCCTCCACCCCAGGTCTGTGCTCAGGTGATTGCTCAAGAATGTTGGCATTTGCACATCACAGATTTGGGTGTGAAACTTGCAGGCTGCCCGCAAAAGTCCTCACATCCATCTGGCACATTTTTCTCCTCCTAGAAATCTGTGCTGAACAAAGGATTTGGAAAAATACACAGTGGAACAACCACTTCGAGTATAAAAGCTGATAATGGAATTACCACCTATTTTATTTTAATGAACTGATTTTTAAACATGGTTAAAAATAGGCATTCCCAGTTTATTTCATTACATGTGCAGCCCAAAGTATTTGTTGCCCAAGGATCTTTGGGCAAGGCTCAAATATTCTTGAGAATGTTCACTTATCTTAAGGTTCTTAATTTTTCCTCCAAATTCTTATTCATTAGCACACTGGCCTGCCCATCCCTGCAGAGGATTGGGTCTGGATGATCTTTGAGGTCCCTTCCAACCCAGACCATTCTGTGACTCTGTGATTCTCTTTGTTAGACACAAAACCTTTCTCTGCTCTTGTGCCATCCAGTGTTTGTATTCCAAAAAAAAAAAAAAAAAAGTAGCCTCATGCATAAACTCTGCATTTCCAGAAAATCCAAATGGATTAAATTAATTCTCTCAAATGAGCTGAAAAACATTCATATTGATTTTAATATTAACTTAAAGAGACCCAAATAAAAATCTCCACTGCTTACAGAGGAATAATTTAAGAGACCACAATTTATAAAACCACCATCAAAATACAGAAACATACCGACAAGAACCCCAGCAACCTCACAATATAATATTTTGATACAATAAGACAGCAGAGAGAGAGATGGGTCAGATTTTCCATTTCTTGTGCACATAACTCATAATGATATTTGCTTCCTGGCAATGTTGCTTCACTGATATAGCCTGTAGCATATCAACAAGTGTACTTAAAGAAATCAGGATCAGTTAAGAAATGATTCACGAGCCTGAGGAAGGGCTGCATTTGTAACAAACCATCTCTTCACGTTTGCTGTTCTCACCTCCTGCTTACCAAGTAGCTTCTGGTTGAGTTTGCAGTGTTCCCTGTGGAAATGGAAGTGCTGGCCCAGTCGCCAACCACACCTTTTATTTTTAAAACATGTATTTGTATCAGGTGACTAAGGCTTTTCTTTCCCAGTCAAAGTGTTTTCCTATGTGATGACTACCCTGTATTTTTGCTTTCCCACTTTAAGTCTTCATGGAGACAGCAAATTCTTGTTTTCCTGTGCAGCATAGCAGATGGAGTCACTTTGAGTGATGATGTAGTGCTGACCTCCCTTTGCTACCTCTCAGAGGAAGCATAAGAGTTTCCCACCGCTGGGATTTTAAAGGCAGATAACCACCATGACATAATTATCTCCCTGTAAAAGTAGTGGAGAATAAGACTGAAGTGTGAATTAATTTCTTACTCATCAGCAGGTACGTGGAGCCTCTAAGCCTCGTTGGGCGCAGCTGCTGCTGAACACGTTGCACCAAGGAGCCACAGAAACCCCTGGTGGGGGAGTCTCGACTCCCCGAGCGTTTCCACACTGCCATCAGTGTCAGAGCTGAGGAGGAGGTGTCAGAAAAGCAGATTTGAATTTTTTTGTAACAAAACCAGAGAGGGGAGGCACGTCATAGACCGGGGTAAGAAGTGTGGCTGTGACTTGCTGAGCAGATCAGATCCTTGGAGTGTATTAAGCCTGTGACACAGTAACACTTCATTTCAACAGCAGAAAGCACCCTCAAGTTATAATCTAATTAGAGACATTAGGATTCATTTGCATGTTAGGGGGCATATTTTAGGGACAGGCTTCTTTGATCTTTAGAAAGCAAACGAGAAATGGCTGTCCTTTACCGTATCTAAATCAGGTAACCTGAAGTTAATATGAACTGAGTTTCAGTGTGCCAGAATTTACATAGGGATGATTAACATTTCAAACGGAACAGAGCAAACATTAAATGCAGGCATGTTATATGTCTCAGACTGGCAGGAGGGTTTGGTTCATTGCTGTCCTAGGAGATGAGTCCTAGGTGACTTCATCATCTTTCAGACTGAGTAGACAATATTCAGTTTTATTCAAGTACCCCAAAAATGGGTTAGAAAAGGCATTGCATGCTGCATATAAATATATGGGAGAGAGGGAGATGGAGAGAGATTTTGCTCTCTAATGGAGACTATTTTACTGCAATATGATCATGGGTTTTTATTCAACTCTTTCCCTAGGTTAATACAATCAGGTAATTCTTCTAATCTGTATTCAGGACATTTGAGCCAGTAATAATTTAGGAATGAGAAAAAATATGCAGGTCTCACTTCACCTTTGCAGAGTCTGGAAATTGACTGCAGACTGTGGGCCCTAAACCTCCATGTTTTGTCAGGGAACAAGCTACAATCATTCCTCTGCTTTAGTGCACATGTTTATGGGAGTGAGATTATCAAAGATCATATATGACAGGGCAGCCTGTTTGTGACTCTCTGTGAATCCCCAGTGAAAATAAGAGGTGTGTGTGGCACAGAGCTCTCTCCTATACAGCTGTATTTAGGAGGGGAGAAATTCCCTGTTCTCTATTTACCTTACTGAACAGGTTTTTTTTTTCCAGTAAGCCCTGCTTCTGTGTTGGCCAGTGCTGTGGTATCTCTTCTTCTCTGTTTCTGTACACCTCTCTTTTCTTCTGTGCACCATCAGCAGTTTGGGGTTCTCACTCTTGACATCCTAAGATGTTTTCATATTAGTAGTTTATTTTAGGACTGTGATGCCTGCCTGCTTCTGGGGGCATTGGCTGTCACTGCATCTCCAGTATCCCCAGCAGGCTTTTCATATATGAGCCAGTTGCTGCAATAACACAGAAACTGGGCTGTGCTGGAGATCCAGGTGCTTTGAGGTAAACATGGGCTCTGTCTCATGTGGAAAACCAGTCCCTAGCTGTCATTCAGTGCTGCTCGTGTTTTGTACTTGTGTTCAGAGAGCTGGGTGAGACACTGCAGAATAATGCCAGCATCTTTTCTCATGCATGTTTACCTTCTTCAAAGAGGATTTAATAGATTCTTTTTGTGCTGAGAAAGGCTCTGTGCATAAGCACATAAGGGACATGGGTAGACAAACTACAAGAGTGAGAGAAGGGGGAGCTTATAGCAGAAAATATAAGCAAAGTAAAATCTGCTCACAGAATTTTTTTAGCACTCTGTTATCTATTCAGCATCTAAAGCCCAATGTCACTTACAATTGCTCTGTAGGATTATCATGGTTGAGACATTGATGTTCTGCTGCACCAGTGGCCTTCTCTATTTTTATCCATGGGCAACAAGTCCTTTGAGCCTCCCTAGCTTTTTTTGTATTCCTACTGCTATTAATAATGATGGACAAATTATGTGGGCCATAACAACTGAAAGGTCAAAATGTCTAGATCATGAATAGGTGAAAACAAGGTCACTGCTGACATTATATTTTTGAGGGGGAATCTGCAGATTTAGATTGTGTTGCATGGCTTTGAAAAAGTTTAGTTATTTATCTCAACTTGTTTCTGTAAACATAAGTATGATTAATAATAACCCTGTAGAACTATTGCAAATATTAAGTGCTTTGGGAGCCTCAAAGGAACAGCTTTAAGTGAAGGCACAACACTATTATTAACTGTGACAAATATTGACTGTAACACTAAATATGTATTCATACAATCAATCACTCAATTTGTTTGCAACCAGAAAACATACTGGGACAAAGCCATGCATCTCCATCGAGGTTTTAACCTAAATTTTATCCAGATTAGCTCTAGGTAAAAAATCAAGGTAAGCTAAATTTTCTAATAATGCTAACTGAATGAGCCAAGAGATGTTTCTTGGCTGCGCTGGCCTGATCATTACAAAGGCGGCCAGAAAAGGAAAATAAATAGTTTTCATTCTTTAATGAAAATAAGGTGGGTCTAAAACAACTTTTGTTTTGTTTCTTTTTCTACTGTACTTTTTCCATCAGAAATTCACATTCTTTTTACACTGCCAGACCAATGAAAAAAATTACTAAGTCTTAATAAAAGGTCTGGAACTGAGGGTAAAGATTTTCAGTTGACATTATGTTGAACTATTTTTTGCCAGAAGAGGTGGTGGATACCCCATCCCTGGCAGCATTCTAGGTCAGCTGGAACGGGGCTCTGAACAACCTGACTGAGTTGAAGTCTCTGCTCTTTGCAGGGGGTTGATCTAGATGACTTTAAATGTCCCTTCCAACCCAAACCATTCTATGATAGCCTTGACTGCTCCAGACTTTGTGCTGTGTAACTTATCCAAGGCAGCTAAAGAAGTACCTGGCTCTGTCCAAGCAGCGATTCTCTCTGTAGGTAATGGGTTTCATCAGCCACAGCATTTCTGTCACCATGTCCTGCTCTGTTTTCCCTCCTGGCTCCCAAAGGAGGAGGTCTGAGGCTGGCTCCTGGAGCACATGCTGCTCTCCCCAGCTGGAGCACTTTCCCTCTGGGAGCACTGCCAGTTGGGGTGGGCTGGAACAGCCCTCGGGCTTCGTGTCGTCCACTTTCCCTTCCCTGAACCAAGGGAAAAAGCTGCCAGTGTGTGGTTCCATGTGCAGAACAGTACATGTGACAAGTGTGGGGGTGATCCTGGGTGATTTGTAATAGTTTGGAAAAGGCTGTCACTCGTGTGGCGTGTTTGCATTTTGAGCAGGATAAATATTTCACTCTGGGAGGTCTGTCTAGTTAGCAGAATTACGCATCCAGGCAGCAGCAGCAGCAAATTGTCTTTTTGTCTGAATACAAGAAGGGCTTTTGAGATACCAAGCCAGGCAAATAGCAAAAGGTGCACTAGGGGGGAGTTGCAGCAGACAGTGCAATCAGGCTGGTTCCTTGGGTCACTACAGCATTATTCCAGCTCAAATAAACAAAGATTTTTCATTACAATAGTGTGTTGCTCACCATGTGTTTGCCTGCATCGTATTAAACATCCTCCAGTGTTGGCCTGAGTTTTGGCAGCCAAGCAGTGTGATCCAATTGCACCTGCACAGACAGCCAGGTGGAGCATGGACATGAGCTGGGGCCTTCCACAGCAGGACAATAAAAACAACATGCATCGCTGTGTCCTGTCCCTGAGAGCAAAGAAAGGTTCCTCCCTGAGAAAGGAGTGGATTATCAAGTGGAAAACTGAAAATTTTCGACTTTCTGTGCTGACAGGCACTGACCCCCAAGAGAAGACTGAATTTAATTGCCTGTCTCAAGTCTTTGATTATGTTGTGTGTCAGTGGTACCCATTTGGGACTTGCATTTTGTCTGCCATATTTATTGGCATGGCCATTATTTGTATTGCTGCCATGTCAAAATCTCCTTCCTTCAATGTCTTCTAATCTCTGCCCAACTGGTAAAATTTGGTATGTCTCTTGAAGGATCGTCTGTATTATTATTTGAGATGACTCCTAGAGGAAATGGTACTACTTGTCTGTTTGCATTTGCATTGTGGGTTTGTGTCCTGCAAAGATGCTCCTTCTTCAGGCTTCGAGGCTGTATTCAGGCCTGTACAGGACTTTGAGGATAAGGGTGGAGGAATGACAGGATTATACCTGGGTATAATACCATGGCTGTGCACAGCCTGAGGAAAGGCAGAAGGGAGCAGAGTAGAGCTGCCTGTTACCATGACAATAGGCAACGGAGTATCTGTGTGAGGAACAAAAAGATTAGCAGTCACTCAGGAAAGATTCCCATCGAACCCCCTACCCTTTCTGCAGCTTAATGAATGGAAATTTAACCTTTTATTTGAAAGATTGTCGACTCGTTGGAGTCTTGCCTTCCCATCGCAACACCAACTAATACAAATTTTGTGTATTGCAACATTTTTCACATCCATCTGAAGGCATATTAGAATTCAATGGCAGCTGTAAGAGGGATGTGAATGTGAGGAAGAACTTTTCCAGGAAAAAGAGTCTCTGCGTAGTTCAAAATTTTGCATTACCACTCTAGTGAATCCTGACTGAATCTATATTTTTAACCTTGATGCTACAATGTGGCTGGTCCATTAATTCATTATTGCTTCTCACATATGCAATCCTTTGCCTAACTATGAGATGGTTGTAAAATACTGTCACCCTGAAGAGGTGATATTTTACCTCCACTTTGCATTGTAATAGCAACGATTCCTGGTTCAGGGCCCTGGTTAATAAAATTTAACAGCTTTTTCCACAGGAGCTGTTTTTGTGATCCTTCAGCTGCCTCTGCTCTCATGGGGTGAAGAGAATGATATATCCAAGACTGGCATGTTCTAAGGCCTCAAACTGTCTGCCAGATGCTTAATGGGAAATGTGTGCTTAAAGTCAAGCAAATGGTAGAAAAACCAATGTGATGGGTTAAGCTTGATAAAGGGACCAGCTAATTAAAAAAATCTGAAGGGAACAAATTACTCTAAAAGTATAATGTTTTAGTAGGTATTAACGCTCTATACTGTAAATTAATTGCTTATTCTCATGTAGCAAGTCATTTTAATTTGTGTTTGTCCTGCACCCAGGTCTGTATGAACATTATGGAGCAAATAAAAGGGATGAAAATGCCCTGCTCTGGATGTACAGACACACACAAATGAGCAGGTTCATCTGAGTGCATTTAAACAAATACCTAGGACAGCCTGTTTGGAATATTCATGGCGAGCTATTAGTCATCTTCCCAAATATTCATTTAGATTTTGTTAGGCTCTTAGAGGAGATAAAATCAAAGAATCAAATATTTGTGTTTTGGATTCTCTAACATGAGGGCAGAGCTATGTGGGCTGCTGCTGTGCACTCTCTAACAGGCTCTGTGAAGCCTTCTAATTTGAAACACAGCTATTATTTCCCCAAAGCCTGACACAGTGAGTGTTCACATCCTGATTTTCATTACTTTCATTTTCGGGGACTGAAAGCCCTTGGACTGTAGAAGTTTCATTCTAATAAAACTTTTTTTTTTTGGCTT
>VXBC01012149.1:823490-842704 GCA_013399945.1 Ploceus nigricollis
ACCTTTACTCAGCTGCTGTTTGAATCAGAAGCAAAAGAAAGGCATAAGGTTTCTACTTTCAGTCAGGTCCCTTTTCCATCCATAGCATATCCAAGTCTGGTTACTTTCTCTCCATACATGACATTTTCCTTAGGGCACATTTGTTGATGATTCTTAGGAAGCTTCCTAGTAGTTTTAGAAAGACACTGTTTGGCCTCATTCACACTGATTTTTTGAATCTATAATAGGTATAGATAGCCTGTTTCTTGAAGTTTAGACAAAGTTTTGCTGTGATAAAGGTTGTAAATATATATTTTATTTCACAGTCCTCGGCTTGAACTGGATACAACAAAATAATTACAACCTTACAGATTAGTATATATATATTCCGTATAAAAATCCATAAAACTTCATGAATTATCAAAAGAAAGAAGTAATCATTCTGTTTCTCAAATCTTTAAGTACCAGTAGGAAGCCTGTAAACTACATCTAAGGGGCAATTTCCACACAGTAAAAATTGGCAAGTGCAAAATTTGCCTAGAGATGCTAATAATTTATGAGTTATGATCCATGTGACATTCTGCAGCTGATTTTTCTACACTAAAGGCAGGTCTTTGTGCAATAATGATAGTTATTGCACAAAGCAGAAGTGGGCATTATAAGCATTCTCAAACACTGCTGTGTGCTTGGAAGTTCAAAGTGTGTCAGCAGGAAAACCAACATTGTTGGAAATTCAGAATCCTGACACCGTCAAAACACCAAGTGGATGCATTAATTTTTGGTTTAAGAACTTAATGTGCTTTTAAATACTGGAAGAGTTCAAGGCCAGGATGGACCAGGGGTGTGAAACTTGCCACAAAGCATGACTACCCCACAGTGTAGACAATGTCATCAAGACTTAAGTGCTTCACTTCTTGAATTCCCCTTGAAATGCCTTTTCTTGTGTCCAGAGGAAGGAAACCACAGATCTCAGGGGGGTTTTTGTTCTGTTTCTAATGACACTCAGCAATGTCATCTTTGCTAGAAACCTTTAACACTCAGTTTATCTTAGTGCAACGGGGCAATAATGAAACCTGCTTGCAAAATGAATATTTAATTTTCAGACAGCTAAGTCACTTTTATCCAAAGCATTCAAATATGTAAAACACCACTGCTTTGTTAGCTGCACAAATGTGCCCCATTGCCTGGAGAAAGGCTGGTGCCTGTTGTATTGCAGCCCTGATTTAATGAGCTGTCCTTATAGTTCAAAATACAAAATAAAAAAAATAATTAGCTGGGATCCTGATTGCCTGTGCCCACCTTTGTGATAAAACAAAAAGTTCTGAACAATGCTGTGTGCATCATCATCACAGGCCAAGATTAAAATAGATGTTCTGTTATGTTTGGGAAAGTCTGGTGGCCTGATTTTCCAAAGCACTGTGTGTCTGAAAGCAACCTCTGCATTCAAGGTGTAAATGATAGAGAAAGAAAAGAATCTATTTACTTGTAAAGAGTAGTCAAATTGGAAAAAGTTAGAAATTGACTTTTACAAAATGAACCCATGGTCAATAACAACTTTAGCAGAAGGGAGACTAAATTTGCTGGCATATATGGAACGAGTGATTTAATCTATTGCTGAACGACTGCCAGTGCTGGGGTGGAATGCAGCAGATGTTTTTCATGGAAACTTTAAACATAATTTTCCAATAGAAAGTGAGGCATAATATTGTCTCTAATAGAAATAGTAGGAAAAACTTCAGTGGGTCCAGTAACTACTGTCTTGCTCCTAGTGCAATCCTTTACACCCTTTTTTCTCATTTCAATTTTAATCCTTTTTCTGCTAAAGAACCCATATACTTAGGAATAAAGGGACATTATCATACTAAGCAAAAGTAATTAATTCTGCACAGAAGCAGCAGAATTAACTAGTCTGAAGTGAGTAAGCTTGTGTACTAAGCAAAGCCTACGTATTTAGACCTTGTTACTCATTTCAGCTGCTCCACAGATGGGAGAACAAACTCTTGAAAAAGCTACTTCACAACGGCAGCACCAGGTATTAGAGGCAATTTAGGCAATTATTAAACGGAAATGGTGACCTCTGATGTGTCTGTCCTGATCACTTCTGCAGAGCATCCCTTTGGTGTATGTACACAAGATGGGCTCTGTCCCTGGGGCTGTGCAATGCCAACTCAAATCCTCCAAAATATTCAGTTTTTAACCTAGAAATGCCTATGCTGAGATGCACAAAAAGAGAATACAAAGGATCTTGACCCATAAAGGTCTTGTTTGCCTGGTATTTGACAAGGCAGGAAATATTTAGCACCCTGCAAAGTTATGGGGAAAGGTTAGATACGTGTGGCCACAGGATGGGAATCCACAGAAATACTTTCAGGAGAAAATTTTAAATTAACATTGATACTGTATGATTGCAAGAAACAGAAGAATGACAAACAACAGTCCTTTAATCCTGTTGGTAATCTTATCAATTGATTTGCATAACCATCTATTCACATTTTGCAAGTTAAATACATTCATGAGTTGATATGGATTATCCCATAGTTCATGCTATGGAGATTTAAGGGGAGTGTGCTTCATTAGTTATAAAGAGAGAGAGAGGAACCATAAGCCAGTCCACAGCCCCCACAGTGCTCACTGTAGAGCTGTTCCAACTCATTTAAAATGGCTCAGTGATGAGGTTTTCATTACTTCCTCTGGGAGATTATTCTACAGAATTGTGAATCTCAGAAACGGGAAGTGTAAATATTCCCTCAGTTAATTTAATTAAGCTCTTCTCCATTCTTGCTCTCTCACCACCTTGTAATTTCTCTCTTTTCTCACGTAACATATTCCTCTAAAACTCTGTGCTTGAGTGGCTGCTAATCTGGCTGGGGATAGGGAGTAATCCTTCTTCCTCTGGCTGCCCATGCTGGATCCACTGCTTGGCTGGTGCTTGGAAGGAAGGGAAGAAGTCAGGCAGGGTTTGAGGAGACCAGAGGAGCACCATGGAGGGGCTGGCTCAGCCTGCACCACCCACACAGGGATGTGGTGGAGCTCTGCATGGCTTCTTTCACCACGCTGAGCACTCTGGTAGTTTGCCTGACTTTATGCCTGTAGCACTCCTGGAAGGAAGCAAAACAACCCCATTTTGAGGTAAAGGAAGTGGCAGAAGCTGTTAAGCAAGGGATAATGTGTCTCCACCACACCGTGCAGTGCCAAGCTGAGATGCTCCAGATGCTTCTGTCAGGTCAGGTGGGTGCCCAAAGCAGCATCTGCTGGGTGCTCTGCACAGAATAATTTGCCCTGCAAAGAAGCTAACTTGGGTCTGCTGCCACTGCACTAAGGAGTGTAAGCGTGGTGTTTGTGACAGATGTTAAATGAGCTCAGCTCTTGTTAGGCAGCTAAGAAAGGAAAGACTAAGGGGGTCTGGTGGAGCCCTGGTGAGAAAGCTGCTGACTGGCATGAAAATCACAAAAGATGATAGTGATGCAGGACCTTTCTTGTCAAAAGCCTGGGATAAAGTCACCTTAGCTCTGTAAGCTTAGAATGGAAAGCAGAGAGTATTAAAGCTAAAGTTTACATAGCAATAATGTCTGGTTCTGTTGCTTGGCTACTTATTAGGCTGGTAATTTTCCACTTTTTTAATATTTGATAGGCTACAATCTCCTGCTTTGTAATAACTGAAGTCAGATCATCTCCTTGATCCAGTAGAGCTATTGAAATGTTACTCTGCTGAAAGTCAGTCATCATAATTAAGAGGGAATTAGAGTTTACGTGCTCTGTCCACATATGAACAGGAAGGGATATCCTGAGCTATTCTTGTCTCACTAATGCTGAGAAAATTGTATGAAACTTACAGGAATACATGAAGGGATTCAACCCTCTGTCTCTCTCTGTCAAGATAAACAGATTTCCAATACCTTTTGTCCTAAATACTTTTCCCCCCCAGTAAGTCCTCTTTTTCACTTCCTGACTTCCTGTTTATGAAGCATTCATGAATTCAGAGTATCAGTAGATCTGATGGCTTGAAATAGGGATGATTTGCTTTATTAAAAAAAACCCCAAAACAATCAGTCAAATGATGAAGGTTTTTATAGTTAAGTCTGTAGAGTTACATCAAGGTTAAGCAATTATAAATGAAAGAACCAAACTCTAAATAGTCTGTAGGATTTGACCTTTAATGCACAGCTATTAATACTTCACTCTTTGTGCTCTTCTGCTCAGATCTCCACTCATGCCTGTTGTCTCCAGTTCCTTTTTCTACTTGGTCCTAACATGTTCAAAACTTAATGTCTGCCCAATGATCTTCTCTACCCACAAATGCTTTTTTCCCTTTTTGCCCTCTACTTATTAACTTTCTTTTAAATTTAGTAGGTGTCAGAAGCTTGTCAAACATTCTCCTCTCAGTCCTTTACTACCTTCAGACCTCTTCCCCTCCGTCTTTAAAATCCTACTGTTCTTCTCTGCCTGTCTCCTGCTGGCACTGGTACATGTACTCAGTAACTTAGGGTAGGCAGTTCTGCTCCTTCAAGCTCAGTAAATGGATCAGCTCAGCATGGGAGATCAGGAGAATAGCATGGAAGTGACAGAGAGATGCTTTTAAAACTGCCCAGTAAGAGATGGATGAGTGAACATCTAATGGTGAAGTAAGAGGGTAAAGCTAGGTGGTAAATCTCTCCTGGATTTGCTTTATTATGTTAAGGACACATTCCTGTGACATGCACTGTACAATATTTTCTGATAAACTGCATCTCATCTTCAGCATTTTACCCTTCATGCCTGCAAGGCATGTTTTTTTAAATTGGGCTTGTGACCTTTCTGATTCATGAAATTTAAAAATAGAAAGTTCTTATATTTTTGTTTTATCTGATAGTGTTGAATTTTGTGTGTATTATTAGTATAAGGCCTTCTCTTTGTGGTTATAAGCAGTGTTTACTCTGACATTTAGTGAAGGGGTGTTCTGTTCTCATGACTGCATTTGCTCCAAAATGCTAAGTAACCACAGAAATTAAAAAAAAAATTACAACTGCCAACCCTTTAAGTATATGTTCATATTTTGGTTTTGCTGTGATGCTCACCCTTTCAGTAAGTGTTTTGATTTTTTTTTTTTAATGTTTAGGTCATCTTTGAAAAGAATGCAGCTTTGCAAAGAATGACCTTTACCAAGTTGGTAGGAAATGCCATTTTACTCTCAGGTGAGGTGAGATTCATGTGGGAAAGGCTGCTGCTCTGCAATCCTGAGAACAGTCACTCACTTCTTTCTTCCTCTGCAGGATGAGCAGATGCTTTCTGCAGGCCTAGGACAAAGTGTGGCAACCCCTCTTAGTGCAGACTCCTCTTGGGGCCCAAGTCAGGCTTTTTCAGAAACATATTGCTCTCTAAAGTAGTGGTATCAAACAAAATGCTCTTATGTTCTTGCAGAGGTTGCAATATTGACCTCATCCAAAAAGACTTCATCAATACTGACCTCATCCATAGAGACCTCATCAATACTGACCTCATCAACTTCCCTGCACTGTGTTTGGAAGGTATAAATCCAAAAGTAAAAATTACAGATGTTCCCCAAAGGGCATAGATTCATTCTCACCTGGTCAAATCTATCTTGCAAGAAAAAAGGGGTACAGCCTCAGCAAGCTGCTGTCTATCCCATATTCTAAACCTTTAGTAGAAAATCTCTATCCAAAATGCTGATGAGATTGAATAGAAATTTCAAAGGAGAAATTGCCATAACCCTTCTAAAGTGTTTGCCAATAGGCTTTCTTTAAAGAAAAAATAAAATTTAGGTCTTAAAGCTGTTCATCTTAATATGAACAGTTAATGTCAGTGCCATGACAAAAAGAAATGTGGATAGAAAATCATGTAACTGGTGTAATATTAGTTACACACCTCTTATCAGCATGGGTTTGAACAGATGCTTTGTTTGTCATCAACATATTTCACTCATTTATAGATGGAATAGTTATTTATAAGGGGATACAGCACTACAAAAATATAGTCTGATTTCTGTCACAAAGTTGTTTCTAAATTGCCTGATTACTTCTAATAATTTTGTCTTTCCTGTATCTAGTCAGCAGTAACCAGTGCTGATGTAGTTCCTGAGCTTTTAGAGGTTTAACATATGCTTAAATTTTGACAATATGAGAATTCCTGCTAGCATTGCTAGGACTAGTCATTGGGTATAGACATGTGTAAAAGTCTTCGTGAGAGCTGATGCCAAGTCCTTTACTGTCTAACTCTTGGCAGGAGAATGACCCCAGGCTGGATGGGAATACTAGGAAATAAAAAAAAAGAAGTACATAGAGGCTGTTACTATCCTCCTGAGTCATACAGACTAAAAATGTTTTAAAAGCTGTACACTTAAATAATTTGAAGGTTTAAATGCACTTTTTAATTTTTGTTTTAATGGATCATGAGTAAATATACACCTCTAACTTTGTTTTCCTATCCTTATTGAAAAGTATTGTTCTTTAAATGAAAGACATTTTTGTGGTTAACCTTAGAAGGAGAATATCTGTTTATTAACTAATAGCAAAACTGTAGTGCTTGATGGCAGCAGGAGCAGCGTCATATTTCAGTTTGAACAGCTGCTATCTCCACAGCCAGACCTGGCAATCCTTTTTGAATTTACACACAGAATAGGCCCAGACAAGAAAATGTGATTCAGCAGCATCCCTAGAAAGACTTTTATACCCTTTTATACTGCAGCCACACCTATGTAGCCACCCGTGAGTCAGCAGAGCAGAAATTAAATTTTCAATGAGTCCAGTGAATTCAGCAAGCAAATAGAACTTGTCATTTTCTGGTAATTCAGTTCCCTGCTGTGTCACTGACCTTGGGCAAGGTATTCAGCTTCCCAATGTGTCATCTTCTATGTTAAATGGATTTAACAAGACCTAATCTTCACATGGTATTCTGTAGACCTCAGTGGAGCTGCAGCCCTGGAAATGAAGGGAGAATTTAACACACAGCCCTGCCACAGTATTCTGGGGTTCTCAGATGACTTTTGACCAAAATGAAATATAAATTATGCAGGGACCTGCTAACATTTAATTAAGTGAAGCCTCTTACTATTTTGAGAACAATTTCTTAACAAGCAGAATTAGCAGAAATATTCTGCTGGTGGAAGCCAATAGCTTCTCCAGGCAGAGCTGGTCTCTCCCCATCCCTGTAAGGCTGTAAACTCTTTCTGTGTTTTATGAATCATTTATCTCCTGGTTTCTCATATTTTGGGTGCAATTTTCCCTTTGCCTAGCTCTGAAGAAGCCATGCATCTAACAGGGCAAGATGACAGCTGTTATTTTTTGTACACCCATGAGCTGAATTGCTTAGTAGCTTAAGCCACTTTGCAATTGTACAAACACACTGTGAGCAGTAGGAATGCACTTATGTCCCCAAGGACCTAATCTGGCTTGCAAAACTTCCACTAGTGGCACAGATGTGCAAAAAAACAAAAATCCATCTTCGTTCTCTGTTTGCATTTGCAGAATATGGATTTAGCCAGAAAATAATATATTAGCATTTATACATCGATTTGTATTCATGTTCTCAAAGCATTTTATTTACATTGAGTGGTAAGAATCATATCAGTTTATACTTCATATTTGGAAACTGAGCCAAAAAGTGACAAAGTGTTTCCTTCAAAATCATGCAGCAAGTCAGTCTTGGAGAGAAATGTGCCTGTTCCACTAGACAGTGTTTGTATATATCTTCTTATTTATGAACAGCTGTGACTATTAGAATCTATTATTTATATTTCCACCAAGCTTATTTTTCCCCCCTCACAGCAGACACTCTACAAAGGAGAATTGTTGTCATTTTTCTGCAGGTACTGTGATTCACTGGGGTGTTATGGGCTGTAATGAAGCAGCACTGCAGGTACTGCTCAGCAAGGATCTTTGTAAAGCCATTTCAAATGTGTTACTTAAAACCAATGCAGCACTTTAAAAAAGAATTAAAAGTGTGCAGGCTGTGGACCTTCAGTGATGAAATAACTCAGAAAAAGTTGGTTCTGCCTGCATTACTGACCCCACACCATCAAGCATTTTCAAGCAGTGTCAGTGCTCATCCTCACTGCCAGCAGCTCCATTTACATGCATGCTCTGAACCAACAACACATGCACTGAGAGCTGCTTCCAGCCAAGAGGGAGAATCTGTCACCTGTCCACAGTGGTGGCCTGAGGTTTACACTGGTTACAAGCAACTTTCAAAAAGCCCGGAGGATTGGCTTCAGGCCCAGAATTTCAAATCGTCAGAGTCTGGCACCTCACTAAAGAAAACAATAATAAAATGCCAGAAATGATCACTGGCAAGCTACAGAGGTGTCTAGCACAGAAGAGGTGTGTGTAAGGCACTGGGGCTGCCTGCCCTGTGATCAGTGCTGGAGCTGTGCTCCAGGGAGGCTGTGGCTCTGGGGAGATGCTAAAGCAGGTTGTGTGAAGAATAAGTGCCTAAACCAACTAGCACTGACTGAAGACGCAGACATCTGTTTTCAATTTTCATGGAGTTGCTAATTTTTAAAGGACAAATTAGCATATATCTAATTTTAACTAGGGAGTTGTAATTGGTATTTTCAGGAAACGTGGTGGTTGCTGCAGGCATTGAAAAGCAATATCTGAGTTCCAGTCCTGCACTGATCACCTGGAGGAACAAACCCCTTTGGCCAGCAAGAGTAGGTGAGACACAAGAGCCATCACACATTTTGTTCAGTAGGAAAAAACTGAAATCCAGCCACCCCTTGCCCCCCCTCTCTCAGAAAACAACTTGATTTGCTCTTGGAGAATGCAGCGTTCTGGTTTTTCCCCTGAGCAGCAACAGATGGATTTCAAAGAAATCTCCACTATTACAACAGTACTTCAGTCCCTTTGCTGCTTCTCCCTCTTCAGAAAACCAGCGGCTGATTTAACGCAAGGCAGTTTCTCCTTTATGGTCTATTTCAGCTCTAGAATGGATATCCTGTTTCCTAAACCCCTCAGCTTTACCTTCCAGTTTTCCCAGCCTCAGGGGTGCTCTATCTCACTGTAGCCACCTCCCAGCCACCTGAGAGCATCCATCACACACCGAGGGCTGGGGAACAGCTTCTCCAGTGGCTCCAGCAGCAGGTTTGGAACAAAGTGCTTCCTTGTGGTGCTGAAACATGAAAAACCAGCAGTGTGGTGCATTATCCACCTCTGACAAGCACTTGGAATACCTTCCTTAGGCTCTGGCAACACGCCTCTAGCTTGTCATGCCAGTAAGACGTTTTTAAAGTGAATTGGAATTGAAACATTAACTCAGTTCCCAGAGGAGGTGGTTTAGTCTTTTAAACATCACGTTTAAAATACCCAAATGCTTTCAGCCTTGTGAGAAGCACTGAGCCTTCCACTACTCTGGAATACAGAGAGTGAATCTCTCACAATTTACTCACAGGGTTTTCTTTTCAGATGAGACCTCGGAGACCAAGTAATGCACCTTGTAGTAATTTTGGGGTAGAGATGTCTCCTGTTTAGCTATATACAGAAGGAACTTACAAAATTTCAATCACCATTTTCTCTGGTCACCTCTACATTGTTTAGTGGATCACAGCATGCAGTGATAGTCACTTTTTAGATCAGCAAACTGAACCTTGGTCACTCCAGACAGAGCTTCAGTTTTCCACCAGCTGCATATCCTCTGACAGCTCTTTATGTTGATTGAGCTTGTCCCTATCAGCAGTTGCTTTAAAGTGGTGGGCAGGCTGTGTATATAATTTGTAAAGTAATTTGCAATTATTTGGAGTGAAAACTGCAATATAATGTAGATCATGAGCCAGACACTCAACCTACTTCTATTAACCCAAGATCTGTTCCAGATAAGAATGTGGTGGGTTAAATATACTCCTGTAACATCCTATGACAGAGCATCCTATGCTCTTCAAAATGGACTTTTCCTCAGTTCATAATAATTGAATTCATCCTGGTTTATAGGATTTTTTTATGTGTGAAGTTTTGCATTCCAAACCCTCAGTGTGAGGCTCAGTGGAGCAGCCCCTTCCCCCACAGATGACTCTGTTAATCCTGTGGGATAAGCAAGGGTGGTACTTCCAAAAGAACACTAGATTCTCATATCTGCCTAACATCAGGCACATTCCAGGCTCTATTCCCATGCCACAATATCTCCATTCATCACACTCTTGTTTGGCTATAAAGGAATAAAGACAGCTTAGAAGTCCTGATGGGAGGAAATGTGTGACTTAAGTTTTGATTTAACGGCCAGATTGTGACTTTTTTGATAAGGAACATGGGAAGGAAAGTTTTTAGAGATGCCCTGAAGTCCTTGCAGAGGGAGGCCAAGGCCAGAGCTGTGTCACAAGCTCTGAAAAGCCAGGGCCTCCTTCTCTGCCTGCCAGCTATCCTGGAGACTTGCTGGAAGGCAGAACACCTCCTGTACCTTCCCACCTCCTGGAAATCCTCTTTCTTTAGGGCTGTGTGAGTTACCTGAGGGTGTTTTTCCTCGATGTATTGCTGACATGGCATCTCTTCTCTGGTGCAGTCTAGTTACCAAGACTGGCTCTGCTCTTTGTCCCTGGAGGATGAATCAGAGATCACAGGGGCTGACGGGGAGGAGGAAGAAGAGCTGCAGAGAAATATCTGATATTCTGGCAGAGAAGCAACAACAGTTCTCATGGGGATCTCTGCATACTGAACTTGGACAAAATATCTGTGTTCCATTTTTAAACAAAAAAAACCCCAAAACAACTCCAAACCAAACAAACAAAAAAAAAATCCCCAGCAAAAAAAAATGCAGTTTTGTAATTTGGTTTTGCTTTCACCTCCTACCTTTACCTGTGCTTTCCTCCTTCTCTTCATAATCCTAAATATCATGACCTCCTTTGTTAGATTTCCTTCTTATAATGTATTATCTGCAATCTAGAGATAGAAATTAATAATGTCATAATCTAGCCAGACTGGTAATAGGAAATGTAATCCACTACAATATAGGAATGTCAGCTGTGTTTCTTTGGGAGCAGCCTGGAATTTGCTGTAATTGTTTATTCTCAAAAGAATAAAATTAATCTTCTGTTATTTTTGCTATGTTTCTTTTCCTCCAACTTTTTACATTATGCCTATGTGTGTAGAAAGCATGATTTTTTTTCTTCTAAATGTCTTGGACACATCAGTTAGGTGAACAAGAGAATAATAATTTTCAGTATCTTGATTTTAATGTACGTGTGTTAGTCACAAAGCAACTTAAATGGCTACTTAAGCTTCCATGACAGCTGGATTTTGCAATTGGCAACGTTTTTATCTTTGTCTGCCTGGCTTCACAGCAGAGTGACAATGAAAATGCATTTAAACAAAAAGAATGAAGAAAAAAAAACCTGATTTAAACTTGTTGTTGTTGTCAGACAAACAAGCATGGTAGTTATACAACAGCCTCAGAGCACCCTGAATGAATACTCTGAAATCAAAGCTCCAAAGGCTATGGGATTATTTTTAAACTGCCTGCCAAGACCCCAAAATATGATAATTAATGAACTTTGGCATATATGACAAAATTCCTAATTGAAGTAGAAAGGGTGCAGGGAGCATTAATGAAATGAAACTGAGTTTTTGAAGCATCAGTTTTGAACCCTTCAATTTTTTGTCTTGAATTATTAATTTTAGGGGAGAGCCTTGAGAACAGTGACATTCATGGTAAAGTCAGAGGTGTGGAGAACCATGGAGAGAGAAAATATCACCTGGAGAGAGTTTTCAATGAAGTCACCAGTCTTGCAGGTCTTCTCTATGGTTTTTGCAGATTCAGGCTCTAGAAAAAAAAGAGATGGTAAAAAGCATGAGGAGATGAAACAGCTTGGGTGTACTTTGCACACAGAGTAGGCAGGAGAGGCAGGAATGGGATCCAGCTGTTCTGATGCCTAAGCCCAAGGCACAACCCTTCAGGCCTCCCTGACTCTCACCCTTCAGCATTCCCATTCATATTTACAATGGAAATGTGATTGCAACAGTGATTAAACCCAAGTTATTTTGGGTGAGTAAGAAAAAGACATCCCAGAAATAAATTATAAAGTATGCGGCTGGGATCCTTTCCTTTCCTTTTTATTTTCCTTCTCCCCTTCCTTTTCACTTCCTTCTCCCCTTCCTTTTCCCTTCCTTCCCTTCTCCCCTTCCTTCTCCCTCGTCTCTCTTTTCCCTCTTCCCTCTTCTCCCTTTTCCATATGACCTTTACTGCTGAGTGTTCATCCTGGCCCTGGATTTAGTTCCTCCTGAGGGAAATTGAATCCCTCACACAGCATTTCATATTAATGGCTGCAGAACTTGCTGTGCATTTATGTTTGAGTCAGGAAACTGAAAAGTAAGTTTGAAAAAAAAATAATTCACAGTTTCAGCTTCCCTTTTACCTATTTGCTTAAATAAAACCTGAAGAAAAAAAAATGACCTTTACTGCTGTTTTTCATTTGCTTTCAATTAGAAATGCAATCCTTCTGGCCTGTAAAATTTGCTAATATTTACAAGGATTCTAGACATAGTCCCTTAACTGGAGAAAAAAAAATACAGTTTTTAAACCAGTCTGGAGGAAAAAAATCCTGTTCTAGTGCCTCACAGCATTTTAGAAATCCTTAAGACCAGAAGGATGATCTCTCTCGGAATCATTGTATACATTAAAGATGAGAAAAATGCAAATATTTTGTTGTATGTTCTCCTAACTGACCCAGGCTGAAAGTTGAAAATGCTACTTCTCTCTGAGAATATATACTTTTAAGTTATACTTGAAATGATAACTTTTTTCTTATCAAGATGAAAGATTTTTGTGTTCCTTCAGATTATCTTAGAGAATCAGAAAACACAGGAGTGAAAAGAAAACCAAAAACGCAGGGGTGCACACATATTCCTCAACAAAGAAGCAAATGCTGCTATTATTAAGAAAAAGTTGAAAAGAAAGGCAGAAAACAAGCCCAATTCTTTGTCATTTGTGGGAAATAGTAAAAGTAAGAAGATTTTCAGAAAGCTGTAAAAGCAGGCCTTAGAAAGAACAGAAAAGTTAGGACCAGCTACAGCTGCAAAGTCTGAAAGTAGAAAAGGTTACAATGGTACAGCAAGCAAGGACATGAAATAATAGCTTGAGTTTTAGGCTTGGCTGAGATAGACCTTAAGACTGCAGAAAAATATGCTTAGCAAGATAGTAGAAGGTTTTAAGCTTAATAATGAAGTATTGTGTATTGTTACTAGAGAACAGACAAGCAAACAAAGTGTGAGGCAGGTGTTTGTGTGCTTTTAGTGATTGGCTAGAACAATCATCTGTAAGCTTTAGCAATGTGCTACTGGCTAGAAAGTTTTTAAAATGTTCTGTAGCAAAGAAATCTTTGGCTGCTGTTGGCAAGATGTGAGCTTTTACCACCTTTCTATTGTCTCAACCACGTCATGAGGCTGATGCTGCAATAAAGCTCAAGGAACATCTCCCAGCAGTCCCATTCCATTCATGAAAAACTCCCAACACATCATTCTTTGCCTGGCATCACATTTTCTCCAGCAAGAGGCTGGAATCCCCAACAAGGATGCAATTACCAGTGGGATTTGTGCTCTTTAGAGCCTGGAGGTCTCAGCCAGGGCTGGCCCTGTTGTGTGTGCGCTGTACAAACACGATGGAGAGCTCATTGTCCAACTCCTCCACAGCAACAGCAGCCAAGCAGAGTGAGAGAGCGCTGGAGAGCAGGCGAGGGGTGGAGCACGGTGGGAGGGAGGTGATTGCCATCACAGCTGAAGCAGCAGGCAGAGCAGCCACAGACTAATCATTGCTGAAGGGCTTTTTGGCATTTAATCTGTGCAGCCAGCGCTGGCTTTTGTAGCCGCCGGCGCTGCAGTAAGTGAGCATCTTTAATGTGTTTATCTTGAGTGCAGAGTTCGCAGCTCAGCGCGGTTGGGGCGCTCTGTCCTTGCAGGAGTGATGCCTCAGGTTTAGCTTTTATGTTTTTCAGATTCTGTGCTGCTTTAGTGTGTGAGTCTAGGATTTGTACTAGGGGAGAAAAGGAGACTCAGGGGTGACCATATCACTCTCTACAGCTCCCTGAAAGGTGGCTGTGCTCAGGTGGGGTTGGTTTCTTTCTCCAGGCAGCACTGACAGAACCAGAGGACACAGTCTTAAGCTGCTCCAAGGGAAATTTAGGTTGGATATCAGGAAAAAGTTTTTTACAGAAAGAGTGATAAAGTTCTGGAATGGCCTGCCCAGGGAGGTGGTGGAGTCACCATCCCTGGGTGTTTAACAAAGCCTGGATGTGGCACTCAGTGCCATGGTTTAGTTGAGGTGTTGGGGCTGGGTTGGACTCGATCTTGAAGGTCTCTTCCAACCTGGTCATTCTGTGGATAGTAAACTCTCTTCACAGAGTAGGGAGACAAAACAATTCCTTCTCCAGCTGGGCACCAAGGACAAATGATCCAAATCTCAGGCCCAAGAGCACAAACAACATGGACTGAAGAGAGAAAAACAAGCAGGATGGGACTGCATGGGCTAAAGCTGGAATTGGACAATGAACTCCAAGATGCAAATGGAGCAGAACTGATCAAAGTGAGAGACCCCGTGACCAGTTGTCCATTTTGTGGCCATTTTGGGTTGTGCTGCCCAAGGTTGGGGCCTTTTAATAAATCCCTACTTTATGCTTTAACTCTGTCCAGCCTCTGTTCTAGGTC
The DNA here is from genome assembly GCA_013399945.1 of Ploceus nigricollis. Taxonomy (NCBI): domain Eukaryota; kingdom Metazoa; phylum Chordata; class Aves; order Passeriformes; family Ploceidae; genus Ploceus; species Ploceus nigricollis. The sequence goes on from VXBC01012149.1 coordinate 838,085, forward strand.
AGCCTTCACAAGGCATCAGGAGGACCCTGGGCACATTCCCTTCTTCTTCTTCCCTCTGTCCCCATTTCCCAGCAGCACAACTCCACATCCTGAAGGGTTCCAAGCCCTGATCTCTGACCTCCAGCAGCACCTTTCCCCCAGGGGGAGGAGCAGACCCGACTGGGATCTTGGCCCTGGGCACTGCACACCCTGGGGCAGCTGAACCCTCTGGGGTAATCCCCTCTCTTTGCACATTATCACAGCCAGGTGGTATTTAGAGAGCAAAAGCCATAGTAAAATGTTGGAACTTGGCTACTGAGAATTTTAAACTTTCTGTACTAACAAACACTGACCCCCAAGAGAAAACTGCATTTAACCTGAAACCATAGAAAAAACTTTCAAAATTAAATAATAAAACTAAATTTGTAAGTATATAGTTTAAATAAAAGTGTGTAATATCACATAGTANAGTAAAACATTATGACTTCCTAGATCTCTCCCTTGTTCTATCTCAGATTGAATCTGAGAAAATTAAGTATGTATATCTATGCTTTCATATAAACAGCTCAGAGTCTTGAGCTTTTTCATTGTTTTGGGGGTTGTTCAGGGGTTTTTGGGGGTTTTTTGTCTGTTTTTTTTTTTTTGTTTTGTGCTTGGTTCTTTTGGTGGTTTGTTTGTTTGTTTTGGGTTTGTTTGGTTGGGTTTTTTTGTTTTTGTTTTTTAACTAACTGGTAAGAACCCTACAAAGCTTGATAAAGCCAGCCTGATTTGCAAGAACAGGTAAAACATGAACCCAGCACCTCCTCAAGGTCTCCAGTGATTTCCAGTGCTCGCTGTTTTGAAACACAACCCTGGGAAAATCTTATGAATATACACTAGACAGGGACTCATCTGCTGAAATACTCTTCAGCTTAATTCTGCCTGCCTCCTTTCAGTTTTAATAACTGATTATCTTCCTAAATATACAGTGCAGATTAATTGACTCTATGTTTTAGCTACAAAAACCAGAGGCGTAATCAATACCCTTTATCCAATTTATTAGGCATGCATGACATTTAGGCAATTAGAAAGCAAAACATAAGGATCAAAAGAACAGAACAGTATATTATTAACAGTAAAAGGGACTTGGTTTTCTTTCCCAAGTGAAGTGGTATTAAAATAGCTTAAAAGAGGTAAAAATAGAAAGTTTGGCAGATGCATTTTGCCCTTGGTGCACTGTGGAATCCCTGGGCCTTTGAGGCCTTAAAAAAAGTTTACTATTATAATTTAAGGCTCTTATTCCACACTGAATAGGGGAAAAAAAAACCCCATCAAAACAATTTGGAAAACTTTATGCTAATAAATAAGACAAAGGATTTTTGCAAACTGAGAGTCCTATTGTACACGTTTGGGTATTTTTACCTTTTCCTCAGACTCTTATAGCTGTCCACTTCAAACTATTGTAACATTCATTTTACACATGGTACATATTCTACTGCCATTGGTTCCTCATGGATAATGCTTTTTTTTCCATCATCAATTGCTAGCTTTGGCCACAAAGAAGTGCAACACCCTCAGCTATGGCTGCTGCAGGTGAGCTGATTGCTCTGACAGCTCCTTGTGCCACTCAGCTGCTCATGCCTGATGCTGAAAAGTAAAATACCACTAAATAACAAAATAAATAAACTATGCCCCTTCTCTGGGCCTCCTTGTTTGCCCCATCATGTGTTCCCATGGCCCTTTCCCTTGTGGCCCGCTGTACAGTGAGCTATTGTGTGCAAAATAGAGCAGGCTGGTTATGTAAACCCATGTGCGGCTCTCACCAGCTTTGTCACTGGCATGGAGCCCCTCCCAGGCTTTAATTAGGGTTAATGCAAACCTAGTGAGCTCTTGCTTCCCAGGAAAACCAGAGATTTCACCCAGTTGTTCATGTTCAGCACTTAAGCCTGTGACACCAACCCTCAGCAAGCAGCTCTGGGCAGCTGGTGCTGCTCCCTGTTGTTATGTGAGTTCCACATTGGCTGGATTCCTATGATGTAACAAAATACAGTGAAAATTACAAATATTTCACTGGAGAAGCATCAAACTGCAGTTTGGTTTCACTTTCTACACCCGGTTTGACAAATTGGGAGTTTTGTTTGGACTTGCTCAAAGCCAGAGCAGTAAGGAACACTTCTGCTTGTTCCAGCTTCTGTTTGCCAGAGAAGAAATATCCCTAACATCCAACGTGTATGTGTGTCAGCCCTCACATTGCCCTGAGCAGCTCAGCAGAGATACTCTCATGTCTGTGATATTGATGCCTTGTGAAGGCTGGTCTAGAACAGAGATTAGAGCAGAGTTACAGAATAAAGTAGGGATTTATTAAAAGGATTTCCTCAATGGACCCACCTTGGGCAGCACAAGAGCCCAGCCAGGGCTGCACCCAAGATGAACCAAAATGGTCCCAAAATGCAGGGCCGCTCACGGGGTCTCTCACTTTGATCAGTTCTGCTCCATTTGCATCTTGGAGTTCATTGTCCAATTCCAGCTTAAGCTTACGAAGTCCTATCCTGCTTGGTTTTCTCTCTTCAGTCTCTTGGACCTGAGATTTGGATCATTTGTCCTTGGGCCTGAGATTTAGATCATTTGGATCATTTGTCCTCGGTCCCCAGCTAGAGAAGGAATTGTTTTGTCTCCCTGCTCTGTGCAGAGAGCTCACCATCCCATAATATGAAGCTCAGAAGTGCACACTAAAGCAGTAGAGAATCTGAAAAATATAAAAGCTAAAACCTGAGGCATCAGTATTTCTGCAAACACAGAGCCTTCAAAAGTCTCTGCATATCTGGATCTGCTTCCCTCATGGAGGTGGAGCAGCCTGGCTTTGCCTATTTCACCTCACTGCACTTTGCACTCCAAATACCAGGTAAAGATAGTAGGTCAGAGTGACTCCTCCCTCACAACCATGCAAACACACACATTTGCATTTATTGGGCAAGATTTAATGCCAGGATATCCAGACTAGTAAAAGTAGGTAAACAAGCAGAGCAAACAGAAGTGCAGCCCTGGGTTCAGTTGATAGCCTGATACCTGTCTAATTGCCCTGTGTCTGTTAGCCAGAATAACTGAGGGGCTCAGCAGCCTTTCAAACTGGAGCTTCAGGATCTCTGCTAACCATACCCAGACACTGTCCAGCCTGAAAGACTTCCTTTCTGCTGGAATACCTTTGGAGCTTGGATTTCTGCTGTAAACCTGGCTATTGCTGACACTGGGTACTGAGCAGTGACTTCCTCTCTGCCCCAATCATTCAGGCACATGAGGGTTGTTACTGAGGAGCCTGGGAGCTTGAAAGCTGAACAACTTTATCTCCTTTCTTTTTTGGCTTGCTGAAGCCATGGCTGCTTCCTGTCCCACCTGGGCAGGGCCTTTTTCTGGTTTATTGGTACATGCAGCCCTGGCACTGGTGACACAGGATCACTGCAAGGACTGGCACTGCGGCTATGCTGCAATTTCTTCACAAAGAAAACATGACATGAGACATCCTTGTGACAGACTGAAGCCTGGCATGAGCTTTAGGGGGTGCACAGTCCTGTATAATTAAAAACCTTTAACATTTTCAGGTGTTTTGAAAGACAGTGTTCTGCTTCTCCAAGTAATTTCTTTTTTTTTACTTCTGTCACACATTACCACAGGTGGTCAAATGTAATTGTGTAACTACTGACTGACTCATTTCTGTCAGGTGTTGCTTTAATGTCTCCATTTTTCAGTGCTATTCTGAAAGTAAAATGTTATCTACGAGTTCAGAAGAAAAAAAACCCCAAGATTTGCAGGTGAATGACAGATGAATTGACTTTCAAATTCCTGACTTAGAAGTGCAAATAACTTTTAATTAAGTTTAAATACATTTTGTCTCTTCTGTTTTCCATTCACTCTTTCCAGAACCAAGCAGTTGCATATGTGATATTGTCAGGACTCATCCCCGTCTGGGCCACCAATTGTTGGCATCGGTGCTTGGCACCAATCGACCGTGGATGGGAACTGGCTGTCACCATTAGTTTGTTATCTTACTGTAAGACTTTCATACCTTCTCTCAGGGAGTTCTCATGAGCAGCTCCTCGCAGCACTGACTCCTTTTCTCTCTCTTCTGCACAGCTGGCTGACTTCTACCTGTCCCTAACACAAAAGCCTGACCCTTCCTGTCCCTAGCAGCACACACTAACCCTTACTGTCCCTGACACAAACACCTGACCCTCCTCCTCACAGCACAGCCAACAACTCCAGCTCTCCTCCAAACCACCTAACCCACTCTTTTATAACACCCATCCTTATTGGACATAGCTGTGACCTATTAAAGGCAAAGCTGTTCCTATTCTTTGGTAATTGGTACAGCTGCAACTCCTCAGGGGTGAGATTGACTTCAGCACTATCTCTATTCTCCTACAATCCATGCTCCCACATGATGTTCCCTGTAATTTTTTATTTCTGCTGTTATTTCCCAAACTGTTAAGAAACAAAAGTAAATCTGAGCTCAAAAATCACTGTTATCTACATACCCATATACTCTTAAAACCAAAGAAAATACAGCAAATAAAAGGAAAAAATCATGACAGCTACAAGCAGCTCAAATTTAAAGGCTACAGCTTTGAGGGCTGGCAGCATTGCAAATGTCTTAGGCATTACAGAGAG
>VXBC01012151.1:18151-38536 GCA_013399945.1 Ploceus nigricollis
ACCCCGCATGCCTTCCCCAGCCCCGGGGCAGGGGCAGCCCGGCCAGAGCAGGCGGCTGCCTGCGCCGGACAACGCCCAATCCCCCCGGCTTTGGGCCGAGGAGAGCTTTTGGTGGGTGCTGGGGAAACACAGGGAGCCCTGTACACGTGTCAGCCTGAAGCGAACCCCCGGCCCAGGCTGCAGCCCCCCAGCCTGGGCTGCCCCCGAGGTCCCACAGAAGCTGCCAGCCCTTCAGGGAGCCTGCACCCCCGCAGCTCCACAGAGCTGTGAGATTGCCTGCCCAGGCTATCTCAGGATTTGGCCCTAATACCGGCAGGATTTGGCCCTAATTGGCANGCAGTTTAAAAATGAGGCCGGGACGTGGTCTTTCCTCATCACTGCGTAAAGCTCCGATGTGCCATGTGCAAAATGATTTGGAAGCAGCAGGAAGCCCCAGAGCTGAAGTCCTGACCAGTGCCCCAGGGGCCAGCTGCCCTCCAGCAGCATGGGATTGAGCCCACTGGGATCCACGTTTCTGAGCTATGGGCTCTGCCTGCAACACAGGGACCCAGGCTGTGATGCGAGACCCGCACACTGTCCCTCTGCACGGGCAGCTTTGGGAGCTCCATCCTTTTTCTCAGCTCTGATGGGTCTGTCCCTTTGCCCCAGCTACGACCGAGGGGCCACGGTGGCCGGCGTGGTGGGCGTTGGGCGGCTGATCACGGGCATGGACCGGGGCCTGCAGGGCATGTGCGTCAACGAGCGGCGCCACCTCATCGTGCCGCCCCACCTGGGCTACGGCAGCATCGGCGTGGGTAAGGGGCCCTGGCACGGGAGGGCTGAGGGAGCAAAGCCCCCAGGGCTGGCATTAGCAGGGACAGGGCTCCAGTGCCCCCCTGGCAGATGCGGCCTAAGGGTGGCTCCATGGCCAGGGTGAGTGGTGCTGAAGTGGGGCTTCCCTGGGAATGAGGGGTCCTGCCCCAGCTGGACTGTGCTGCTTTCCCAGGGGCTGCCGTGGGTCTCCAGCAGCCCTGAGCAGTGGCGGGTTCAGAGGAGGCTTCAGGGGACAGAGCCCATGGCTGGCCTGGGCTCAGTGTTTGTCCCGCTTAAGGTGCTCTGTCCTTGCTGCTGCCCCTTTAGCGGGGCTGATCCCCCCAGATGCCACCCTGTACTTCGATGTTGTCATGCTGGACATCTGGAACAAGAAGGACAAGCTGCAGATCACCACCCTGTCCAAACCCGAGCGCTGCAACCGCACGGTGGAGAACTCGGACTTCGTGCGGTACCACTACAACGGCACACTGCTGGATGGGACCCCCTTCGACTCCAGGTATGGGCTGCTGGGATGCACCCTGGCCTCAGGGCACGAGGCTGTGGGGCTGGGATGCACCCTCTGCCTCAACACTGGGCCACTAGGGGTGGCTGGGACCCAGGGACACCAGCCTGGGCACACAGACAGAGCAGCCTCACCCTGTCCTCCCTCCCTGCTCCCCAGCAGGGCTGGTGCAGCTCCGTGACCCCCCAAACCAGCCTCTGGCACAGCACTGCTCTGGCTGGGGCTGCTGGTGTGGCCCCAGAGCCATCCCCACCCTCATTCTCCACCACCAGCTACAGCAAGGGCAGCACCTATGACACCTACGTGGGCACGGGGTGGCTGATCAAGGGCATGGACCAGGGGCTGCTGGGAATGTGCGCTGGGGAGAAGAGGAGCATCATCATCCCCCCGTTCCTGGCCTATGGGGAGAAGGGCTACGGTGAGCCAGGCACCACCCCATCCTGCCAGCCCCTTCCCTCCCAGCTCTGACCAGAGCCCCCTGGTGTAGGACCCTGCTTCAGGCTGACCCGTGTCCTCTCCCAGGGACGGTGATCCCACCGCAGGCATCGCTGGTGTTCAGCGTGCTGCTGGTGGATTTCCACAATCCCAAGGATGGTGTCTTTCTGGAGCACCTGGAGGTGCCGGAGTCCTGCAAGCGCCGGGCTGTGACCGGGGACTTTGTCCGCTACCACTACAACGGGACACTCATGGATGGGACACTCTTTGACTCCAGGTGTGGAAGGAAGTGGCCGTGTAGGGAGAGCCCCTGATATCCTCTCCTGCCCCACGGCTGCAAGGAAAGGCTGGAGAGGGGACAATGGGCATGAAATAGGCTAAAGAGGACAATATCTGTTTGTTGCATCTCTCGGAGCAAGGTTTGGTTCCTGGGGAAGCAGGAGAGGCTGGGAGAAGGGGTGTGGGTTGGGGTGCAGGGGCTGGGGGGATTGATGGTGCTGGGGGCTCTCTTGCTGCAGTTACTCCCGCAATCAGACCTACAACACCTACATTGGGAAGGGCTACATCATCCCTGGCATGGATCAGGGGCTGCAGGGGGTCTGCGTGGGAGAGCACCGGCGAGTGGTCATCCCCCCACACCTGGCTTACGGGGAGAACGGTGCAGGTAAATGTGCCGAGGGCTCTGAGGGACGGGCACATCGGGGGTGTGGGAAGAAGCAGGGAAAGGCTTCACCAGTCTTGCAGCGCTCCAGCAGCTCTCCTCATCCTCCTCTTCCAGGAGATAAAATTCCCGGCTCAGCCGTGCTCATCTTTGATGTTCACGTCATCGACTTCCACAACCCTGCGGACCCGGTGGAGATTGAGACCGTGTTCCGGCCCGAGGGCTGCAATGTCACCACCCGCCACCGGGACTTCGTGCGCTACCACTACAACTGCTCCTTGCTGGATGGCACCCGGCTCTTCTCCTCGTGCGTGCCCCGAGCATTCCCGTCCTTCCTGGGGCCAAACCCCGGCTGGCACTGAGCTGGGGGTGGGCAGGCACCGGGCAGCACCGGGACCATCCGCTCTGCACAGGCAGCGCTGGAGCATCGGCCACCAGGATGGGGCAGCAGGGAGGAGGGTTCAAGGGACACAGTGGGATGGACATGGCTGTGGCATGGAGGGTGTGGAGCTTCACGGCATACCAGGATGGAGGATGTGGGATTCTGGGCCATGGTGGGATGGAGGGGTTGGGATTTCAGGGCTGCCCACTAGATCCGAGGGACTTTTCTCACCCGCGCTGTTTCCTCTGTGCCTCCTGCAGCCATGACTACGAGAAGCCCCAGGAGGTAACCCTGGGGGCCAACAAGGTGATCGAGGGGCTGAACAGTGGCCTCCTGGACATGTGTGCAGGGGAGAGGCGGGTGCTCATCGTCCCCCCACACCTGGGCCACGGGGAGAGCGGAGGTAGGGGAGCGGCAGCCAGCGTGTGCAAAGCAAACTGGGTGGTTCAGCCTTGCTGGGCCCCTGCTGGGCTCCACTGCCCCTCGCCCTGCCAGGGCTGTGGGGCTCAGGGCCAGGGCTTTGCTTTGCTCCCCGTGGTGCTGGAGCCTTTGCTGTGTTTCCAGCCCGGGGGGTACCTGGCAGCGCCGTGCTCCGCTTTGAGGTGGAGCTGATCTCTATGGAGGAGGGGGTTCCCGAGGGCTACCTCTTCATCTGGCACGGGGACCCACCGGCCAACCTGTACGAGCAGATGGACCTCAACAAGGACGGGGGGATCCCCGCTGAAGAGGTGAGTGGGTCCCAAATGGCTGGGTGCAGGAGGAGATGGGGGCACAGGGGACCCCACCCTGGGCAGCAGCACTTGAAGGGCACTGCTGGCCCTGGGCACTTGGGAGCCTGCAGAGCTGTGCAGGAAGAACACCCCAGCCAAAGCATTGCTGCTGGCTGTGGGCAGTGTCCCCGAGGGCAGCCACTGCTCCCTGCCCTGCCTGTCCTTGGCATGGGCCGGGGTCTCCCTGCCCTGCCTGGTGCTGTCTGTGCAGAGCCAAGCAGCAACTCTTCCCTCTCCCCTCTCCAGTTCTCCACCTTCATCAAGACCCAGGTGGCAGAGGGGAAAGGCCGCCTCATGCCCAGCTCTGACCCGGAGAAAGTCATTGCTGACATGTTCCAGAACCAGGACCGCAACCAGGACGGGAAGATCACACCCGACGAGCTGAAGCTCAAGTCGGACGAGGACCAGGAGAAGATCCATGAGGAGCTCTGAGGAGCAGTCCCCACAGTTCTGGAGACAGGACTCATCCTCGCCATGTCATGGCCGGTCTCCCACCCCGGGAATCTGCCCCTGCCCCTCCCCAGTCCTGCAGGGGGCCGGGTTTTGATTTTCACTTATTAACTGAGGGTATTTTGATGTGTTCTCCTGAGCAGGAAAACTCAGCCCCCAGCTAATAAATCCAGACAAGAAGATGTCCCCTCCCTAAGCCCCTTCATCCTCCACCAGTGACTGCAGGTCCAGGTCCAGCCCCCTCACCTGTCTGTGCTGCCTCAGGGGGCAGGCAGGATGCAGGGGGGGATCCCCCTCACCTCCACCACAGCATTTTGTAGTTTAGGGTTGGGGATTGGGTTTTTTATATATACACTTAAAATTCTCTAGAGAGAAGAAAGAGAAGGCTTTTGTCCTGGTCCCTCCTCTGCCCCTGCTGCCATCCTCCCTGGGACAAGAGGCTGAAGAGGGCTCAGGTTCCCAGGGTGAACTCTGCAGGCATCTGCCATTCCAAAAGTCTGGGCCCCCTGGAACTGTGGGACCTGTCAAACCCCTCATCAGCTGGGAGAAGGGAAACAGACCCTCATCCCCCAGCCCTCAGGGAGCAGCACTGTCCCCCTTCACGCCCTCCCCACCTCCCAGCCCCCAGTGACTGAGACAAATCAGACCCCTTTAATTTCAATGCCTAAATGCAGGTCACAGCCTTGGAGTGCTCAGGTCCTCCTGCTGGGACCAGCACAGCTCTGGCACCTGCCAGCTCCCAAAACCTCTGCAGTCTGTCCTGGACAGGGACAGAAGGAATGCAAGAGCACAGCAGTGCAGAGTGAACCCCTCAAACAGGGACTCTGCCTTGCACCAAATAAATAATTCCTCCAGGTTTCCAAGGAGTTTGACTGTGTTCGGTTACTTTGCCATGAAACATTCCCATGTGTTGGGGTAGTGGCACAGGGACCAGCTTCACCAGTGCCCAGGGGGATTCCAGGCTCCAGCATCCACTGGGTCTGGCAGGAGAAACCAAAATTCCCACCTGGGATCCTCCACCAAAGCCAACAGGGCTTTAGGTCCAGCACCCAGTGAGGGCTGGGGGGCTCTGGTGGGATGGGGGGAGTTGGGGAGCAGAGGCAGCTGCCAGCCAAGGGAACAGAGCAGCTCCAGCCCCTCAGTGCTGGGTACAAACCATCCATGACCCAGCTTTAGCCAATTATTTTTATTCCAGAACAGAACAAATCTGCTCTTCCCAAAGTCCCGCATAATCAGAGGTTATACAGTAATAAAATGGTCTTTTCCTATTGCTGCTCTGAGAGCCCAGGATCAGCCCAGAAATTTAGTACACAAACACAGTCAGGTAAACATTGTTTAAAACTCAGAATTCTGCCATTGGCCTCTCCTCCCCCATTCCCACCCCTCCTCCTCTGATCCCTGGCAGGGATCAGAACTTCTGGCTTTGGGCAGCAGCAGCAGCCGAGCTCTGGGGCCTTCAGGGACGGCTGGAAAAAGGTTTTTTTTCACGGTAAGAGCTGTACTGGTGCAAGAGGGATGGGTGAGCTGAGACACGAGGCCAGAGAGCTGCTGGTCTACATGGGGAATAGGGCTGGGTGGTGTGATGGCCAGCAGGGCCACACCAGCTCAGTGGCTACACTAGCACCAGAGTCAGCCCCGGAGCTTTGAAGCCCACAGAAAACAGGACGAGAGAGAATCTTGTTTTCTTAGCCAGGAACACAGTGACACATCTAAACTGGGTCTGTCCTCAGCCCACGGTAAACTATCTCCATTCCACCCTCAGCTGCTGAAGCAAGTGCAGAACATCTCTGTCTGAATCACAACACTGTTTGCTGTGGCCTCAGGAGGTGGCAGGGGTGAATTCCCAGTGGGATGAAGTCCAAGCAGGATAGATCAGTCTGGGTGGGAAACTGCAGAGCCAGGCAGAGTTGGGGTAAAGGGAAAGGAGAAGCTTCCTCCACCTCACCTCTCCTGCTCCAGGGCTGGCTGAGGGCATTAGTGAGGTCAGGATGGAGCCCAGCCAGCACCAGCAGTCTCCTCCAGCTCTGTCCCGGGAAGGACATTCCCTGCCCAGTGCCCACTGTGTGGCTGGAGCTGGGACACCATGTCCCCAGCTCACGTCTCAGCCAGGATGTACCGCAGAATCCCGTTCACCACGTCCAGCGTCTCGTCGCTCTCCAGCACAATGTCATAGGAATCCAGGTACTTCCTCCTTCTCTCTTCCACCTGCCAGGAACAACCAACAGCTGAGGGTCAGGATGACCAAAAGGGGGTCAATAACTCCCCTGACCATTTCCCAGACACAGCAGGAGCTCAGCAGACACCCCCAGGTCCCTCCGCACACCCCTCAGGAGCTCGTACAAATCTCTTATGTGCCCAAATCACTGGGGCTGCTCCTCCCTGCTGGCCCCAGGCCTGGCACCTGAGGAAGGCTGGTAGGGAAGCACTAAACTGCTCCTCTCACCCACCTTGTCATTGAGAAAGCCAATCTTGAGGATGTTCTCCACGCTGGGAACACCGTCTGCCATTGTCAGGTCACCCATGGAGTCCCCCAGCAGGATGATGCTCGTCCTTGTGCTCAGCTGCTGGAAGTACCCTGTGCCCTGCAGCACGGTGTTGTTCTTGTTGTAGGTGTGGATGAGGGGTCCCTTGAAGTGTGTGAGGACTCCCTGAGCACATGGGACAGACAGGCAGACAGCTCTTAACCCGATGGTGTCAGTGTTAATGATGTCCCAGTCCTCAGTCCCAGCCCCACACCACTCCCCTCACACACTCACCACACAGATGCAAGGCAAGAACTCACATCATCATTGAAGCCCATGTAGTTGGACACCACGTTGACATTGGAGTAGAAGACGTTGGCCTGACGGATGATCTCCTCCAGGATATCACCCACGCCAGCGGAGAAGATGAACAGGGGGACGTTGTTCTTATGCAGCTGATCAAAGAACTCCTTGAAGCCATCCCTAGAGCAGCAGTGTCCAGTGCACAGGGCTGTGTCACCAGCTCCCAGCGTGGTGCCTGGTGCCCTGTGCTGGCAGCAGGCTCAGCCCAGCTCCTGTTCCTGCCCACCCCTTCCCAAACAGAAACACACAGGTAAGCTCTGCAAACAGCACGAGCTCTCTGTGGCACCAGCACACCCGTGGCCTTCCCTGTGCAGAACCCCAGAGTTCTGGGTGCTGCAGCTGGGTGGGTGCTTGTGGGAGCACAGAGCACTCCAGCCTTTTGCCTGGCATCTCCTGAGCACATCAGCTGCTCAGCAGGGGCACAGGGCACAGCCTGCCCACACACACCCACGCGAGTGGGAGATGTGCCACAGCTTGGACTGGCTGGGAGGATGATGAGAACAACCTGTGGCTGCCCCAGTCTGCCAGGACACAATTCCATGTAGAAGAGGAACTTGGGCTCATGAAAAGCCATCTCCTCCCAGAGCCTGGCAGCAACCTGGCAGAGCCCAGCTCCCCGAGCCAGCCTTAGGGCCACAGCTGCCAGATCAGCTTTAGCAGCAAGTTCTAGCACAACATTTTTGTGCTGTGGGTGGAATCTGCTGCTGAGCCAAGGGCCTGCATAAGGCTTGGCAGTTCCAGTGCAAAGAACACAGCTCTGCTGGAAGCAGCGAGCTGCACGCTGGCCCTGCATCCTGCCCTGTAAATGGGGAGCTGTGCCCAGCACCAGCCCCTCAGCTGCTCCTTGCCAAGGGCCAAGAGAGGGGCAGTGGTTTCAGAGCAGGAAGGGAGCAGCCTGCAACCAAGGAGTGAGCTCAGGCTGTGTCTCGTGTTCTGACTTCGTTAGAACTCAGCCCCAGGGAGCAAGCAAGGGAGGCTGGCCCTGGTCACATGGCTGGAGACCAGTGAGCAAAGCACTGGCTACATGGGCAGGAGAAAAGGGCTGTGGCCAGCCAAGCTGTACCTCAGCATCACATCCCCGTGCCCAAACCTCAGCATCACATCCTGTGCCTGTACCTGAGCATCGCCTCTGACTCTCTGACGATCTGGGCTATGTCACTTTTGTGGATCTTCTGCTGCACCAGCAGCTCATGGGCCTTGGTCCACCTGTATTTGATGTGGGAAAGGCAGCAGTGACAGAGCTGCTAGGCAGAGGCTCTAAACAACAGCTGTTGTTCAGAAACAACAACTAAACCTTGTGGGATCGCTGCCAAGCCCAGGGGTGATTCAAGCCCCATGTCCTGTAGTCCTCAGGGACAAGAGGCTGTCAGGACAAGGTCAAGATCACCACAAACAGCACTCACCACTCCACCATGAGGGGACGTTTCTCTTCCAGGGTCCGGTTGGGATCTATTTCAATGGGATAGTAATAGTGGAGTAGATCCTTCAGCTGGAGTGTTGCACAGAGGGAAAAAGAACAAATTGAACATCAGGTCTAAAGAGACTAAACAAAACTAGCATTTCTGAAGTTCTCCAAAGCATTGCTCTTCCTAAACACAATGAAAACCTTGTCACTGAGTGGCTTCCCTCTGAGCATACCTGGAACTCTCAGCAGCCTGGCTGGCCCTCACCTCACTCCAAATGCTGCAGGTACAGACAACCCTGCCCTTCCTCCTCTTATCAAACTGAAACACTCACAGCTGCACATGCAAATTCGAGTTCCCTTTTTAACTTCTCCTCTGTCACTGTTGGCTGAAATATAGCCTGGACACTTTCTCACTCCATCCTGGCAGCCACCACAGCTGGGAGAGCTGCCACAGCAGCCAGTGTGACCTCCCGATGACGGGTGACAGGTACATCAGCCACCAAGCCTTACACACAGCACCCACCTTCTTCTTGCCATCCTCGCTGATAACACGGCTGGTATCAAGGATATCTGCAAAGAAAATAAACTTATGTAGCACCAAATCACAAACAGACTTTCTACAGCAACTCCCCTGTGTCTCAGTGCTGGCTTTTCCCAATACAAGCCGTGGTGACACCGTGACCCGAGCACAGGCTCGCTGTGGGGTCCCACCGCAGTGGCTCCCACTCTGAGCCCCCTGGCCTGGCCAGGCAGCAGCCTCGGTGCCCATGGGCAGTGGGATGAAGGCAGCCAGCCCAGGAGCTGGCTCCTGCCTCCTGCAGCGGGCAGTGGGCAGCTGGCACCAGGCAGTGAGGCCCAGACCTGCGTGGGGGAGGACAGGACCTAGCGGCCAGGCTTGGCAGAGGAGGGCACAGGGGATGACAGGAACCACATCAAATACAAACATAGAAACCAAACAGAACTAGTGACAGTAAAAACATCTTCCACTCACTGTGAGATGTGGGGCAGCGCCTGCCATTGCAACCAAACCTGCTCAGCGTCATGTCAAAGTCAGAAATGACCTGGAAGAGGGAGAAAACCAAATCCCTGCGTGACCCAGTGCATTCTGCACTGGCCAGAGTGAGCCCAAGGTGCTGCCACCTGTGAGAACCTGCACCCAGCACCACTAATCTCCGGTGGGCACAGACCAGCAGCGACGACGTGGCCACTCCTACCAGCCACGGCAGATGATGTCCTCACCCTCCCAGCCCGGAGCTCTTATCGGCACCGAATAGCGGCTTCATCCTGCCTGGGCGGAGCAGGGGTCTGGGGACTGGCGCTCGGTTAATGCTTCATAACCGGGAGCCAAAAGGCCCGTCCGGAGGGAACCACCAGCCCCGCCCCTCCTCTGGGGCTTCTCCTTCTCCAGCTGCGCCCCTCGCCGCTGGTGCTCCCCCGCGGGGCTGGGAGAAGCCGGGCCGGGGCCGGGGGACGAGGAAGGGGCAGCTGAGAAAAGGACGGTACCTGCAGCTTGGCCACCCCCTGCTCCCGGAGAGACCGGATGATGCCCCGCACACGCTCGAGCTGCCGGATCCGGACCGTAGCTTTCTCCAGCTCGGGCACCTGCAGGCAGATCCGCAGCCCCGGGAACACTGTGAGAGGACTGAGTCACAGAACGTTGGCGGGGGGAGAAGCCCTCAAAGAACCATCCCCCAGCATTGCCAAGGCCACCACTAATGTCCCTAAGTGCCACATCCACAGGACTTTTAAACCCCTCCAGGGATGAGGATCCACCACTACTGCCCTCGGCAGCCTGTGCCAGGGCTAAACAGGCCATTCGGGAAAAAAAATTCCCAACATTTCCAATATACAACCTAAACCTCCCCTGGCACAAGGTCGGTGACAAAGCAGCAGGGACAGTGTGTGTGACAGCACCGAGATGAGACGGACTGTACCTCAGCTTCCTCCTGGGCGAGGTGGCACAAGACACTTCAGCAGTGGTTCATGCCCACATCTGGGGGCAGTGAAATATTACTGAAGGGCTGCCAGGGGGTCGATCACATGGCTGGTTTTGCTCCAAGCAACCATCAGCACGGTGCAGGTCCAGGACCCAGCATAACCCAGGCTGTAGGGAAGCACGGGCTGGGGGCAACCACAGAATGCTGGGCCTGGGTCACCCCTGCATCTGTGATGTCATTATGGGGCACAACCCAGAACCAGCAGGGGGGTTCAGTGCTGGATGTTTGGGGACAACACCAGAGTGCTCCACACACCTCAGCAAGGTCCACTGCCTCTGGCTCCAACGTGCGGGATAGTTTGGCACCTACCAGATATTGATCCTCCAACATGGAGAGGAAGATGAGCGATAGGAGTTGCAGCATCTCCAATGAACTCCGCCTGGAAGGGAGATTCTGTGATGTGACCATCAGTGTAGATGGGGTGGAATTCAAGGCTCACAAGCTCATCCTCTCTTGCTGCAGTATCTACTTCAGGTCAGTAGTTGAAACACAAGGGGATGGGGACAAACAGTATGCCCTGACTGAGGTCACCCCACCTCAGCACTTCTCCAGGACTTCCACCTGCCCTGAACCTCTCACCAAGTGATTTCCCATAGTCCTCACACCTCCCTGAACACCAGGATTAATCCACGTATCAGTGGCTCTTGGCAGTGGCGTCAGAGGAGCTCCAGACACAGTGCAGGGCTGGAGCCTGGCCAGCCTGGCCCAGCTGCCATGGAGCAGCTTTGCCTTGCCCACACCCTGTGACTCTCTGGGGTTCCAGACCAAGTGCTGGTACTGCACCTGGGTTGAGGCAACCCCACCCCAGTGTCAGTCTGGGTTGGGGGATGAATGGATTGAGAGCAGCTCTGGGAAGAAGGACTTGGAGTGGTGGTGGGTGAGAGGCTGAACATGCCCTGGCTGTGTGCACTGGCTCCCAGAAACCCCCCATTGTCCTGGGCCCATCCCCACAGCATGGGCAGCAGGCAATAGGGGGATTCTGCCCCTCTGCTCCTCTCAGGTGAAACCCCCTGCCCTGCTGCCTCCAGCTCTGGTATGCTCCAGAGACTGTCTCTCCTTTTTCAAACAACCAGCAAGTAAAACATTAATCAATAAACCATGGAGCCTCACAGAATGGCTCGTACCAGTGCCAAAAGTGGTGCCCTGGAGGCAGGGAGAGCACAGGGGATTCAGGGGCAGGGTTTAACACAGCAACACCATGTTTTCAGGACTCTGTTTACCAACTGGGACAGCGCAGACAAGATGGTCTATCAAATCCCTGGCATTTCAGCTGAAATGATGGGTCTCATCATCAATTACGCCTACACCGGGACAGTACCGATCACAGAGGACAACGTTGAGAGTTTGCTGGCTGCAGCAGATCAGTTCAATGTCATGGGCATCGTCAGCCTGTGCTGTGAGTTCCTCAGTTCCAGGCTGTGCTTTGAGAATTGCATTGGCATTTGCAGGCTCACTGACTATTACCACTGCCCCGACCTGCGCGCAGCTGCCTGCGTGTACATCCTGCATCACTTCGAGGAGGTGTCCCAGGTGTCCGAGGAGTTCCTAGACCTCTCTGCCGAGGAGCTGGCACACATCATCGAGAAGGATGAGCTTAACGTGCGGCGAGAAGAAGCCGTGTTTGAGGCTGTGCTGAGGTGGATCGCTCATGACCCGCAGAACAGGAGGCAGCACATCGCCTGCTTGCTCAGCAAGGTGGGTGCAGCGCAGCTTTGGAGCTGTCCCCAAAGGCTACCGAGGGGGAAACCATCAGTATTAGTACTCCAACCTCCTCCTTGCCTGTTTCAGGTTCGACTGGCACTCCTACAATCCGACTACTTCATGAACAACGTCAAAGCTCACGAGTACGTGAAAGACAATGTCAACTGCAAAGATCTCATCATCAGTGCCCTGTCTGAAATCTACGACCTGAACTCCTACGGCCAGAGTTCCTCAGTCAATGCCAACCCACTCACCCGGCCACGCCTGCCCTACGCCATCCTCTTTGCCATCGGGGGCTGGAGCGGGGGCGGCGCGACCAGCGCCATCGAGACCTACGACGGCCGCACCGACAAGTGGCTGAACATCCCCTGGGAGCAGGAGAGCCCTGTTGCCTATCATGGCTCGGCTTATTTGAAAGGCCACGTCTATGTTATCGGTGGATTCGATGGCACAGATTACTTCAACCTCGTCAAACGGTTTGATCCACTCCAGAAGACATGGCAGCAGGTAGCACCCATGCACTCACGGCGCTGCTATGTCAGCGTCACCGTTGTGGACAACTTCATCTATGCCATGGGAGGGTTTGATGGGTACATGCGGCTCAACACAGCAGAGCGGTATGACCCAGACACCAACCAGTGGACCCTGATCACTCCCATGCACGAGCAGAGGAGCGACGCCAGTGCAACCACGCTGAATGGAAAGGTAAACTAACCCCAACTAAGAGAAGCTGGGGTTGCAGCATGAAGAAAGTTCACATAAACCTTCACTAAATTCGTTAACACTTAAATTTGTGACAGTTCACTAAATCCTGGACCTACAGGTATAAAGCAGCCTGCCTGGTGTGGCAGAGATGCGACCAGGAGTACAAAATCTCTTCCAGAGCTGCTGCTGACCTGGTGCCCAACAGGCCTTTTCCTGGCCACAGGTGCAATACCAGGCCTGTCTGCTTCATGCAGCTTGGAAAATCAAGAGTTGAAATCTTGCTGGCATCAACTCTTTGCACTGCTGCTACTTTGAATCCAGGATGACAAGACCATTCCCACTCTAAAACAAAACACCCCAAAAATCCCGCTACACCATTCATTTTCTCTTCAACATGTTTCCTCACCAAGGGTCTCACCACCCCATTCACACTTTCCCACCTCTCCTGTCCCCAGGTGTACATCTGTGGTGGGTTTGATGGCGATCAGTGCCTCAGCTCAGCTGAAGTGTTCAACCCCACCACAAACCAGTGGTCCCTGATCGCTCCAATGAGCAGCAGGAGAAGTGGAGTTGGGGTGATGGCGTACGGGAACCAGGTGTACGCGGTAAGGGCCAACACCACCCAGCACTGCAGTCCTTTGGGTGGCTGCAGTTCCCAGACCTCCAGGGTGGCCATGTGTTTACATGAGGTTTAGGGAAGTCAGAACCAGAACGGTTGATGCACTTCCTGAGAATGTTATCACCCATTACAGCTTTTGAGTATGAAAATGGTGTTTGGCAATGTTTAAGCAGCTGCAGCAAAGAACGTAATTTCTGCCGCTGCCAACAGCATCAGCAGCACAGAGCAGGGGCTTGGGCTTGTTCATCCATTGTTTATCCTCTCCATGGACTGCATCCAGCCTCTGGAGAAATGTCAAAATTGACAGTTGCATGAAGTGCTTTGGAAAGCTCCTCGGCGAGCAGGGAGCAATAAGCAAGAGCCATGTTCGGAGATCTTGTGCTCTCTGCCATGCTCAGACTGCAGCCAGGGAGGCAGGAGCAGTTCCCATCTCACTGTGCGTGCCAGGATGTGCCTGAGGAAAGGCCCCTTTCAAGCTGTGTCCCTTTGGCATTCACAGGTTGGAGGGTTTGATGGGAACAGCCGGCTCCAGAGCGTGGAAGCGTACAACCCTATCGCCAACGCCTGGCACGCCGTGCCCTCCATGCTAAATCCACGCAGCAACTTTGGCATTGAGGTGATGGACGGCCTGTTGTTCGTGGTCGGGGGCTTCAATGGGTTCAGCACCACCGTTGCCACCGAGTGCTACGAGGAGGACACCAACGAGTGGTACGACGCCCACAGCATGGGCATCACCCGCAGTGCCGTCAGCTGCTGCGTGGTGCCAGGGCTCTCCAATGTCATGGAATACATCGCCAGGCAACACTACTACCAGCACAGCCCCTCCATGGACATCTTGTTCAACAGCTCAACTCGGAGCTCGCCGTTGTAAATAGTTCCCCTTAGCTAGGAGTGTTGTGATCAGCCATCACTGGATGCTTGTGTAAATAGTTCTGCGTATCTAATAAAGTCTTCTGAGCATCCCATCACTGGATGCCTGTGTAAATAGTTCTCTTTAGGTAATAAAGTCCCCATGACAGCAAGGGAGAATGTTCTCTTGTTCTAAAATAGAAAGAATTGTAACAGGCCAAAAGGATCATTAGGATTTCAAATTTTCACTCAACAGCACTACCCGACATGAGCATCAGCCACAGCCTATACATCAACTTAAAAAAATCAAAAGCACAACATAATGCTAGAGAAATAAAAGGTTTATTTTCATTAATTCACCTCTTACAATAAACTTTAGTACAGTGTATTTAAGGTCGAGAACAGGACAGCAGGATCTGTTTCAAAGAGCCTACTACACACACTACTTTACCTCACAGGTAAGGACAGGAGTGCTGCTCCCCAGGAAACTGCTGTCCCTCTGTTAATAAGCCAGGAGAGCAGAGCTGCTGCAACCCACAGTGACATGGACCCACGAGGAGAATCTGACTATTAACGGTCATCAAACAGCTCGTTAGTTCCACACTCTACATTCATATTAGTAACAGGGTTAGATCCTCAAGAGCACCTGTTTTATCAGATTCCACCCAGGACTGTCAAACGGGAGATGGCTTGTACCCCAACCTAAGGTGGACAGAGCTGAAAATAAATCCAAGCCCCAAACCACTTTCTTTACACTTGCTTTTCAAAGCCCATTGGATGTTACAACATCCTGTTACAAGGCTGTATTAAGAAAATAAAAAGTTCTAATTCCTTGGGACTGGGTTTGTTGTCAGCCACCAGGGTATTCCACAATACCCAAGATGAGCCAAGAGTTTGGATTTTAATATTTACTGTGATGGAGAAAAATGTCATTGCAATAGTCAAGCAGAATGCTGGGTACAATTGTTCACAGCACATGTAACATCGGGCTGTTTGCTTCATCTCTGGAATGGACTCCCACTATGTGCAAGGGAGTCATTAAAAACACAACCCCTGGCTACTAATGGAGTATCCAGGTAGTTATAAAATATTATGTACACATATGGCCCCTGGGAGTTACTAAAGCGACCACTAGCACCTGGCAGGTGCCACTGGTACTTTGAGCAGAAACCCAGGACATGATATGTGTGTTTGGTGGCAGGTATCAGGACAGGTGCAGAGGTGTGATTGTCCTAAGGAGGAGGAGAACTCCTCCCAACATCCTTTTCCCTCAGTGAGGCCAGCAGTCAGCCTTCTCACCCTTACTGAACACACACTGGGATCCTGCTGACAGCTGACCTGCCTCTAGAAACACATGGGAGGAATTCCCAGGCTTTTGTTTATGGGATCATTTGATAAACACCCAGCAAGCTATGGTGGTCAAGGGCACAAGAAACTGTTATGGATTCACAGGCTTGTGGCTAAACTGCAGCCAGAGCCATGAATGCAATTCTCCCAACACCTCACGTGATGCAATGGATCATTTGACCTATCAGTTACAAACCACATCAGTGCCACTGCTCCCCTGGGATTCAAGGCTAAAAAACCCCAACTGCTTAAAACTATCCCTGAACTGGCAGAGCAAACATTAAGAGCAGCCTGTGCTGCTGCCAGCCCCCCACCCCAGAGCACATGGAGGGACAGCAAGGCACACACAGCATGCAGCTGGCACACACGGGTTACCTGTCCAGGGATGGGGCTCACACTGGCTCTGAGGGGAGTACTTTTAGTAAATGCCACAGCTTGTCCATCAGCCCAAAGTCCTCCTGGGAAGTGCAATATCAATTTTGCTTAGAAAAAGCAAGACTGCAAGGTTTGTTCTTGCCTCCTTGTTGCACAGTGCCATGCACTAAATATTCAGCTCCTACTCCAACTGAAAGAACCATCTTGGTGTTTCTCCCTACAAATTGTCTGTATTTGAAGATAAGACTACAAGAGAGCTTGGAGAGAGCTGTGGTGGTGACCTACCACTCTCCAACTGCCTGTTAAATCTCTCTAGCTGACTCAGCAGGGTGGAGGACATGAACTCCTCTCCATTGCTTTGGTGCAAAGTCTGGGAAAGTATCTTAAAATCAGCTCCCACAAATTGCTGTTACATCGATGGATTCAGCACCAGAGGCATTTGCACGTTATCATGAACTGCTGCAGAAGCAGCAATTCTGGCCCTACTCCAGCCAGACCTGCAAGAGTCCATGAGCAAGCCTCCATGGATCAACCCCCAGCTTACAAGCCTGCAGCAGCTGTTTGGGAACAGTCACCTGCAAACATCACCTTAAACTCACCTATTTCCTCTTGCATGAAGCCCGTAGCATAGACTTCACCTGCCCCAACAACCAAACAGGCAAAGAAAATAAAACATGGTTACCACAGAGGAGTAAACCAAGACAAACTGTTCAGAATTTCAAGTTTGGTAGTTTTTTTAACTAAGGCTGGAGACTCTCTCACAAACAGACAAGTTGCTGATATCAAAGTGGCCCACGAACCACAAAGTGGAGCATTAAGGGACGTACATCAGAGAAACCTTTACACACTGAGTGGTGGAAAGACTTACCCCAAGTTTCAGATATGATCTGGGCTGCCTGTTGAACTGGAAAAGGAGAATGAGCAGCTCAGGAAGCAAAACAGTTAAGACCAAAACAAACCCCAAATTGGTTAAAAGTTCCTTGCAAAGAAGTCACCCACATCAAAACCACCAGCAAATCATCAACGAACCAAGAACAGTAACAGATTTTCCAGAAAGGTTTGTCTACACAAATTTTGTAATACCCAGGTTACTCCTCCCATTCCCTTCCCTAAGATCCTGAGTTAAGTCTGCATGGAAAAATCTGGAACATTCAAAAGAAGGGAAGGATGGGGAGAAAAGGAGGTAGGAAGTATGCACTGAAACTGTTGGTAAATGAAAGGGTCCTGGAGCTTCCTGGACTGGGGAGAAGGAGTGCTCAGTGGGACAGAGAGGCAGGGATACTCCGAAGGGACTATCCCACATTCTGTTCCCTGGGAGTGCAGCAGGAAGCATCCAGAGCCAACCAGGGCACTTGCATGTACAGCCACCTCAAAATGCCAAAAGGTGTTTAAATGAGCTTAAATCTCCCCACAGCAAGTGGGGAAATTCAGATTCTTGGAGACTCTGAAAGCTGAGCTCTCCCCGCTGCAGGAGCACATGTGCCAGCTTGGTACAGAGCGGCAGCACAGCTGCTGGGAGTCCCTTGGGACAGCACAGGAGGGCAAAGGCTTCTGATTGTCAGAGAGAGGCTGGGAACAGCAGGGGCTCTTTCATCACTTTTCACTAGAATTGAAACGTGCAACATTTGAGAAAAGACCTATGAGTAGCTCAGGTTTCACTATTTTCCCAGGAAATAATCCCACTGTCACTGATCCACTCTGACAGAACTGAACAACCAGTGTGGGTGGGTGGCTCATCGCCGGGTGTCACTCCTTCGCTCAGGCTGTTGACCCAAGTTCTAAAGTTTGAGTCAGAGACAGACTCAAACCTGCAAATACACCTGAAAAAAATCCACTGCCTCAAGCTCTCTTTTAGCAAGTGTCTTGTGTCCAACCAATCATCCATTTATAAACAATCTCTGCAGCCTCTCTACAACACACAAATACAAAATATTTAATACACATAGAAACATCCTGAAGTAATTTCATAAAGAAAGATTGTGCTTTTGTTTCATACAGAACTATTGCACTTGCCTCCAGCTTGGGAAAGCCAAGTACACCAACACCAATCCTGTGAAGTTTAGTCACTGAGGAGAGAATCAAAGGAATGTCAAGAGATAAGTGCAAATGAAACAGGTGCTTTCAAGCACACACAAATGTAACCACTAAATTATTAAGAGAGAGATCTTTGATTTTCCAAGTAGAACTGTTACAGACTAA
The DNA here is from genome assembly GCA_013399945.1 of Ploceus nigricollis. Classification (NCBI taxonomy): domain Eukaryota; kingdom Metazoa; phylum Chordata; class Aves; order Passeriformes; family Ploceidae; genus Ploceus; species Ploceus nigricollis. The sequence goes on from VXBC01012151.1 coordinate 36,187, forward strand.
CGCTACAGAAATCCTTGGAACCAAAGATCTGAGGAAAGAAGTAACAGGCTTAATGCTCCCAGAGACATTTCACAGCCCGATACAGGCTACAGCTTTTCCCTGGGTATCATTAAGGAATACTGTTGGATTCATGGAGTGTCTCAATTCCCACCCACCCTCAACTTCTGAGCTTCTGAATTTTCAGTACACAAAAGATGCTGGTTTTATGCATCAAACCAAATCCACACCCTCATGTTCTTATAAAGACACATCAAGCCTAACAAATGGGTTTATTTCCTAGGCTCATCAGGAGTGATATTGCAGACCCTAGCACTCGATCTGGGAGCGCGACATCCTCCGTAAGCTCAGGGAGTATCGGTGTATCTCCTGCATCTGCCTTTCCTGCATTTGCCTTATTCTATCTTTTTGCCACATGAGATTTTGTGGCATGGGGTACCTCTGTGTTCCCTGCAGGCACCTGAAGGGGATTCTCACATGGCAGGCAGTGGCTCTGCAGCGGGGCTGTGGCATTGGGGGCAGGAGCATCCAGCGCTTCCGCTCGGCGCAGTAGCGATAGGCCTCCTTCCTGTACTGCTTGTCAATGTCATCGCTGTTCTTCCACCCCCCAATGATAAACACGTCATCTTTGTAGTAACAAATAGCTGCTCCTTCAATGCTCAGGACCTCGGGGGGCAAGGATTCCAGGATTTCATCCGAAGCCCTGCTGGAGATCTTTCCCTTGGCCTCCTCGTTGTCTATGGGGTAACTCTTGGGGCAGCACGATGCTGTGTGGTAGAAGTTGGTGCTGGCAACAGACATCTGGAAAGAGCAGTAGTTGTCGATGAGGGGCAGGGACTCCACGTCCTGCCACTGCCTGGTTTCAGCATCGTATCTGATAATAACAGCCCTCAGCCCGTCCTCGCTGTCACTGTCAACCGGGGTGCGGGCGGCCACATACACATAGCGGTCCTCCACGGAGACAGCTTTGACATCCCGCAGGATCTTTGGTGCCGACTCCAGGTTCAGCCATTTGTCCTGCTCAGGATTATAAATGGCCACATCTTTAAAGCCTGGGCTGAAATTGCCGTGTCCACCGATACTATACAAGTTGCCTTTCACTTCAGTAAGGCCAAAGGAATGCTTCCTGGTGATTAGGTTTGAAACCTGCTCCCAAATATTTCTGTTTGGATTGTACCTTTCCACAGTCTTGGCAAACCCCGGTTCCATGGAGCCAGCCACATACACGTAGGACTCTGTCACGGCCACGGCATGCCCGTCCAGGTGGTTGTGGATGTGAGGCAGGTTGACCCACCTGTCCTCATCGATGAAGTAGCCCACGCACTCGCTGAGGTAGTCGCCGCCCTCGGACACGCCGCCGATGACCATGATGACGTCCATGTTCTGGCCGAAGCGCGGCAGCAGCGCGGCGGGACAGGCGGAATGCTGCAGATTCCCAGACTGCAGGTTCTCAGAGCGCAGGGCATGGCTCTCCACGGCCTCGGACACCAACTTCACGCAGGCCTCGTTGCTCGACACCAGCCGCTCGGATTTGACGTGGCGAGTCAGGTACGTGGGTTTCATCTGAGACAATCTTAGCAGCTTAAAGAGATCTTCAAAGTACCTCTCTCTTTCCTCAGGATTTTTCTGAACCCACTTCAAAACAGTCTCAAAGAGGATTTCTTCAGAGTCCACCGTGATCTCCGAGTCTGAGAGCCAGTCCCGGACAAGGTGAAACGGCAAAGTGTAGAACTCTTCATCTTGGATGACTTTGTGGAAGTTTCTCCTGATCATATCCTGCGCTTTGAGGGCCAGCTGATTCAGGGAATACATGTGGGCCAAGCTGTGAACTGCCACACAGTTGGAGAGGTTCAGTTTCTTCTTCAGAAACTCTCCACAGAAATCCTTCAACCGGGTCAGCAAAAACCTGCAGGACAAACAAGGAAGTTATACATCCCTGGAGGTGTTCCAGGACAGGTTGGATGGGGCTTGGAGCAACATGGGATAGTGGAACGTGTCCGTGCCCATGGCAGGGGGTGGAACGAGATGAACTTCTAAGGTCCCTTCCAACCCAAACCAGTCTGTGATCCTCTGATGCTGTGACCCGGTCCTCGCCAGCCCCCGCCAGGGCCGCACTTACCTGTCTGCCATCTCCAGCACCTCATGGACGTTGCCGGGGCTCACGCGGATGGTGCCGGTGTACATGAAACCGATAACGGCCTCCACCGTGTCGGGGTCGGGGCCGCCCTCCGAGCTCCACTTCTGCAGCTCCACGCGACCCGAGCGCGACTCCGCAAACCCCCCCGAGAGCAGCGGCGTGAAGTATTCGGTGGCGGCGGCCAGGACGGACCGGTGCGCCTGGTACTCGCGGGCC